>CM052664.1:3829631-3879159 GCA_028533165.1 Leontopithecus rosalia
CATATTTATTAAGTTTACTTGTTCTGGATCTGAATTCAAGTCCTGGATATCCTTATTAATTTTCTGTCTCATTGAGTCTAAATCTCTTTATGGGTCTTATGTATCTGGGTGTTAGGATCGTTAGCTCTTATTGTTGCATTGATCCTTTTACCACTGTATCTTTGTTGCTTTGAAATCTATTTTATAAAATGCGAGAATTACAACTCCTGCCTTTTGTTTATTTCTTTATTTTTGCTCTCCATTTGGTTGGTAAATCTTTCTCCGACCCTTTGTTTTGAGTCTTTGTGTTTAAATGGGATAATTTCTACATATTTAGTGGCCTAGTCTACACAAAATGAAAATATAAGTTCAACAGAGTGCCAGATGCCCAACATTTATGTTGAAAAGGTCATACAGGCTGGGCGCAGTGGCTCACACCTGTAATCCTAACACTTTGGGAGGCCAAGGCGGGAGTATCACTCGAAGACAGGAGTTCAAGACCAGCCTGGCCAACATGGTGAAACCATGTCTCTACTAAAAATACAAAAATGAGGTATGGTGGTACACACCTGTAATCCCAGCTACTCGGGAGGCTGAGACAGGAGAATACCTTGAGCCCAGCAGGCAAAGGCTGCAGTGAGCTCAGATCACACCACTGCACTCCAGCCTGGGCAACAGGTAACAGAAGGAGACCGTCTCTAAAAAGGAAAAGGACATCGAAGAGTAATCTCTATGGCTCAGTCCAACTTAATCTCTGAATAATTTTCTTTTACCTTTCTGTATGTCTCACAGTATCTGTAAGCTTTATTTCTATAATATAAAAACTAATCACAGTTCCACAAACCTGGCCAGTATTCCTGGAAGATATAACACTGACATCAGCAGGGTTTTCAATGGCAACAATGGCACGAGCTGCCAGGAGAAGCTTCTCCCAGGTCCTCTTCAGATTTATGATGTAGATGCCTAGGTGAAGGCAGAAGGATTTTTAACACTTGACCTGCTGTGAAAACATTCTTCACAGAAGTTTAGAGTATGTAGCAGCGAGTCCTACCAAACTCCAGCCAGAGGCAAGCTCTACTGGGGTTAGCGAGCACCCTGCCATTACTGTAGCACACCTCCGACACTCAGAAGTTCACGGGCCAAGACAGGCCTCCACCCCGAGCTTTAACAGTGTGCAGCCTGGATTCAGTTGGCTAATCCATCTTTCCTTTCACTTTGCCTGTACCTACTGTCCATCAGCGATTCTTGCGTGTAAAAATACACTTTCTGAAGATTAAAAAAAAGGCGGGGGGAGGGGGAATCCACTTCCTGGCTTTCTGCCACTTTCCCTTTTATCAGCAGCACTGAGGCAAGATTTGTCCTGAAACTCCTTTACAGAATACCACTCCCAAGTGGTTGGTAGCTTTATCTCTAAAATAAGTGTCTTAGCCAACTTAATACCATCCCTCTTCTGATTCTTCTAAGCTGTATTCTTTATTCCCACCTCTTACCCCACTTTCCACTCAAGTCAGTCCAATAGCTGTAAAAGTACCGATGAAGTGAGGGCACTATGGGAGACATGACACACTCAGCTAATGAACTCTGTCACATTCGTGATCCAGCCCAAGTTCCATAACGCAGGCAACTGATCTTTACTTCCAGTAACAATCAGAACATTTACTTAACAGTATGTTTTCAACCTAGGGTTCTGGCTTCATTTGAGGAAGAGGATACAAAGAAATTACCCAGAACTAACCATCAGAATAACGAGGTGAAAATTTGTACTAACAGCTGGAATAACAAAAAATTAAAGCAATGACTAACCATCACTTTTCCTTTTATAGATATACTGTTCCATCTGGAAGTCAAGGTTGGTGCCACCTAAATGGGTTCCTGCTGCCAGGAACTTAAGGACATCCTCCTCCTTCATTTGCAGGACATCAAGGGCTCCGGACATTGTGAAAGTTTCCCTTTAAGTTACGACGGGAATCTGAAAGAAAAGAGCAATCTATTTCTTTTCATTCCAGTGAGTTAAGTGGGGTAGGGATACATCCTTAAACCACCAAAGACTCCATCCGCTAGTGTCTGGCAGGGTTAAGACAATGGAACGTTAATGTTAACAGATACATGCCGTGTATTATTAAACAGCAGCACATCTTACTGAGGAAATGGCGTGGACGGCAGAATAATGGAAGTAATAAACCTAGAGGAAGCCCCGCGCAGTGGCTCATGCCTGTAATCCCAGCACTTTAGGAGGCTGAGGTGGGCGGATCACCTGAGATTAGGAGTTCGAGACCAGTATGACCAATACCGAGAAACTACGTCTCTACTAAAAATACAAAATTAATCGGACATGGTGGCACAGGCCTGTAATCCCAGCTACTCGGGAGGCTGAGGCAGGAGAATCGCGCCATTGCACTCCAGCCTGTCCAAGAGTGAAATTCCGTCTCAAAATAAACAAACAAACCTAGACGAAATTAGTGAATGCAAATTCAACACTTCTTAGGACTTAAGAAAATCTGCGGATGCGCCAAGTTAACACCTAGACATAAAAAAAGCAGCCAGTTTGGGCTACGCAAACTAAAGGCAAAAGAATGTATGAACCGGTTTCAGTGATTTTCAGATCGCAGGCGGATGCTTCGCGATGACTTCGTTGTGCTCTCACTTGGCTCAAAATCCAAGAACCTTAACTCCTGACCTGCACGGTTCAAACGGAAAACCCGACCAGTCCGAGTCGCTGGTGTGAATCAGCGCCTGAGCCTCGACTCACAGCCGTGTCGGGGGTCCGAGATGCACCCCCACGACCCGCGGCCCCGGCCGAACCCCAGTTCCGAGCCTCCGCTGGAGTGCGGCCTCCCCCGCTCCGCGGCAATGTGGGAATCCGCAAGGCCACGTGAGGGCCTCAGGACCTAAGGTGGCGCGCGCCGAGCAAGAGACAGACCCGGTCTGACCGCTTTCATTACTAGTCTTCGCATCCCTCATCTAAGCAGAAAAAGCTCATTCTTCTGGCCTTGGGAGGAGCCGGGGTCGTCACAAGGTACTCACCCAGAACAACGCCGTTTGGAGTCCTCGGCAGGTAGCGCGGAAAGGACAGGCCGCAGGAAGTGACGTCTTTATATACTCCGTTGTCAGCCAATGGCAAGGAAAGTCGAGCGGAAAAAGGGCGGAGCCGAGGCAGAGCGCTGCCGGAACTGGGCTCCTTTTTCCGGAAGGCGGGCTTGCGGCGCCTGCGTGGACGCTCTGGCTGTAGCCGATGGCGGGGGCTTGGTCGGATCTGCAGGATTTGTGACTTTGGGGTTTGTAGTGCCACAGCGACGCCCTGTGCCCTCTCCTACCCGTAATTCCTGTCCAGAGCGCGGAACTGAAGCTGGCCAGCCAGGCAGGGCGTTCTTACCCAGCCCCTCGTACCTGCGAATTTGAGCGGCATTCTCGCCTAAACTGCAGTTTCCTTACCTGAAACGTAGGAAGGTTTGTTCGACACAACAAACTTAAACGTTAGTTAAACAAAAACTTAAGAATTTCTTTTCTTTTCCTGGAGAACAGTTTAACAGGACGTAATTCACATTTAAATGTTCACTTGAAAATTTCACTGAAAAAGTTAAAAAGGACAAGGTTGAACAGATGGTATGCATTATATCTATCCTCCATCTGTCTATATATACGATATATATCATATCATATATAGTATATATGATATAGTATATATAGTATATACTACATGCAGTCTATGATATATACTACATGCAGTATATGTATGATATATAGTATACAATATACTATATACAGTATATCATATATGCAGTATATTGCATATACTATAGTATATCATGTATACTCTATACAGTATATAAAAATTACATAAAACACAATTTTTTGGTAGAAAAATTAATATATATCATAGATTATATATGATATATATGTAAATTATATAATTTTTATATAAAATATAATTATTTTAAATATTGAGAAAACGGGAACGATTATAATTTTTTATATAAAATGTATATTATGTATTTAATTTTCTTTTTGGTAGAAGAAAAATTTTACAATAACTATCAGTAGGAGGTAAGATAAATGGGCATGGTGGCTCGCACCTGTAATCCCAGCACTTTGGAAGGCCAAGGTGGGTGGATCGCTTGAGCTCAGAAGTTCAAGACCAGCCTGGAAAACATGGGGAGACCCTGTCTCCACAACAAGTACAAAAATTAACCAAGCGTGGTGGTGCATGCTTGTATCTCAGCTACACAGGAGGCTGAGGCTTGTGGGTGGAGGATAGCTTGAGCACAGAGATCAAGGCTGCAGTGAGTATGACTGCACCACTGCATTCCAGCCTGGGCAACAGAGCCAAATCCTGTTTCCAAAAAAACAAACAAAAAATAGGAGTTAATTGAAGGGGCTTGGTGGCTGTAATCCCAGCACTTTGAAAGGTTGAATAACTCTCAGAACTGATAGTTTGATAAGAGGAAACCCGTTTCGCTTGGCGCTCATTCTCTGTCTTGCCTGCTGTAATTTAAGACTTCCTTTCACCTTCCACCATGATTGTGAGGCCTTTCTGGCCTCCTGTAGGTGGAACCTGAGTTGAATGAAACCTCTTTCTTTTGTAAATTACCCAGTCTCGAGTATTTTTTGTTGTTGTTGTTTGTTTGTTTTTTGAGACGTAGTCTTGCTCTTGTCACCCTTGCTAGAGTGCAGTGGCATGATCTTGGCCCCGTGCAACCTCCGCCTCCAGGGTTCAAGCGATTCTTTTGTCTCAGTCCCCCGAGTGGCTGGGATTACAGGGACCCGCCACCATGCCCGGCTAATTTTTTTGTGTTTTTAGAAGAGACAGGGCTTCGCCACATTGGCCAGGCTGGTCTCCAACTCCTGACCTCATGATCCACCTGCCTCAGCCTCCCAAAGTGCTGGGATTACAGGTGTGAGCCACTGCAGCTGGCCTTGGGTATGTCTTTATCAGCAGCATCAAAACAAACTAATCCACTGCATCTCTTGAGAAGCCACATCTTCCCAGATTTATGGCAAATGGTCAACTGGTATGCAAGAAGAGGACCCCCTATAAATCCCAACTGGAGATGTGGCAAAAGGGATTCCAATGTTAGGTTTCTCACTGCAACATCTAAAACCTTGGCCACTTGAAGGTACTCATTAAAAATGCAGGTTCCTCTCTGGGGCCTGCTGAGTCAGTCTGATTTCTGAGCCCACCCCACAATGAACTCTTAAACCATGATGGCTACCTTCCCATATGACAGCACATCCAGGTTCTCCTGCAGGTGGCTCTGCAGCTCCTCTGTGGCCAGTGGGATCTTCTGAGGAGCTTGGAAACCCTCAGACTGTAGCCCCAGGCTGCCCTGCTTCATCAACCAACGAGGCTGAAGTTCCTGGGGCTTGAGGGACAAACTCAGAGAAGTCATGGCCCCTTGCTGCTAATGCCTCCCACTTCTACTCTTTGTTTTGGAAAGAGGAGGCATTCAGTTTGTCCACAAAGACTCAGGCCATAAGCCTTCTCAGAGCAAGGCCCCCCAGTCCCAAAACAAAGCCTTCTCCCCACCCCCCAAAAAAGTGCTCCTGCTTAAGCCTTTAAGTGTGGATTGGGATTGCTGAGTAGTGAATACAGCTCTGCGGGGTTCCTCCAAGGGTCTCAGCCTTGGCATTGTAATCGCCTGGGGAGCTTTTAAAACCTTGTACCTAGGCTGAATATATCAGAATCTCTGAGTGAAACTCAAGCATCAGTAGCTTTTTTTTTTTTTTTTTGAGGCGGAGTCACTCAGTCACCCAGGCTGGAGTGCAGTGGCACGGTCTCTGCTCACTGTAACCTCTGCCTCCTGGGGTTCAAGCAATTCCCTTGCCCCAGCCTCCCAAGTAGCTGGGACTACAGGTGCATGCTGCCATGCCCAGCTAAGTTTTTGTATTTTAGAAGAGATGGGATTTTACCATATTGTCCAGGCTGGTCTCGAACTCCTGAGCTCAGGCAATTCACCCACCTCAGCCTCCCAAAGTGCTAGGATTACAGGCTTGAGCCACTGCAACCAGCTGCATCAATAGCTTTTAAAGTTCCTGTAGGAACTTCCCCTCTACCCTTTGAATGTTCACTGCTAAAATAAACTGACAATAGACAAATTAACAGGAGAAAAAACATACACATTTATTAACAGGCTTATGCACAGGAGCCTTACAAAATGTAAGACTCCAAGAAGGACCCGATGGCTGAAGCTTAAATAGCATTTACTTCACAGGGAAGGGAGATGGGGTTGTCAACAATTTAGAGGGTCAGGATATGAATGAGTTCAAAGAACAGAAAGTTTGCCTGGGGCAAAGTTCCTCTGAGCTCTGGGGGAAATTACAGTAAGGTAAGGGGAGGAACTTCACTGTGACCAAAGGTTTCCTTCTAAGGCAGATAATGTCTCCTGGATAATCTCTCAGAGCTGCCCTCAGAAACATAGATGAGTCTGTCTGGGCATGGTGATAACTTTTAGTCTTTACTCTTCCCACTGGTTAATATTTCCTGGTTACCTGATAAGATTCCTAGGGAGGAAGTTTTAAGACCTGTATTGGCTGGGTGCGGTGGTGCACACCTGTAATCCCAGCACTTTGGGAGGCTGAGGTGGGTGGATCACAAGGTCAGAAGTTCAAGACCAGCCTGGCCAACATGGTGAAACCCATCTCTATTAAAAAAACAATAATAATAATAAAAGACTATTGTGTTTATTCTGGAGTAACTTTCCTTATTCAGATGAGGGAACTTCAGACAAAGCCCCTTCAGTTGCTTTGAGAAAAAGAGGGGATTGAGAGATGGGGTCAGGGGAAGGTCAGAAAGAAACCTTGGTTCTGAGGCTTATTTCAGAGGCCTTTCAGTTTTCTTTAATTCAAAGCACTGAGCATGCCAAAGTGCCCTATTTGGGGTATCATTTTCTGAGCCCCAACATTTTCCAGATGTTTCCAATGTGCAGCCATATTGAGTTTAAAAACTACAATCCTAGATTCTAGAGTATTTATTTATTTATTTATTTATTTGAGACAGGGTCTCACTCTGGAGTGCAATGGTGTGATCTTGGCTCACTGCAACCTCTGCCTCCCGGGCTCAAGCAATTCTCCTGCCTCCTGAGTAGCTGGGACTGCAGGCACGTACCATGTTTGGCTAATTTTTGTATTTTTGGTAGAGATGGCATTTTCCTTTGTTGGCCAGGCTGGTCTTGAACCCCTAACCTCAGGTGATCTGCCCACCTCGGCTTCCCAAAGTGCTAGGATTATAGGCATAAGCCACTGCGCCCAGCCTAGAGTATTTCTTGACTACCTAAGCTAATGGCTCCCATGAGCAGAGAAGGAGTACTTAGAAGCTGAAGAACACCTAGATGCTGTTGCATTGAGGCAGCTTTTTTTGAGGGAGTCTTGACAGAAGCTGGGATTTGAGATACAGTGGGTTGTTAAATTATTTTTCTTTTTTCCTTCTTTTTTTTTTTGAGATAGAGTCTATCGCCCAGGCCGGAGTGCAGTGGTGCAATTGCAACTCGCTGCAACCTCTGCCTCCCAGATTGAAGCAATTCTTGTGCCTCAGCTACCCAAATAGCTGGGACTACAGGGATACACCACTACACCTGGCTAATTTTTTATAATTTTAGTAGAGACAGTTTTGCCATGTTGGCCAGGCTGGTCATGAACTCCTGACCTCAAGTGATCCACCTACCTTGGCCTCCTAAAGTGTTGGGATTATAGGTGTGAGCCACCGTGCCCTACTGGTTGTTAAATTTAATATCAACAATAAGTTAGAAGGCCAGGCATGGTGGTGCACACCTATAATCCCAGCACTTTGGGAAGCTGAGGTGGGCAGATCCCTTGAGCCCAGTAGTTTGAGACCAGCCTTGGCAACATGGCAAAACCCTGTCTCTCTGTTTCTACTAGAATACAAAAAAATTAACTGGGTGTGGTGCTGCATGCCTGTAGTCCCAGCTACCTGGAAGGCTGAGGTGGGAGGATTGCTTGATCCTCGGAGGTCAAGGTTGCAGTGAGCTGAGATTGTGCCACTGCACTCCAGCCTATGGAATAGAGACCCTGTCTTTAAAAAAACCAACAACAAGTTATAAATGCACACGGCTCAGCCAGGAGTATATGGAAAGGGCATAAGGCATAACCTTGGTGAGCAGATTTCAGTTTTGCAACTTCTCAGAGTCACTGCTGGGTTCCCTGTTTTGATTGGGCCCTCAGAACTGACTCACTGGAACCTTAGTTTGCCTCAAAATTATTTATCCTTTCTAACTGCTGGTTAAAGAAATTTCAGCCTCTCCTCATTTCTCTTGGGAATAAGCAACTGAATGAAGTGAATAGAACGTTTCATTTGCACTCAAAAATTTGCCAAGTGAGAAACCCTCTTATGCCTTTTTAGACTTTGCACTGCTTAGTATCTGTAGCTCTGGTCTTTCCTCCACCTAAGAATTTGGATAGACCTTGGCCGGGAGTGGTGGCTCACGCCTATAATCCCAGCACTTTGGGAGGCCGAGGCGAGTGGATTATGAGGTCAAGGGATTGAGACCATCCTGGTCAACATGGTGAAACCCGTCTCTACAAAAATACAAAAAACTAGCTGGGCATGGTGGTACGTGCCTGTAGTCCCAGCTACTCGAGAGGCTGAGGCAGGAGAATTGCTTGAACCCACCCAAAAGGCGGAGGTTGTGGTGAGCGGAGATCATGCCATTGCACTCCAGTCTGGGTAACAACAGCGAACTCCGTCTCGAAGAAAAAAAAAAGAAATTGGATAGACCTAAACAGTCAAGCCATCCAAGCTAACGTCCTGTTTATAGAACATATGTGAAACAGAGGAATGAGCTAAAACCATCAGAAAACAAAATTCAGAAAAATGGGAAGTTTTACAGGATACTGGGGCTGAGAAAGCGTTCCCTCAAAGACTGGCCCTTGGGTATGCCTACAGAGGCCTTGGACACTACTTGAGAATTGAGGTTCCCCTAAGCTCATCTTGTTCTTCCAGCTCCTCAGTCCCTACAAAGACAATGTAGGACAAAAAAAGTGGGGAGAATGGGTGGTGTCCTGGAACAAAGAGGGTTTTGTTTTTGTTTTTTGAGATAGGGCCTTTCTCTGTCACCTTGGCTGGAGTGCAGTGGCCTGATCACAGCTCAGTGCAGCCTTGACTTCTAGGGCTTAAGTGATTCTCCTGCCTCAGCCTTCTGAGCAGCTGGAACTACAGATGCACCTCAGCATGGCTGGCTAATTTTTAAATTTTTATGTAGAGACAGGGTTTGACTATGTTGCCTAGGCTCATCTCGAATTGCTGAGCCCAAGCGACCCATCAGCCTTGCCTTCCCAAAGGGCTGGACCTACAGGCATGAGCCACTGCCCCCAGCCTAGAGATTTTTTTTTTTTTTTTTTTTTTTTAAGTATACAGGGTTTCACCACGTTGTCCAGCCTGGTCTCGCACTCCTGACCTCGTGATCCACCTGACTCTTCCTCCTAGAGTGCTGGGATTACAGGCATGAGCCACTGCACTCGGCCAAGCCTAGAGATTTTTAAAACCAACTGCCAGCAAAGTGTGGTGGCTCACACCTGTAATCCCAATCCTTTGGGAGGCTGAGGCAGGAGAATCACTTGAGGCTAGGAGTTTGAGACCAGCCTGGGCAACATTGCGAGATCTTGTCTCTGCAAAAAAATTTTTTAGAAAGTGGCTCAGTGTGGTGGCATGCACCTGTAGTCCCAGCTACTTGGGAGGCTGAGGTGGGAGGATTGCTTGAGCCTAGGGAGGTCAAGGTTGCAGTGAGCCATGATCATCTCACTACACTGCCTCCTGGGTGACAGAACAAGACAGTGTCTTTAAAACATAATAAAAAACTAAATGCCTTGTGTGGACCTTGTTTGAATTCTGATTGAAATAAACCAACTCTAAAAAATCATTTTTGAGATAATCTGGGAAATATGAATATGGATGATATGCAAAAAATGTGTTAAAATTTTCCAGGTGGGGTAATGACATTGTGCTTATGTTAAAAAAAAAGTCTATAATTTTTAGAGATGTATTTTGAAGTATGCAAGGGTGAAATGATGTGATGCCTGGGATCTGCCTCAAAGCTTCATAAAAGAAAGAAAAGGGGTCGGGGGCAGGGGGCAGAGTTGGGAGAAGCGGGTGTGGCAAAATCTTGGCAATTGCTCCATCTGAGCGATATGAATGAAGGGCTAGTGGGTCGTTGGCTCTCCTATTGTGATGGCTTGAAAGATTTCATAATCATGTATTCTTAGAAAGTGAGTGTAATGCAGCTTGAAACCTTTGCTTCTGTCTCTTTTGGCTTTAGCCCTGCACTTCCTTATCTTTAGTCACCAGAAGACTATTTTCCTCCCATAGAGCTCTAAGTGCTTTAAGTCTAAGACAGCCAAGAAGGAACCATTTAAAAAAGGGGGGGGGGCCGGCAACGGGCAGTGTTTCCACGCTGACTAGTCAGTTCCTTTCCGAGCTTTAGTACTGAGACTGTGAGACAGGAAAAAACAGGCTACTTGCCACGGGAATCGGGATTCACAGGACAGGTTTTCTACCCCATGTTTAGAGAAAACTAGATGACTTCTCCTGATTTATCATGTTTATTTGCTCCCCTAAAAAACAAATGAAGAAAATGTGAGGGGAATCTGGTGGCCGAAATTCACCTGCCAACCTAAGGCCAGGAAATTTGCACTGGGAAGAAGCCCGTCTCTCTTGGTTTTATCTCTGCCCCTCCTCCCTAAGAGGCCTCACTGGCATTAGCTTCCCTGCGCTCAGGATGAGGGTCAAAGGAAGCTGAGGAGGCAAAGGACATGGAACACCTGCTCCAGAGTCTAAGTTCTTAGGAGGCAGCCACTCCATCCAACTGTCCTTCCCCTCCTTTCCCATCCTGAATTCTCCCCTGCTTCCCACAGCATGAGGCCTCACAACTTACAGGTCACAGCACTGGAGGCGCGTGTGCCACTGTGAGATTGCGACTCTGCTTCATCCTCTCCCACACCCCACCCAAACTACTATTTTAAATATGGCGTTTTAACCTAAAACCTAAAGTATAAGTTGATTTTAACTTACACATCAAGTAAACTGAATCTGTTACGGGTTTGTGTCCCCACAAAAGATATGTTGGCATTCTAACCCCTAATACCTGCGAATGTGACCCTATTTGGAAATAGGGCCTAACAGATGTGATCAAATGAAAATGAGGTCATACTGGATTAGGATGGGCCCTAAACCAATACCTGTGTCCTTAAGAGAGATATTTGGACACAAACAGATACACAAGGGAAAAGGTATGTGAAGACAGAGGCAGAGATTGGAGTGATGCACTTAAAAGCCAAGGAACGCCAGCCACCACTAGAAGGTCCAACAGGCAAACCATGACTCCCCTGGAGCCTGCAGACTGAGTGTCATAAACCATTCCATTTGTGGTAATGTGTTGTGGCTGTCCTATGAAGCTAATACTCTCACCACCACCTGAGGAGGCAGGAAATATTGCTAGCCCCATTTCTGGCTGGGCGCGGGGGCTTAGGCCTGTAATCCCAGCACTTTGGAAGGCCAAGATGGGCTGATCACTTGAGGTCAGGAGCTCAAGACCAGTCTGGCCAACGTGGTAAAACCCCTTCTCTACTAAAAATAGGAAAGATTAGCTGGGCATGGTGACATCTGCCTGTAGTCCCAGCCACTCAGAAACCTGAGGTGGGAGAATTGCCTGAACCCAGGAGGTGGAGGTTGCAGTGAGCTGAGATCCTGCCATTGCACTCCAGCCTGGGCGACAGAGCAAGACTGTGTTCCCCATCCCCTCAAAAAAACTCAAACGAATCATACTTCCTAGGCACAGTTTGAGTACCATGCCTCAGTATGTGGAGAGTAAGTAACTTTCAACCTGGGCTGCCTGGATTAGAGCCCATGTTCTTAACCAGGAGAACAAAATATACCCCCTCTTTTGCTTCTTGCATAAGTAATGGCTGTTTCTGAATTTTTTTCTTTTTCCTGAGATGGGGTCTCATTCTGTCCTCCAGGCTGGAGTGCAGTGGCATGATCTGCAACCTACACCTCCCGGGTTCAAGTGATTCTCCTGCCTCAGCCTCCTGAGTAGCTGGGATTACAGTCGTGCCTCAGGACGATGGCTAATTTTTGTATTTTTAATAGAGATGGGGTTTTGCTGTTTTGGCCAGGCTGGTCTTGAACTCCTGGCCACAAGTGTTCCACCTGTCTCAGCCTCCCAAAGTGCTAGAATTACAGGAATGAGCCACTGCACTCAGCCGTCTTTCCTGAATTTTAAAGAAAACATTTGAGTACCCAACCATAATGGCTATAAAAGAAACAGTAAGAAGTGTTGACATGACATGGAGAAATTGGAACTCTCATATACTGTGGCTGAGAATGTAAAATGGTATAGTCACTTTGTTTTTTTTTGTTTTTTGAGACAGCATCTCACTGTATCACTCAGGCTGGAGTGTAGTGGCACAATTTTGGTTCACTGCAACCTCTGCCTCCTGGGTTCAAGTGATTCTTGTGCTTCAGCCTCCCAAGTAGCTGGAATTCCAGGCGCGTGCTGCCACACCTAGCTCATTCTTGTATTTTTAGTCGAGATGGTTTTACCATGTTGGCCAGGCTGGTCTTGAACTCCTGATCTCATGTGATCTGCCCACCTCGGCCTCCCAAAGTGCGGGGGTGACAGGCATGAGCCACTCTACCCACTCTACGACTGGATTTACACAAAGTATCCAGAAAAGACTAATTTATGAAGCCAGAAAGTACATCAGTGGTGGCCTCGGGCTGGGAGTGAGGATTAATTACAAATGGAATGAGATCTGTTTGGGGAATAAAAATGTTCTGAAACTGATTGATAGTGATGGTACAGCATGATTTAGTAAAGCTGTTTTTTTTTTTTTAGATTAGGTTTTAGGGACCTACTTAGGTCAAGAACCAGCCCCCCAAAACTATTTTAGAAAAGGGTTCAGTCTTTTTTTTACAAGGCACAAGTAAGGAAAAAAGAAGTATGACACCTTTTAGGTTTTCCAAACAGCTTTCAATGATAAAGTTCAATAAATAAAGCACTTTAATTACAGAAAAAAAAAAATGCCAGAATTCAGAGGTAAAACAGTACAGGGGCCTAGACCAGAAAATTTTATTTGGACATTCAGAGGCTAGAAAGCCACTGTCCCGTTCTCCAGAGCCTCTGAAGTTGACCGAGAAGCAATTAAAAAAGGGCATCCGTTCCTCATCCTACCATCACCTCAGTCTGTGACCTGGTGACAGTGACTCCTCTTCTCACATACAGTCCTCCCTGGCTGGAGCTCCTCAGGCCCAGCAGGCAGCTTACAGCTTCTCTGGCTTTGCAACTCCTTACCCAAGAACGTACCCAAGGAGACCCTGTGGTGTAGGTGGGGGGCTGAAGCGCAGCCACCTGACAGAGCTCTCCTCGGAAAACGCCTCTCCAAGTAGCCTCTGAGAGTATGCAAAGCTCTCTCCTGACTCCCCAGTGTGCTGTATGTATCAGTGACTCCTCTCTTTGGAGGTTCTGAAGGCTCAAATCAGGTCCAACTATTTTCTCCTTAAAGGGGTTACCAAAGGCAAAGGCAACACAGTTTCTGCCTGGCTTTTCAGGTAGGACTTCTTACTGCAGGTAGTGAGAAGCAGCAGCCCTCAGCAGAAACCAAGCAGGGCAACAGATGTCACCCTTTCCCAGGCCTCTCTTGGTCAGGACTTCAGGCCCATTTTGGCCATCATCTCTTCATACACTGTCCACGCCATTGCTGCCATCAGAGTTCTGCGGAGGGCTCGGGGGATGCCACCTTGGAAGAAGCCACGTAGTCCATAGTCCTGTGGTGAAAATGAATGTCAGAACTCTGGGAGCAAAGTAGCAATATGATTAGTCATCCACTTGGTGCCAGAGGGAGGGTCTCTGCAACTCCACGTTTAAGACTTACTTCACGCCCAAATTATGAATAATGGGTCTAAGAACACAACCAATGAACTTAAAAGCCTTTTTTTGTAGTTGCTGTACTTACCTTTTTAGGTCTGCTGTCTAGGGGAGTTTTTTAGCTGAAAATCTTTATGCAGGGTTGCTATTTAGTTGTGCAGTTTGTATACTGTACAGAAGCACTGAGTGCCAAGTAGCAGATGAAATCCAGGCAGAGACCTGCCTGCCAAGCCCTGGATCCGGGTTCCAGGCTGAAGGAAAAGGTGCCTTCTATCAGGAGGGAGTATCTTTTTGTAACTCACTGTATGCTCTTTGTGGCCCTATCTTCATGTAAATTAAAGACAAAATGCCCCTTCCTCCACCGTCAAAATCTGGGTTTCACATATACTAAAGAAAATATTATTTTAAAATTTTATGATTTTAGATATAGAGATAAAAACACAAATTCACATTTACCTTTAGCAAGAATATCTACTTTGTGATAACAATATGTGTTCTAAAAGAGCCAACCCAGTGGCTTATAAATAGTACTTAGTGTACTATTCATCTACTGTAATTTCCTTTTAAATTTAAATAGAGACAAGGTCTCCTTGTATTGCCCATGCTGGTCTTGAACTCCTGGGTGTGAGGGATCCTCCGGCTTCAGCCTCCTACAGTGCTGGGATTACCAGCATGAGCCACCACACCCAGCCTCTACTGTACCTTTTATCTTCAGTAATACCATTTGTCCATTTATATTAGAGCAAGCTTGTCCAACTTCTTCAGCCCGCAAATGCAGCCTAACACAAATTGGTAAACTTTCTTAAAACATTGAGATATTGTGTGTGTGTGTGTGTGTGTGTGTGTGTGTGTGTGTGTGTGTGTGTTTTCCCCCTCTGACTATATAGTATTTTACCCTAGGTCCTCAATTAGAGTACTAATTTCACCCAGATTTCTTGATTCAATAAGTTTGGGGTAGAGTTCAGCAATTTGCAAGTTTAACAGATATCACAGTTGTTCCTAATATGTCTCCACCCCCAAAAATACCAGTTTTGTGGTTCTCAACCTTAAAACATATTAAAATCACTGAGGAACATTAAAAAAAAAATAGCTGGGGTTTCATGCCTCTAGACATTCTGATATAGTTGGCCTAGATTGTAACCTGGGGTTAGGGGTTTTTAAAAACTCTCTAGGCCTAGAGGAGACTTTAATGTGAATGAAGGGTAAGAGCAGATCACCTGAGGTCAGGAGTTCAAGACCAGCCTGACCAACATGGTGAGACCCACTCTTAAAAAAAAAAAAAAAAAAGGATATATTACACAAACGATAACATTATAAAAAAAAAAAAAAAGGCCGGGTGTGGTGGCTCAAGCCTGTAATCCCAGCACTTTGGGAGGCCGTGGCGGGTGGATCACGAGGTCAACAGATGGAGACCATCCTGGTCAACATGGTGAAACCCCGTCTCTACTAAAAACACAAAAAATTAGCTGGGCATGGTGGCACATGCCTGTAATCCCAGCTACTCAGGAGGCTGAGGCAGGAGAATTGCCTGAACCCAGGAGGTGGAGGTTGCAGTGAGCTGAGATCGCACCATTGCACTCCAGCCTGGGTAACAAGAGTGAAACTCCGTCTCAAAAAAAAAAAAAAAAAAAGGCCGGGCGTGGTGGCTCACGCCTGTAATCCAAGCACTTTGGAGGCCAAGGCGGGCGAATCACCTGAGGTCGGGAGTTCAAGATCAGCCTGACCAACATGGCAAAACGCCGTCTTAAAAAATAAATAAAGTTAAATAAAAAAAAAAGAAGGGTGAGAACTACTGCTCTAGAAAGAGATCCTTAAACACCACAAGAACCAGTACTTATTCTATAGTCTTACTTTGAAAATCAATGTTACTGCCTGGCCAATCCATCGAAACTTCAGTGGGTAAAGCTGCATATGAGTTTTGATAACATCTGCAGGTTGAGTTACCAGTGAAGCCAGAATACCAGCAAATATCCCACAGCTGAAATTTGTAATGGGAATAAAGGTTGCATCCACCTGGTCTGAAACAGAACAAGGGTAACGTGATTATAGATCTTACATACATCACATAAAGGTCAATGCAAGCTGCCCCCAATTCTTCCTCAAACCAAGAAAGGTATGAATTCAAATAAGGCTAACAATTAAAAACTTAAAAGGTGCAACTAGTAAATACATGTAGATAGAATCTAGAGATAGAAAAGCACCCTTTTCAAAACACTGGCACAATAATTGACTCAGGCAAGAATCATTACCTGATGTTAATATGTGTGGGAAAAAAACAGGATGTTTATATAGATTCAAAGTTACCTTCCCACAAAGATACTTAGACATTATAAGGGGAAAAACAGGTGAGTTTTCAGGGAAGATACCTGTCAGTCAGTATCTTATCCAAGTGATAAAGTGTTACTATCACTCATAATGGGTCAAATTGATGCCATGACCCTCGTGATATAAGTCAGTGAGGATACAACATTATCTATGTGGTCCTCTTGCTAAAAATCTAATCATGAAGAAACTGCAGATAAACCCACAATGAGGTATGCAATTGGCCTATACTCTTGAAAATAAAACACAAGATTACTACGAAGTACATTATTGGGACAAATAGAGACATCAAAATACAGACTATAGATTAAAGAATTGGGCTACATGCCTATAATCTCAACACTTTGGGAGGCCGAGGTGGGAGGATCACTTGAACCTGGGCAACATGGTGAAACCCTGTCTCTATTAAAAATAAAAAATGAGCCAGACAGGTGGCATGCACCTGTAATCCCAGCTACTCCAGAGGCTAAGGCACACAAATTGCTTGAACCTGGGAGGATGAGGTTCCAGTGAATTGAGATCACACTGCTACACTCCAGCCTGGGTAACAAAGCAAGACTGTCTCAAAAAAAAAAAATTAACTGGGTTAAACTTTCTGAATTTCATAAGATGGTTATATGAGAGGATGTTCTTATTTGTTGGAAATAGACACTGAGGTACTTAAAAGGGCATCACGTTTCTACCTTACCCTCAAAGAGCAGAAAAAAAAATACGTACATTGTACTATTCTTGTGGCTTTTCTGTAAGTTTATTTCCAAATACCAGATCCATTTTTTTTTTCAAGAGGGAGTCTTGCTTTGTCACCCAGGCTGGAGTGGAGTGGCATAATCTCAGCTCACCATAACCTCCACCACCTCCCAGTCTCAAGCAATTCTCGTGCCTCCCAAGCAGCTGAGATTACAGGCATGTGCCACCCAGGCCCAGCTAATTTTTGTATTTTTAGTAGAGACCAGGTTTTGCCACATTGCCAGGCTGGTCTCAAACTCCTGGCCTTAAGAGATCCATCCACCTTGGTCTCCCAAAGTGCTGAGATTACAGGCATGAGCCATCGCACCAGGCCTCAGAAATTTTCACGCTTCATCTTAGCCAAAAGACCAAGAAGCAATGGGCCTCAGAATTTTTATTTTTTTGAGACAGAGTCTCGCCCTGGGGCCAGGCTGGAGTGCAGTGGTATGATCTCAGCTCACTGCAACCTCCACTTTCCAGGTTCAAGTGATTCTCCTGCTTCAGCCTCCTGAGTAGCTGGGATTACAGGTGCCCACCACCACACCTGGCTAATTTTTGGTATCTTTATTAGAGACAGGGTTTCCCCATGTTGGCCAGGCTGGTCTTAACTCGCTGAAATTATCCATAGACACCTTACTGCATGCAGGTTTACTCTATGGATATGTTTCCAGCACCACTTTGTTCTGCTTGGGTCAATATTTACTGCCCACCAATTTTGTCCATGTCTAGCCTAACATGAACATGAGTTAACTGGTGTGTGGGGTGGGGCAGGCCTCCCCCCGTGCCTGGAGTTTGGCACCTACATCTCCACCTAAATGGAGGGCTCAAAACCATGCTAACTGGTAACAGCAAGGGAGATGAAAATATTAGTTTTCTTCAAACTCCTAACTTATTACTGTTTTCCAGACTTTAACAAGAATCACATCAAGTGCTTCTTGAAAAATACAGATTTCTAGGTTACACCCCAACGTTTCTCATCTAAGAGACCTTGGATGGGTCCCAGCAATCAAATTTGGTAAGTATTGTTACAGGAACTCTGCAGAGCATGCTTTATTTCCCTCTCACTCACCCTATCTTCACCCCTCAAATTATAGTAGTGTAAATACTGTTTTCTTTAATAGGATGTAAACTCCAAAGGGCAGGGACCAAGTCTGTCATATCGACCTTAGCATCCCAGTTCCTGACATAATCATAATATGGCTCAGTTCCTAACCCCCTGCTAAGAGAATCAAATAGTCTCATAACCCAGAGAAAATGGTGAGGATCTGAAATCTCAAGAATATCTCTTCCCCACACCTTCCTTTATCCCTACCGTGGGGCACTATGTTTTTGGTCTGGTTGTAAAACATCAGGTAGATTCCTGAAAAGGGCGCATCTCGAAGGAGAGTTGCTGTCAGGCCACTGAAGAGGCCCCGGTGCCCCTCACTGCGATAGATGCTCCTCAGGGCGGCACAGATACTCTCATAGCCATATTTCCCACTCTGCAAAGAGAGCACAGAACCAGTGACTCACATGGAGGCCCTGCATTTGAGCACTGAACAAGCAGACTGCAGGGGCATTACCAGGAAACCATGGGCTTGGTTGCCCACATCAGACTGTGTTGATATAAATCAGGAGTTGACATCAGTGGTCACTCCCCAAGAGCCCAGTGGCTGATCTGAACTCTCCTGAGGCCCTAAAGCAGTTGAACTCACCTCGTAGCGAGTCTTGATTACAGTGATAGGTGACATACAGACCCCCGCAACTGAGCGAGAGCCCACCCCCAGCATGATCGACTCCAGGGCAGTAGGGGGATGGCCTCGCAAGAAATACTGCTTCAAAGAGTAGAGAGTGCCAAAGTAGATTCCAACGCCAGGGACGCATCTCACAATGGACTGCAGAAAAGGTCACAGAGAAAAGAAAATCGAAGACCCGACACTTTAAGTACTGTCTCAGCTGGGTTTTCCCAAAAGACCCCAGGATGATTTGTATGCAAGCACTTTGTTTAAGGTGTGGAAGGAGCACCAATAGGGAAGTGGGGGACATAAGGTAGGAGAGGGACATCACTAAAGGCTGTGTTACAAAACCGGTTACTTCTGTGGGCAGATTAATCCCTTTGGGGAACTCTGGGAATCGGTGTAGAAGACACCTCAGAGTTATCCCTCTGCCTGAACAAGGAGGGACATGGGATTTTAAACATTCAACTCTCATCTTTCAGTGGTTGGGGACTGCTGAGGGTTAGAAAATCAACTTCACCTACGTGGTCCTCTTGCTAAAAATGTGGAACTAAATCTAATCACAAAGGAACTGCAAAGAAACCCACAGAGTTATATAACTGGCCTATACTCTTGAAAACAAAACACAAAATTACTCTGAAGTATATTATTGGGATAATTAGAGAAATCAGCATATGTATTTCTGATTCGGGTTTGGGCTGGACACTAATTCCTTGGCACTTCCAGTAAAGTGAGTCCCTAAGGCCAGAAAAAAGCCTTTGAGCAAAGAAATGCTGGTGTGGACACCCCATCCCACTTTCACTGAAGTGAGAAGGGCAAGGACAGGTGGGGCACTAGAACTTCTGCTGTAGAGACTATGCTGCAGTAATCAGTTGCATCTAAGCATAATGTGCACATGGAACCTTTCCCTGAGCCTGCAAACGGAAGTTAGTGGTAGCATGAGAGATGGGCAGGAAGACCATGTCATGACGTCCACTGCTTCTTAGTCTCACACATCCTTAAGAGCTGGTAAGTAAATGAGAAACGGCGGGTTATCAAGGAGTGTGTGCAAGAGAACCTAGACCCAGAAGGCAGCTTACAGGGGACATCCCTTTCCAAAGGCCCAGAAGACTCTCCGTGCGAACCACCTTCAAGAGCACAGCCAACATCCCGACACGTCTAGACCTGAAAGCAGACAAAATGGAGACAGGGAAGAAAAAAAATCACTTAGATCACTTCCTCATAAAACAATTCCCCAAAGACTTCCTTTACAGACTCATCTAGGACACTTAACACTCTCCACAACACACGTTGGAGGTGCTCTGACTTACTGTGTGTTCATAGGTCAGCACACACATATTTGCTTATCTATTTACACTGCAAGCAGTGGGATTACCTCCCATTTTATGTACATTTTGTATACTTCCCACAGCACAGAGCTCAATATTGGGGCACAAAACAGACAATACAGGCCGGGTGCAGTGTCTCACTCCTGTAATCCCAGCACTTTGGAGGCTGAGGCAGGAGGATCACTCAAGGCCAGAAGTTTGAGAGCAGCCTGGCCAACATGGCAAAACCCCATCTCTACCCAAAACACAAAAATTAGCTGGGCATGGTGGCTTGTGCCTGTAATCCCAACTTCTCAGAAGGCTGAGGCAGGAGAATCACTTGAACCTGGGAGGCACAGGTTGCAGTGAGCCAAGATGGTACCACTGCACTCCAGCCTGGGCAAGAGAGTGAGACTCTGCCTCAAAAAACAAACAAACAGAACCAAAAACAGACAATATTGATGTTATTTCCAGAAAGTCACCTGCTACACTCATGCCAGGCAATACAGTTAACATCACAAGCTAACACAATAAAGTGGAAATGTCACTGAGGCACATTCCAGGAAGTGGCTCAGGAAAGGACCCCATTTAATTTATAAGAAATGTCAAATATAAAAATTCGCAGAACATATGAAAGTTGGGCATGGTCTGTGTTTCTCCCTGAACATCCAACAGAATGGAAGTTGATTGAACACAGTAAAGATGCTCCTGTGTCTGAAGTTGCTGAAATCAGTTCCTAATGCAGGGCCTACCCATGATCTGAAGGCTGGAGAGTTTGCAGTCGTGTTTTAAGGAGATCCAGAGGCTGGAAAAGGAGGGTAGAGCAGGTCCCACTGATGGAGCCACACAGGAAAGCCTTGATCACTGGATGTAACTGCAGGATAAGACAATATTGTGTCAGCAGCTCTGCCTGTGTGAGCCTCACCTTTCTCCATACCTGATCAGTGAATTCCTTTATAATGTCTCTTAGAAACTTACCTGGTGGTGCCTCATGTTATCATACCTCGGAGAGGGGAAAAGCATAGCCAGCCAGAAATTAAAAATACCAGACTGTTGCTGAGGACACTGTATGCTGCAAGAGGGGTCTCTGGTTTAGTATTGCTGGTAGACATGCTGCTCAATGGGAGCAAGACTACTTCCATGCCACTGACCACACTTCCCTATTTGTTCTGACTCAAAAAGTTACTGGTCATCTCCCTACCTTTGCAAAAGCAAAGTCAATTCCGTGTAGTGCTTTCACTTGGAACGGCTGATTTGCAGGCTCCCTTGGCTGTAGGACCTGTAGATATTTATAGAACCAAGTCAAAGCAAATGAAACCTTAAGCTTATCACTGTGTAAAATATAAGTGCCACTTCCTGTATATTCTAGTATTTCTTTCATTTAAAACTTCCTGTTTCTCTTTCTCTTTTTTAAGATGGAATCTCACTCTGTCACGCAGGCTATAGTGCAGTGGTGTGAACTTGGCTCACTGCAACCTCCGCCTCCTGGGTTCAAGCAATTCTCCTGTCTCAGCCTCTCAAGTAGCTGGGACTACAGGCACCTGCCACCACTACTGGCTAATTTTTGCAAGTTTAGTAGAGACGGATTTCACCATATTGGTCAGGCTGGTCTCACACTCCTGACCACAGGTGATCTGCCGGCCTTGGCCTCCCAAAGTGCTGGGAATATAGGCGTGAGCCACCACGCCCGGCCACTTTCCCCTTCTCTTAAACCATCCATGTCACTGGACCCTCAGCAGATCACACAGTCTTACAGACCAGTAGCCTCTCCTGGCTTTGCTCCCTCTTCTTCAGCCCATGCACTGTCATACACACTGGCTAATCTACAGAAACCACCTGGAAGGGTGGAACTCCTTCAAAGACTAAATGCACCTCCCTGAAGCATGTTCCAGGAGCTGCAGCTTCCAGCACTGGTACTACCATTATGGGACAGCATCCTCTTCCCAGACCCCTAGAACCCAGTAGAATCACAATTGACTATGAAAAGGTACTTAAAACCCAACCAGTGACCTTCTTCCCCCTCCTCCCCTTCCCTAAAATAGATAGATAGATAGCTATCTTCTCCAAAAATGCTTGGCAAATTCATCCTCAAAGATCTTCTCTTCCCTTATTAAGTGGCATTTGCACTATTATTTTTAAATAAATAACACACTGTAGCCCTAAAATATTAAGATGAATATATATAAAGTTTACATTATACACATCACATAACCACTTAACTGGAACTGAAATGTTTGTGATCTGTGGTATATGCTTAACAGAGAAGAAAGTGCATTTCACTTCCACCAAAGAAGCCAGTTATAACTGGAATTCCTCATAAGACTGTTGGAGGCAGGGAGTGGGGGGGAACTAAGTCAGGTCATTAAAAACTGGAGTTTACAACCACAATCCAATAATTTCTGAAGTACCAAAGGGTGGTCTGATGGGACAACAGGTAAAACCAAGTAAGGTGTGCATATTCAGCAAGTCCATCCACATTCACTCCCTCTCCCCGAGAGGGGTCCTGCTCTTCTGCCACCAATATTCCCATGAGTTCTGTGATTCTAGTGTCTCCCCAAGACTTTATGGCATTAATGAGCCCCCCTTGCTCACACACTGGGCCTCTCAATCCCACTGGCATCTCCTCTTCTGCCAGGCAACATGCTCCAAAGCATCCATCTTTCCAGCCTGACTCTGCGTCATCTCTACTTGCTCTACGCCAGTCCCTCTGCAGTACCCCCTCCTCCACCACAATGTGCTATCCAGCCAAATCTCCTCCACTAACGCAGCCTTTGAGGGCTTGCCAAGCACCTGCTACACCCCAGGACCCCTTTCCTGTCCCTGTGCTTATCTTACTTGGCCTCTCTGGTGCATGCCATATGGCTGAGAGCCTCTCCTCATGGTTTCTGGCTTCTCTCTCCTTCCCTCTGGCTGCCCTTCATGTAGGGCTGCTCCTCTAATCTATCAGAGTAACCTCACCCACACCCAGGCTTCACACACATGCTGGTAACGCGCACATCTCCAGCCCAGGCCAGCTCTCCCCTGACTCCGCTAATATCTCTGTCTTCCCTCAAATGGCCCACAGACATCTCAAATTCAGTATGTCCAAATGGGAAACTTGGTCAACAGTTCTCCACGCATTTGCCTCTTCTCCAATCCATGCTGGGATACTCCAGGAATCCGGTTGGAAACCTCAGGGACACATAAAACTCACTATGCCTGCTGCTTCACAAGTCCCACTGACTAAGCCCACAGTCTTCCCAGTCTGGCCTCCACTGATCCATCCTAATGACTTCTGTGGCAGTCTCCAGCCTCAACTCTGCCAACCCACCCGCCACTCTGCTCCCCAAGTAGCACTGGGCGAGGCATCTAAAGACACCACCTCAAAAATCTCACAGCATCTTATGCTCACAGAGGTTACAAATGTGTCCTACATCACAGGGGTGGAAGCCACTGGCCAGGACTTAAAGTTCATATTCTTTTCACCATTTAGCTCAGTCTAAAGTGAAAATCCAGGACACTTAGGCCACTCAGGGCATTCTACTATTCACCACCACTCCCTTCTTGAAATGCTCTCTTCCTTTGGCTTCAGAGGTTAAAACCACCTGGTTTTCCTCCCACTTCTCTGGCCTCTCCCTTAAGTGAGCTATACTCCCATGGCCTTTCATCCACTTCCAGGGGTTCATTTCCACCCTCCCCTCCACATGCTCAGCCTCTCACTGGAGCTCCAGACTCACACAGCCACTTACTCAGATGTCCCACAGCCACATCAGATGATGTTTCCAAAGCTGAACTCATCTTTCTCCCATACCTCCAACCAGCTCCTCCTCCAAGGTGCCCTGTCCCCGTGAATGCCCTGTCATTTCTCTATTTTTCTTAGCTAGAAACCCGAGCACCATCCTTGGACTTGGCCTCTCCACACTTGTTCACTGGATCTCCTAAATAGCTCTCAAATCCACCTACCGATTCCAGCTAATGGCCCTGTCATCTCTTGCTTTGGTGACTGCTACCACTTCTTCACCCATTTGTCACCTCTGTGACCCCTCTAATCCACTCTACCCTGCAGCCAGAGGCATCTTTTATGTTATTATTTATTTATTTAGAGACAAGGTCTTGCTCTGATACCCAGGCTGGAGTGCAGCGGCTAAATCATGGCTCACTGCAACCATGACCTCTCGGGGGCTTAGGCGATCCCTCCCACCTCAGCCTCACGAGTAGCTGGGACTACAGGTGTGTGTCACCATGCTCAGCTAATTTTTTGTAGACACGGGGTTTTGCTACATTGCACAGGCTGGTCTCAAACTGGACTTAAGCAATCTGCCCACCTCTGCCTCCCAAAGTGCTAGCATTACAGGCATAAATTCCACAAAACACCTGTGTGAACACTGGGGCAGCAGCGCCTAGAACTGCCGGGAAACTATCACTGCAGTCATTCCTACAGCCTTGCTGGAGCAAGAGTCCTGGAGGAAACTGGGGAGATTAACATCCTGGCATTACAGCGTGCCCAGGCTGAGTCATCTTTTAAAACTGCAAATTTGATCACACTGCTTTCAGGTATAAAACCCTTCAATGAAAGACAATGTTTTGTGAAATCTGAAGTTACTAGCTTAAAAAGAAAACCAGAAACCAAAAAACCAAAAAAAAAGGAACAAAAATACAAGTAATGGTCGGGTACTCTGGTTCATGCCTGTAATCCCAGCACTTTGGGAGCCCGAGGCAGGTGGATCATGAGGTCAGGAATTCAAGACCAGCCTGGTCAACATGGTGAAACCCTGTCTCTACTAAAAATACAAAAATTAGCCGGGCGTGGTAGCAGGCACCTGTAATCCCAGCTACTCAGGAGGCTGAGGCAGAGAATTACTTGAACCCGGGAGGTGGAGGTTGCAGTGAGCCGAGATTGTGCCACTGCACTCCAGCCTGGGTGACAGAGCAAGACTGTGTCTCAAAAAAAAACCAACCAAACAACAACAAAAAAGACAAATACAAGTATTGACAAATGTATTAGGAACTACAGAATATCCCACAAATTTGTCTTTAATACTTACTGAATTATAGCTTTAAAATTGGTTCAGATTCCTCTGAGGATAAAGTCCACACTGCTGGTTGTAAGGCCTTTCATGAATCACAGGGCTCCTGCTTGCTGCTTCCTTCTGTTCTCACCCTCCCACCCACACACTCTCAAGCCCTGGAGGACTCACCTTGCTTTCACCTCTGAAAACTGACTTCTTGTTCTGCCCTAGCTCCTCTCTTGCTTCCTAACTCCTCCACGTCCAAGTTCAGTGCCTCTCCTTGGGGCTTCTGTAGCAGCACCCAGGCCCATCTCCCTTATGGCTGTGTGTCCAAGACAGAGGGGTCACACTCCTGCCTGTCTTGTTCATGGTGGTATCTCAAGAACTGACCTCAGAGCCTGGTGCACAGTAGGTGTTCAACACTGGCAACGAAACAAATCTTGACCCCTAACAGAAAACCTTATGCTCTCCCTCTGAGCACAGCCTTATCCCACAGGATAAGTGGATCCTGTCTGCCTCATTCCAGGATGTTAATCTCCCCAGTTTCCTCCAGGACCCTTGCTCCAGCAAGGCTGTAGGAATGACTGCAGTGATAGTTTCCCGGCAGTTCTAGGCGCTGCTGCCCCAGTGCTCACACAGGTGTTTTGTGGAATTTGTTTTAAGGCTGCTGTCCTTCACCTTCCCATCCTTGATTGCAGGAAATACCTTCATAATCTCTAATTTTACAGCACAGTGACTGGACACGTTACTGGCTCAAATGATTGAGCCAGTAACTTTTTTAGCTTTGTAATTTTCCAAGTCCATTAGCAAATGTTATTTATGCTAGCAGTATAGATTAACCTCTAACAGGCAAAAACAAAACAAAAACAGAAAACCACCATCCCAACAGGTCATATTGAATGGTCTTAAGATTTTGTCAATGGTGAATGGCACACATCCTTTGCGAGTGAACTTAATTTTTAAAAAGGAGCTCAAGGCCAGGAGGGGTGGTTCACTCCTGTATTCCCAGCACTTTGGGAGGCCAAGGCGAGCAGATCACTTGAGGTCAGGAGTTCAAGACCAGCTTGGCCAACATACCGGCGGGCCAGGCGTGACGGCACCTCTGAGTGCCTGTCTTCAAACGGTTTGCTGGGACGGCCAGTGGTCCGCGGGCAACGCCATGCCTCCTCCAGTGTGTGACTGGTCGCCACCCACGGCCCGGCTGCTATTGGTGGAGGTGGGGCTGGCGGAGTGGTTGCCGGGTGGGTGGAGTTGGGGTGCTGTTGTCATTAATACTCACTGAACTGTAATTTTAAAAGCCCAACCAAACCAATACCCTTTAACTGGTTCATACCCGTCTCTACTAAAAATACAAAAATTAGCGGGGTGGCGCACGCCTGTAATCCCAGCTACTTGGGAGGCTGAGACAGGAGAATTGGTTGGACCCGAGGGTCAGAAGCTTCAGGAACCTGAGATGGCGCCACTGCCCTCCAGCCTGGGCGACAGTGCGAGACTCCGTCTCAAGAAAACGGGTAGCTCAAAGATATTCAAGGTAAATAAAAATGTAGTTTCTTTTTAAGGGGAGAAAGAGGAGGGCATAAACAATGATACACACACAAAGGAAATAAGTAACACGTAAAAGTGCAAACTGGCTCCTCAAGCACTTCCTACTCCCCTTAAAAAAAGTACCCTAAGTTTAATTCAGATCTGGAGGCAAGAGCTGGAGAGCTCTGAAAAAGGTAAGCAGGTTTTCAAAGACGTCAACGTAGTCACCACTGCCGCCGTCTCGGCCTTGAAGGAGAAAAAAAAAAGGTGGCATTCTGTCCCCACCTCCGGCGCCAGACCTCGGAGGGAGCAGCAGCCGCCCGGCCCCAGGCCTTCAGCGCCTAAGACCCGCGGCACCCCGACTCCACCCACCAGTCAGGCACCCCGCCAGCCCCGCCTCCGCCTCCACCAATAGCGGCCCGGCGGCCCGGCCACGGCGACCAATCGAACGCCGGAGGAGGCGTGGCGTCGTCCTCGGACCGCGCACCGCCTCAGCCCCTGCTCGGAGGTGCCCACGAGCCCCGGCCGCGCGTCTCGGCACCGCCGCCCGCGGGCGCGCAGCGGTACCCGACCCGACCAGCTCGCGGCGGCGTCGACGGCTTCTCAGCGCTATTACCAGGCCTTGTGACCACCCCAAATCTGCCCAGGTGCCTTCCCACCTCTGCCACTCCTGGCATCCTACCCGCACCTCGTGGGGGGCGCGCGGGCACCCTCCCAGGCACGCGCCGCGCTCAGACCCAGGCAATTCCGCCCTCAACCGGGACTCCGGCCCCGCAGCTCCTGCCCCCAGGGCTGGGCTGCAGCTTCTGGCCCCTCCTCCCTCCCCGCACCCGTCTCAGTCTCCGTGGTCAGACTCCTCTCCCGCTGCATCCTCGACCCTGAGCGCACCCGGGGCGCGGAAGAGGGTCGCGAAGCCGTAGCAACGCTCCGAATTCTCCTGCCCGAGCCCGCGGTTCGGACCCCTGCCTTTCCTGCCCCGCAGTGCCCTCACCATAAGGGTTTCCACCGAGTCTCCGACATCTTGGGGTTGCAGCAGCGACGGACGTGAGTTCTGAATCATTGGAGAGGAGGCCCGCGAGTGCTCTGGGCCCAGGGTGCCGTGGATGGGCGCTCGGACCCCGCCCTGGAGACCTGGAAGAAGGCCGGGGGATGGCGCTAGCCGGGCGGCGCGCTTTAAGCCGCGGGCTCTCTGACGTCTGCGTCTGTAAGCGCTCAGCCGCCGGGGTCCGGGCCTGCGCGTCCCGAGGCTGCGGGCCCCGAACGATCCCGCCGCGGGAATCACGCGCCGCTTTTCACCCGCGCAGCAGACTTCGCGGCTCTGCTCTCCTGCCCATCCTGCCCCGCCGCAGGCCTCAGCACTGGAGGTGAGGTTCTACGTATCCTGCGCTGGAGGAAGCTGGAGGAACTCTGTAGAAGGGGAGGTTTCGCTTCCGGGTGGGACGCTCGTCACGTGAGGGTGTCCTTAGTGCCACCTGGTGAAAACGCCCAGGACTGCAGGGTCCCTGCACCCAGAACTTGATGGGGTGGCTGCGGGCAACTTTGCTTTGGCGTGGAACGCCTGAACTTATTTACAGTCCAGACCGGGTCTGCCCAGTAAGGGTAACACTAGACGACCCGGGCTAGTGATTAACCAATCAATCTTTTAAATCTGCTTCTCGTTAAACAGGCGTTTTTGTTTTGACAGGACCATATTTCCCTTTAAATGCTGAAAACTTAGCGCAGGAGTTGATGTGTACTGTATGCATAAACCGCACGCTGGATAGCTAAGACTGATAAGGTAAAATCTCAGTCATTTTTATATGTTGAAATGATATTTTGGGTATATTGGGTTAGGTGAAATATATTATTAAAATTAACTTCCGGATGGGCACGGTGGCTCAGACCTGTAATCCCAGCACTTTGAGAGGCCCAGTCGGGAAGATCGTTTGAGGGAGCCAAGGAGTTCGAGACCAGTGTGGATAACAACGCGAGACCCCGTCTCTAAAACAAATAGTAATAGCTTCACGTGTTTCTTTTTAAATGTGGCTAGTAGAACATTTAAGCTTTAACATGTGGCTCCCATTACATTTCTGTAGGATAGCACTGGTCTAGTTGGTTAAACTTCTGATTTATTGCTCACCTGGACTCTGTCAATAGCTTTTTTGGTCTCCCAGCTTCCCCTTATGCCTGTTTGGCTGATCCATGGAAAAGTGTTACTGCTGGGATCCTGACACTTCTATTGAAAGTTCAGGCATGCACCTTCAGTGACCCTGGGAATTTGCAGAATAAAGTCCAAGCTTTTCATAGCAACCTTTGCTACTTTCCACATGCATTCATCACCCAAGAACTCTAGAGCAGAAAAGAAACTGATGACTTAGGGAGCAAGATAATATTTTTTGAGGCTTAATTCCTGTGCTTCTGAGGTACATAGAACTGGCAAGAAAGTGGTCCTAGAGGAGATTATTCCCAAAGAGGATTAAGGAAAGTATAAACATTTTTAAAAATTACAAACCCGCCTGGTGGTTGAATACTTTGCTACCCTTTGTTCTAAGCTGCAAGGTTCATTTTCCTTGTGCAGTGCTGATGTTGATAACTATGCACTGAAAGTCTACTCTGTCGCCCAGGCTGGAGTGCGATGGCAAGATCTCAGCTCACGGCAACCTCCACCTCCCGGGTTCAGGTGATTCTCCTGCCTCAGCCTCACAAGTAGCTGGGATTACAGGTGCCTGCTACCACGCCCAGCTAATTTTTTCTATCTTTAGTAGAGACGGAGTTTCACCATGTTGGCCAGGCTGATCTCAAACTCCTGACCTTGTGATCTGCCCGCCTTGGCCTCCCAAAGTTCTGGGATTACAGGTGTGAGCCACCACGCCCAGCCTGAAACTTCTTTTTAAGGGAAGACCTAATTCCATGCTGACACCTTCCCCAACTCCCCGCACCAATTCCGTAAGCCAAGAATTCCTACTTTTGAGAAATCATATGTTGGCGTATTTTAGAGACTGCTGTTGGCCACTCTGGGTGTGGAGCACAGGTGGGACCTAGAGTGAAAGATGGCTGTCCACTGCCCCATCCTTCCAGGTATGCTTGCATGGCTATGTGCTCAGAAGAAATAGGCTGGCTTTCAAGGGTGGCAGCTGGCAGATTTTCCTCTGTGTCTGTTTCTCCATGCTTACTCATAACTCTAAAGCCCACAGGCCCTTCTTTTCCCACATCTCCCCTGGATGCTTGTGGGATGCAGAGGTGTGTAATGATCATGGGAAAGGAGCATCACTCATCGGCAGATGAGGAGTGGGGGTTTTGGAGCAGTACTTACTTAATCACAGGGTTGGAGGAGTGGACTTTTTTAAAAAAGAAAACATTGTGTATGACCTTAATTCAAAACAAAGTCATTAGTGTAGACAAGCCTTAATGGATTTATCTGCAGTCAGGGGAAAGTGATTTGGCTCTTATGACCTAACTTCCCCTAATTACACACTAAGTCCCTCAAAGACCCAAAGTGGCTCTTGTTTTCTGGATTGTATGATCAGGTTACATGATGTTTTCCCACCCCAAGGATTGTAGACATCCTCTACCAAGGAAGAAATACACATGTATCAGTTCGGATACGTGACCTCTTAAAACTTTATTCCCAGCAAGTCTTGACATCTCGAGGAGTTTCCACCATCCGAGAAGGAAAAGGCTGTGGTCCACAGAGGAAGCTGGAGGTGAATGGCAGAGACAGAGGCTGCTCAGATAGTGGCTTTGGCTTCCTGTCTGCCTGTCAAAGCAGGGGGAGGTGGGTCTTGCGGTGCCTTACATCTGTGTCACTTCATTTGTAAGAAGATGGCTGGAATGGTGAAGAGCACATAGGTAAATCACTGCCGTCACCCCCCATGCTTCCAGAAAACCAGCTCAGCAAGATCTTTCTACCCTCCTGGAGCCAGAGCTGCTTCTGGAAATATCTAAATTCTTTTACTCATGCCAAAACAATGAGGCCAGCCTTTGCCTTTTAGAAACCAGTAGAGGATGGAGAGGGGAGATGCCATGCATGCTCTCTGCCACAACCTCCCCTGCCGTCCATCTTCATACGCCTCTCTATGCCTACTGGGCTCTCAGGTCTTATAGGCATCTTATGATGGTCTTCATCCTATAATTCATGGAGGTTCCTCTCCATCTGAACATCCGCTCCCATCCGAAACACATACAACCTGAGAGAGAAGCCTAAGAGTCTGCAGGCGCACTGTCTTCACCAGTGGGAGAAACCGCTCTCTGCCTGATCACAAGGATGGGTGAATGCTGCAGAAAAAGAATTCTAAGGGCTTTTCCAGATGCTTCCACAAAGAGAATGTTCCTGTCACTGCTTTGGGCTTCACAAGAAAGAAACACCTTTCTTCCTTCTGTGCCAGTGACTCATGCCTCTAGCCTCACCCCTGAGTCAAGGGTAACTGGGCTACGAGAGTTAGAGGGGCTTACAAGCTGGTATCCGAGGGAGGGGCAGGTGACTCTGCAGGGTGGACACCTTCCTGCAGGCCTCAGATTCTACTCCAAGGACCAAGCTGTCAGGGGCAGTGGAAGGGAGAGGAGCCATGAGGCCCGCCCAGGCAGGGTGGCATTTTGTCTGTCGCCATCATATGGAAGCCACATGTCATTCCGTCAACATTTCGACAAACCAGTTCCCCATCTTCTGGAAAAAATCAAACTCCTCTTGTTTTCCTGCTTTCTTTGCAAAGAGGAAGCAGGCAACATTTTTACTGGAAGTGTATAAACAACAGCACATATTTTCTGGTCATAATTGTTTTAGGTCCTGACTGATCTGAATTTCCCACAGGGGTGAGCAGGACCCACCTGCAGTTTGCTTATAGCTCTATCCATATGTGGAAGATTTTTTTAATCTTTGGCAGAATGACTTTATTTACAAGCAAGCATCCTGTGTAACAGTTTTATGTGTCAATTTGGCTAGACTATCATACTCAGTTTTCAGTGCAGCACTAATCCAGGTGTTGCTGTCAAGTTTCAATTCAACACGAATCCAGGTGTTGCTGTCAAGTAGCTGGGATTACAGGCACCTGCCACCACACCTGGCTAATTTTTTGTATCTTTAGAGGAGACAGGGTTTCACCATGTTGGCCAGGCTGTTCTCAAACTCCTGACCTTGTGATCTGCCCGTGATTTTGTAGATGTGGTTAACCTCTATAATTGGTTGACTTTAAGTAAAGGAGATTATCTTTCACAATCTGGCTGAAAGATAATCAGGATACAGATTTTCCTGACGGATACTCCTTGTTTCCCCTCCTTAAAGGGTAGAGGCTATCTCCTGCTCTTTTCTCTGTGTCCTTAAGAGACCACTGAGGCAGAGTAATGCTGTAAAAAGAAAGTGGACTTTGGAATCAGGCACTGATTCTATATTTGATCCTGGTTTTGTCACCTGCTAGCTGTGTATTCACCTCAGCTTTCTTTTTTCTTTTTTGAGACAGGTCTTGTTCTGTTGCCTAGGTTGGAGTGCAATGATGCAATCTCAGCTCACTGCAACCTTTGCCTCCTGAGCTTAAGCGATTTTCCTGCCTCAGCCATCTGAGTAGCTGTGATTGCAGGTACATACCACTACGGCCAGCTAATTTTTGTATTTTTAGTAGAGACGGGGTTTTGCCATGTTGGCCAGGCTAGTCTCGAACTCCTGACCTCAGGTGATCCACGCGCCTTGTCCTCCCAAAGTGCTGTTATTACAGTCATGAGCCACCACACTCGGCCTGCTTTTTTGGTTTTGTTTTCATTTTTCTTTCTTTTCTTTTTTTTGAGACAGGTCTTGCTCTATTGCCCAGGCTGGAGTGTGTTAAAACTCATGCTCTGAATGAAGAGATCCTTCAAACAGGCTTTGTGTAAGTAATATGGCTGTTTATTCACCCAGGTGCGGGTGGGCTGAGACCAGAAAGAGTCAGCAGAGGGCAGTGGGATAGGAGTTGGTTTTATAGGTTTGGGCGGTTTTTGCAAGCGAGGAGGGGGTCATAGGTTCTGGAGCCACGAGGTTGACCAAGGTCCAATGACCTTATCAATTGGAGCAGGGATAAGGAACAACAGAGACTGTCTCAAAGTTAAGTAGGCGCCACGGGGTTGATCATTTCTTCCTCTTTTCATGGTCCTCCAGTTACTTCAGATTTTCTCATTCCAGGAGGCTATCCAGAGGTGTACATGCGGGTTGCCAGGGTTGCCATGGCATCCATGGCGTGGTCGGACCTTACAGAGTGCAGTGGCACAATCGTGGCCCAATGCAGCCTTGAACACCCAGGCTCAAGCAATCCTTCCACCTAAGCCTCATGAGTAGCTGGGACTACAGTCATGTACCACCATGCCTGGCTGATTTAAAAACTTTTTTTTTTTGTAGTGGTGGCGTCTTGCCATGTGGCCTAGCCTGGTCTTGAACTCCTCCTGGGCTCAAGCAGTCTTCCTGGGTTGGCCTCCCAAAGTGCTGGGATTACAGGCATGAGTCACTATGCCTGGCCCACCTCAGCTTTCTTATTTGTCAACTTGGAGATGGTATTACCTACCTCCCAGGATTATTGTAAAAATCAAATGAAATAATGTTTATGGAAGTGTTTTCCTAAAGAGGTAATTAAATATAAGGAATTATAAGTACAGTAATGTAAGGTTAGCCGAGAGAAAGGACAAGTAGACCTAAAGTCAGGCACGTGAGTTTATGGGGTGAGAGGGGCTTAAGGGAGTCTCCAGACTAAGATAATCTATCAGCTTGTAACAAGCACAAATAGGTTATCAGCTTGTGACAGACTTACATCATCCTGTGACTTTGTGGCGGCAAAAAAAAAACAGAATTTTGCAGCTATGTGTAAAACAAGAATTTACAAGTAGGTGTAACAAAGGTTTGTTTCCCATGACCTCCCCACGCTGCCCAGATGGCTGTGATCAGGCTTTGCTCAGCTGGCAGGTCTGGCAGCCTTGCTGCGGCCCCCAGACAAGAGTTTAGGAATGCAGCTGCAGAGCAGTCAGGGTGGAGGTCAGCTGAGGGGGTCTGGGGGCAGCTTGTCCCTGACAAAGTCATGATAGTTGTGTAATGATTTGTGAATGGAGTTAAAGATTTACAGGCACCTGTGTTAGCTTTATTTAAAGCGGAGGTGGCCAAAAATAGCTCATCCTCATCCTATGTAGAATATTTTTATTTTCGAACACATCAACCATCTTCAAGCTTGTTACCTTGTCCTTGGATGAAAAAGGAACGTCTGAAAATTTTAGGCTGGTTCATGTGAAAATCAAAAGTAGAAACTTCTCTTTGCAATCAAGATTGCTGCATCCATATTTTCCATCATAATACATCAAATAATCTCATACCAGCTTGCTCCTGACTTGAACCCAGGCAAGGAAAACAGACCTCTTGAAGGTGATGGTCATTGTCCCTGTAAAGACTGCAACTGGCACTGTGATATGCTGCCATGAAAAGTGTGGGGTCAGGCCGGGCGCGGTGGCTCACGCCTGTAATCCCAGCACTTTGGGAGGCCGAGGCGGGTGGATCACGAGGTCAAGAGATCGAGACCATCCTGGTCAACATGGTGAAACCCCGTCTCTACTAAAAATACAAAAAATTAGCTGGGCCCGGTGGCGCGTGCCTGTAATCCCAGCTACTCAGGAGGCTGAGGCAGGAGAATTGCCTGAACCCAGGAGGTGGATGTTGCGGTGAGCCGAGATCGCGCCATTGCACTCCAGCCTGGGTGACAAGAGCGAAACTCCATCTCAAAAAAGAAAAAAAAGGAAGTGTGGGGTCTAGCATGATCCCCAATGCGTCTCCATGGAGAATCTTGCAGAGCCAGGTGAGGGGAGAAAACGTCATCATCACTCGGCTCCTCACGCCCAGGTGCTGGTGAGGTGAGATGCTGACCGTTTCCCTGCAAACCTTGGGCAGAGTCTGGCATCACTCAGTGTGAAGCAGACAAGTGAGAGCAGAAACACGCAAGGGGAGACAAGCAAGGTTGTCTGAAGTATGTTCTCCCTGCTTAGGAGATGAGCTCTTTAAGGGGACAGAAGAAGCCCCCACCCCACTGCCAGCCTCAGCCTCAAGTTCTGATCTTGTTTTCCCTTTGGGTCCATCTCAGGTGGAAATAGAATGGTTCAGCGAGAACAGCATGGGCTTTGCAGGCAGAGAGACCTAGCTCTGAATCCCACACTTCCAGCCCTGTGACCTCAGTCACAGTACCACTTGGGGCATCTGTTTCTTCACCTATAAAACAGAAAAAAGGTAATTATCTCCTTCTAAGAATTTTTGTGAGTGTCAAATGAACACAGCCAAAGCTCACGGTACAGGTTCTGGCATATACTGCCACTGAACAAGAAGAGTTTTTCTCCCTTCTTGTTTTTAACACCCACTGATTGCTCCCCTGACGTTTAGGCAGCTGAAGATTAATCAATACTTCCCTAGTAGGAAGAGGCCACTCCTTGCCTAGGGAGTCAGTAGTGTGAAGCCTCTGCCTCCCTGTACTTCAGTAACCAAGAAGCCATGGAAGGCAGCCACAGACCTACCAGCTGGCCTCTCGCTCCCTGCTTTATACTGAGTAAAACCATGCTTGAGCTGCCAGCTGGGATGGCTCTCTGTGCCTTACCTAGGCAGTCCCTTGAGGGAGGGCCAGTCTGGAACAGGCAGACACACTTCTTCAAGTCATCGTGGAAAATGACATACTGAAAGCCAAGTCTTTCCTCTGTAATCCTGAGAAAGAGGTGGGTGTCTTCTATCATTTGGACTAGAGAGAAGAGTCAAGTCAGTGAGAGGGACCTCAGGCTGGAGTCTGGCCCTCCGAGTGGAGCAGACCTCCAGGGCGGAAGACCAGAGGAAGTCCTCAGGAAAACCTACGGCCCTCAGTGTCCCCTCTGTATCTGTGGAGTAGACCCACATAATCTGAAGAAAGAGAACAGCTTCCGGGAAGGGGAGGAGGAGTGAACCACCAATGAAATCGGAATTCAGCTGTTTCTATCATCAGAATCAGAAATACTAATCTGAAATGCGCTGATTTGGGCAGATCAAGGAATAAACAGGAAAAGACCCTTTTGAAAAATAAACAAATGTGTCCCCTCCTCTAATCCCCACAGGTTTGAGATTCGTTTAAGTTAGATTTGTCTAAGCACTATGACCTCAAGGAAGATGGAAAGGGTTTGCGGGTTTTGTTTTGTTTTGTTTTTTTGAGGCAGTGTTGCTGTCATCCAGGCTGGAGTGCAGTGGCACAATCTTGGCTCATTGCAACCTCTGCCTCCCAGGTTCAAGCAGTTCTCCCACTTCAGTCTCCTAGGTAGCCAATTACAGGCGCATGCCGCCATACTCAGCTAATTTTTATATTTTTGGTAGAGAGGGTGTTTCACCATGTTGGTCGGGCTGGTCTCAAACTCCTGACCTCAGGTGATCACCTGCCTTGGTCTCCCAAAGTGCTGGCATTACAGGCGTGAGCTAATGTGCCTGGCCAGTTTATGGGCCTTAATTAGAGGTCAAGGGTGAAGCCTCCCATATATAAAATCTAAATACTTAGGCTAGATTCAATGGCTCAGGCTTGTAATCCTAGCATTTTGGGAGGACAAGGCAGTTCGAGACCATCCTGGGCAATATAGCAAGACCTTGTCTCTACAAAAATAAAAACAGTAGCCAGGTGTGGTGGTGTGAGTCTGTACTCTCGGCTACTCAGAAGGTGGAGGCGGGAAGGTCTCCTGAGCCCAGCAGTTTGAGGCTGCAGCAAACTATGACTGCACCGGTGCACTCCAGGCTGAGTGACAGAGCAAGACCCTGTGCCTTTTTAATTTTCTTTAATTTTTAGTTTTTGAGATTGAGTCTTGCACTGTCATCCAGGCTGGAGTGCAGTGGCACAATCTCAGCTCATTGCAACCTCTGCCTCCCAGGTTCAAGAGATTCTCCTGCCTCAGCCTCCTGAAAAGCTGGGATTACAGGAGCCCGCCACCACGCCTGGCTAATTTTATTTATTTATTTATTTTTAGTAGAGATGGGGTTTCACACATTGGCCAGGCTGGTCTTGAACTCCTGACCTCATGATCTGCTCATCTCAGCCTCCCAAAAGTGCTGGGATTACAGGCATAAGCCACTGTGCCCATCCTCTTGTGTCAAAATTCAAATACTTACCAAACACCTGCACTTTGACCAAAAATCTCAAAGCAGGATTTCTAATGACAGATTAGGTATATAAATTAGAAGTCTTCCTGCTAGCCCTTTTGTCTCTTAACAACGTGTGGCACTCCATCATCTGCCATTCTTTCCCATCCATTCTCCTTCACCCATTCAGAAGCTCAGCTCAATCTGACCACTAGAGGGAACATGTGTCCTGTCCCAACAGGTTCTGGGTCCCAGCTTCAGGTGTATGTAAATTACCTGATAGTCCCATTGGCAGTGTCACAGCTACTGGCCTTGGGTGCAGCAGGGTGAAGGCACCAGCCCTTAGTCCCAGACCCTGCCCCTTTCCAGTTCCTCACTTATGCTTCACAGGAGACCAACTGTGGTGGACAAGGATAAGGAGATGCCAAGAGTTGCTTCGGATGGGGGTGGAGAGAGCACTGAACTAGAAGTCGGGAGTTTCTGATGCTCGTCCAAACTCTGCCAAAAACTCATTGTCATCGCTCTAGGCCTCAGCTTTCTCACTTGTAAGATGAGGGCCTTGAACGAAGTGGCTCCAAGTTCCTTTTCTGGGCTAATAGCATATGCATCTGGGATCATGACCTCCAGCCTTCCTTGGTCCTGACTTTTAGGCTAATGCACGCCACACTGGAGATACAGGAGATGGGCTGGGGCACAGATCGCATTGAGGAAAACGCATGTGCATACACAAACCTTTGCCAACAGTTCTGTATTATGTAGAGCACCCCTCCACGCCCCATTAAGCACTATTGATATAGGGGGTTTCAACATACCGGGGACAGCTTTCGCAATCTTAGCAAGGTCTGCTGCTTTAAGGAATTGCAGAGTGCCAGCAACCTGGGAGTTTTGTCCATGACCCATCCACAGTCTTCTCCATGAACTCATTATATAGCCTCACCATGACGGGCTCCAGCTGGCTTTGGGGAGGGAATAATCTTTTGTATCAGACTGGAGGTAGCTGTTGCTTGAGACCTGAAAAGTCCAAAAGAGGTGGGGGACTGTGCACATTCAGCTCCCACTTAGAAGTGGTGTTCATGTGGTGTTTGGTTTTCTGTTCCTGGGTTAGTTTGCTGAGGATAACAGCTTCCAGCTCCCAGTACCTTACAATTTGACTCATTCGTTCAAGCATTTATGTAATAGATGAGCCTATTTTCTCTTGCAGAGCACTTACAAATGCCCAGAGGTAAGAGAGAGCATGTCAGATTCCTAGACTGTAGATATGGAAATGTCTAGTAGGAGGGAAGGAATAGAAGGGAGGAGGCCAGAGGGAAAGCCTGATACCCTCCATCAACCATGTAGGAGAATGCAGGCTTTATGCTGAAGAGGTTTCAGCAGGAGAATGAAAGGTCAGATTTGCATGTTAGAGGGATCTCTGCACACTGGGAGTTGCAAACTGGTCAGGTCTCACTGACACTGGGCAGCCTTGCTGATATACAATTCAAAGACACATTATTTCCCCTCCTGGTTTCCTTTCAGCTTCCAGCTCCTCTGCCTCCCTCTCCTGCTCCCCAAGTCCTTCAGGTTCTGCCTCTAAGACGGTTCACCTTGTTTGACTATTTAGTTTATATATCTTCTTACTGTTCTTTTTTTTGTTTGTTTGTTTTTTTGTTTTTTTGAGACGGAGTTTCGCTCTTGTTACCCAGGCTGGAGTGCAATGGCGCGATCTCGGCTCACCGCAACCTCCGCCTCCTGGGTTCAGGCAATTCTCCCGCCTCAGCCTCCCGAGGAGCTGGGATTACAGGCACGCGCCACCGTGCCCAGCTAATTTTTTGTATCTTTAGTAGAGACGGGGTTTCACCATGTTGACCAGGATGGTCTCGATCTCTTGACCTTGTGATCCACCCGCCTCGGCCTCCCAAAGTGCTGGGATTACAGGCTTGAGCCACCGCGCCCGGCCTCTTCTTACCGTTCTATTACAATCAGAAGGCTCAACCAGAGACTCCCTTTTCTGGGGACAGAGTAGATGACTGAGTCCAGATAGCCCTCCTTCCTGGGAATTCTGGATTTATCATATGGCAACACCTTCTTGTATCTTCTACCTGGTTATGGTTTGAATTCACTGGTGCCAATCAGTCCTTCCTGCTCTTGGTACAGTTTTTACTTTTTCTGGTGTATTAATCGGGCTTATTCACACTTCCCTCTATAGGCCCTTCTCTACCTAAACAGATGGACAGAAACATAGCTTCTTAAATTATTTATAAACAGACAAGCTCTTAAGGGCCAGGGGTCAGGGATGAGGGAATGATCGGCGATTACTACTACCCTTCTGTAGGAAGCTCTTCTTTTGTGAGCTAGTGGATGGTAGAGCAGCATTCGAATCAGTCTCCAAAACGTTTTCCCATTAATATGCCACACTTACTGCTGCTTGTCACTTCACTGCTCTGCATCAATGTTCGAATCTGTAAAAATGAGAATAATGCCACCCTCCCTGCAGATTGCTGTGGAAACTGCATAATGTGAATGTACCTGGCTTAGTACCTGCCAGAGCAAGCATTCCAAGATGCTGGCTTCATCTGAATTCAACAGAAAAAAAATATCTCCTCCAGTTTGAGCCCGAAGAATACTTTTTAGCAGTGATTATATTAACGAAGCCTGGACTGAAATCCTTTTTGGGATGAGGTTACCCATGAAGATATGAAAGGGATGACATCCAACTGATACTACTTCTTAGCACTTAAATTGCATACAGTTCACTTTTGATTCTGCCTTTTTTTTTTTTTTTTTTTTTTTTTGAGATGGAGTCTCGCTCTGTCACCCCAGGCTGGAGTGCAATGGCATGATCTTGGCTCACTGCAACCTTCACCTCCCGGGTTCAAGCAATTCTCCCAGCTCAGCGTCCTGAGTAGCTGGGATTACAGGTGCCTGCCATCATGCCCGGCTAATTTTCGTGTTTTTGTAGAGACAGAATTTCACCATGTTAGCCAGGCTGGTCTTGAACTCCTGACCTCAAGTAAGCCACTGTGCCCAGCCTAGAAATTATCGTATTAAAATGTAATTGCTGCCTTCCCTCCAGGTGCTACTGCCCGGATTTTCTTTTCCCAATTCTACCCACTCTAGGGTTTTGGCAATTCAACTTTCCCACATCAGAGTGTTTGAGAAAAGCTAGAGAATGGCTACAGAGCAGGTAAGAGAGAAGGGGCCTCCGGATACTGTCTGTAAGCCCTGAGTGGCCACACTTTGAGAGCCTCATCTCTCAATATAGGGTAACAGAGCCAAGTGTAATGAGCAGCTTCTAGGAATCAGGAGCTCTGCTCCTAAGTCTTCGTTTTGCCAATATCTGCTGTGGCCCTGGGCAGGCCAACTTGTATTTCCAGGCCTTAGTTCCCTCATCTGTCAAAGGAGAGCAGCAGATCGAATACTATCTAGGGTGTCAGCTCTCTCATTCTGGGGCTCTATGACCAGTTACAGTTGCCCAGCATCTGTGATGAGGATACTCAAAGTGATGAGCTGGACCGGCATCCAGGCTGATCTGGGTAGCAGGTGCTGGCCAGCCAGAGCTTGGAGAAGGGGCGCTGCCTGTCACTGCCCCACCAGCCATCTGAAACCTCTCTGCAGCATGACGTCCAGCTGAGATCTGCCAACTGAACCTCCTCACAAAGGCTAGACTTCCTCCTGTTAGATAAACATTGGCCTGAGCTTCTGCCTCCACCAAGCAGAGCCTGTCTGTCTTCTGAGGGGCAGAGGACCAGCAGCAAAATCCACCCCATCCTCCCTTGCCGGGCAAAACACTAAGCAATCGTAAGTTAGTGAACTACAAATGCATTTGATGTGTAGAGCTGCCAGGACTTCTGGTTGTGTTAACCAGGCACCTGGAATAATTGGATCAGTCTTAGAATGTTTTGCATGCCAGGGGTCACTAAGGTAACCAACAATGACTAGGAAACAGCCATGACAGTCAGTCCCTGCATGGAAGGACAGTTGGCCTTGGATACCTCACCCTAGTTTTTAGCTCTGTCCTCTTGTAGGAGACCAGTTTATTCTTTCATTCAAAAAATATTAATTAAGCATATATTATATGTTCCAGGCTCTGGGGATATGGTAGTGAATAAAACAGATAGGGCTTACATCTTGTAAGTAATGACGAATTGTGCTTTCTACACCCCAGGCACTGTTATAAATGTTTCTGCTTCATCTCTTTTAATACTCATGGGATCTCATCTACAGTCCAAATTCAAATTTCACCAATTATCCTCAAACTGTCCTTCACAGCATTTTCTCCCCAATCCAGAATCCAATTTAGAATTATATATTAATATTTCAGTGAGGTGTCATGTCTTTTTAGTTTCCTTTCATCTGGAACAGTTCTTTAGCCTTTTTTTGACAGACATATTCTTTTTCTTTTTTTGAGACAGAGTCTTGCTCTGTTGCCAGGCACCAGGCTGGAGTGCAGTGGCGCAATCTCGACTCACTGCAGCCTCCGCCTCCCGGGTTCAAGCAATTCCCCTGCCTCAGTCTCCCAAGTAGCTGGGACTACAGGCACACACCACCACAACTAGCTAATTTTCATATATTTTAGTAGAGATGGAATTTCACCATGTTGGCCAGGATGGTCTTGATCTCTTGACCTCGTGATCCACCTACCTCGGCCTCCCAAAGTGCTGGGATTATAGGTGTGAGCCACCGCACCCGGCTGACAGACATATTCTTAACATACCACACATATACACACAGATACACCCAGGAATGAGCTCCCATTCTTTCTGTTCTGCTGTAGGCAAGTAGTGGTACTGCTAGCCAGTGAATAGTAGGTGATGTTAGAACACGACTTCGTAACCCTGAACGCATAGACCAGAGGAATACATTATTACTGTCCCAATTTTACATATAAGGAAACTGATGCCCAGAACAGTTAAAATAAGCTGCCCAAAGTCACACTATCAGTAAAAGGCTATATGCTGTTTATTAATAATAACCTTTGTGTGTAGCTTCTAGGGAAAAAAAATAATAATAAACTTTGTGTGTGTACAGAGGGTTTTGCAGTTACAGATTGAATATCAGGCCATCTACAAAACAGGCAGGAGAGAGAGCATATCATCAGCATCTTCATCATCCTTATCTTACCAATGACTAACCTCAAAGAGATTAGTTCAGGCTGGCTTGTAAGTAAAGGAGCAGGGTTCAGGTCAGGTCTTTTAATATATCCCTTGCAATGTCCCCTAAGGAACCCTTGGAATGATTGACGATCCAGCAATACCTTTCACTTCACAAGTGTTCGCTCTTCCAAATGGTCTTTGCTGGGTGAGCAGAGAAGAGTCCTGACAGGCAGCAGTCTGGCAGAAGGTGGAGGAGGCCTCTCTTCAAACCTCACCACAACCACAGAGCTCGTCCGATCCTGCCGTGCCCAGTGTGGTGGTGCCTTTCATAGGGCTGGCTGCACTCAGAATTAAGTCTTCCAGAGCATGGACTGCTGTAGGCCAGGCAGTGGGACAGCAAAGCCAAGAAAGCACAGGGCATGTGTGACCGTGGACTAGCTGGCCGATGCAGGAGGCAGGGTAGAGATGGCTTTAAAGACATTCTCCTCTGAGACTCTGTTATCAAGCTAAAGGGAGCTTGCTGCCCAATGCACTAGAAGCCAATACTATGATACCAGGTTTTGAGAGAAGAAAGCCTTCTTACTGGAAGTTAACTCACAAGGAGACAGGAGTGTCAAGCTCAAATCTGTCTCTCTGTGCTGGCTTCGAAGTGGTATTTTTATAGGAAAAAGTTCAGGGGGAGGGTTTTGAGATGAGCAGGTGATTGGTGGATGAAAAGTGGAGGTCTGGAAAGTGTCTGGGCACGTGCAGTTGTCTCTTCGTGGTACCTCATGGATCACATGTACAAATTCAAGGGGAGTTAGTATGAAACGTGTAAATTCAGGCTGGTGATGTCAGCAAGCTGGTTCTGAACAGACTTGATTCCAATTGATGTTACTCATTTGCTTTATCTCGTAATTGGAGAGAGTTTCAGTGTTTCAGCAAGTTGTTTCTTATCTGCCATCCTGCAAACTCAAGTATTTCTGTTAGCTACTGGTTTCTTTTAAGTTTTGAGGCACAGATTCATTTCCAACTTGACAGCCTCCTGGGTTAACAGTAATAATCAGGACAGACTTTTTCATGAATAAGTGAGAAAATGCTGAGTAAGTGCCTCGCTCACAGTAGGTGTCTAAAAACGTAAGTGTTCCTTTCTCCCTTCCACACATTCCTCCTACCCTCATCATTTCAGCTCAGTGTTTCTTTTATTGATACATCATAGAGGTACATATTTTCAGAGTATGTGTGATAATCTGATACATTCACACAATCAAATCAAGGTTGATGAGGTATCATCTTTTTTTCTTCAACTTTAAGTTCAGGGGTACATGTGCAGGTTTGTTACATGGGTAAACATGTGCCATGTGGTTTGCTGCATAGATCATCTCATCACCTAGGTATTAAGCCCAGCATCCATTGGCTGTTCTTGATGCTCTCCTTCCCCCACCTCCCACCCCCAACAAGCCCCAGTAGGTGTTGTTCCCCAACATGTGTCCTTGTCTTCTCATCATACTGCTCCCACTTACAAGTGAGAACATGTGGTGTTTGATTTTCTGTTCCTGTGTAAGTTTGCTAAGGATAACAGCTTCCAGCTCCATCCATGTCCCTGCAAAAGACATGATCTTGTTCCTTTTTATGGCTGAATAGTATTCCATGGTATACATGTACTACATTTTCTTTACCGAGTCTGATGGGCAGTTGAGTTGATTCCATGTCTTTGTTATTGGGAATAGTGCTGCAATGAACATATGCATGCATGTATCTTTATAACAGAATGATTTACATTCCTTTGGGTATAAACCCAGTAATGGGATTGCTGGGTCAAATGGTACTTCTGCCTCTAGATCTTTGAGGAGTTTCTACACCGTCTTCTACAATGGTTGAACTAATTTACACAGGTGCTGACAGTGTAAAAGCATCTCCATTTCTCCACAAGCTCACCAGCATCTATTGTTTTTGGCTTTTTAGTAATTGCCATTCTGACTGGCATAGGATGATATCTCAATGTGGTTTTGATTTGCATTTCTCTAATGATCAGTGATGTTGAGCTTTCTTTTCATATGTTTGTTGGCTGGATTTGGTTTGCCACCTGTATAAATGTCTGGATTTGGTTTGCCAGTATTTTTATTGAGGATTTCTGCATCAATGTTCATCAGGGATATTGGCCTGAAGTTTTCTTTTTTTGTGGTATCTCTGCCAAGTTTTGATATCAGGATGATATCAGCCTCATAAAATGAGTTAGGAAGGAGTCCCTCCTTTTTAATTGTTTAAAGGAGTTTCATTAGAAATGGTACCAGCTCTTTTTTGTATGTCTGGTAGAATTCAGCTTTGACTCTATCTGATTCTGGGCTTTTGTTTGAATGGTAGACTATTTATTACTGCCTCAATTTCAGAACTCATTGTTGGTCTGTTCAGGGATTCAGTTTCTTCCTGGTTCAGTTTTGGGAGGGTATATGTGTCCTGGAATTTTTCAATTTCCTTTAGATTTTCTAGTGTGTGCATAGAGGTGTTTATAGTATTGCTTATATTTCTGTGATTGTTTATATTTTTGTGGGGTCAGTGGTAATATCCCCCTTATCATTTCTAATTATGTTTATTGGATTCTTTTCTTTATTAGTCTAGGTAATAGTCAATCTATTTGATTAATTTTTTCAAAACACTACTTCCTGGATTCATTGATTTATTTTTTTGAAGAGTTTTTCATGTCTCTTTCTCCTTCATTTCAACTATGATCTTGGTTATTTCTTGTCCTCTGCTAGCTTTAGGGTTTGTTTGCTCTTGGTTCTCTAGTTCTTTTAGTTGTAATCTTAGGTTGTTAACTTGAGATCTTTCTAGTTTTTTGTTGTGGACATTTAGTGCAATAAATTTCCCTTTTAACACTGCTTTAACTGCATCCCTGAGAATCTGGTACATTGTCTCTTGGTTCTTAATAGTTTCAAAGAACGTCTTGATTTCTGCCTAATTTTATTATTTACCCAGGATTTATTTGGGACCAGGTTGTTCAATGTAGTTTTATGGCTTTGAGTGTATTTCTTAATCTTGAGTTCTAATTTGATTTTGCTGTGATCTGAGAGACTGTTATGATTCAGTTCTTTTGCACTTTCTGAAGGCTTTATTTCTGATTATGTGATAATTTTTAGATTAAGTGCCATGTTGTGATGAGAAAAATGTATATTCTATTGTTTTGGCCTGGAGAGTTCTTTAGATATCTATCAGGTCCACTTGATCCAGTGCTGAGTTCAGGTGCTGAATATCTTTGTTAATTTTCTGTCTCGATGATCTGTCTGCTATTAACAGTAGGGTGTTAAAATTTCCCACTATTATTGTGTGGGAGGTCAAATCTCTTTGTAGGACCCTAAACTTGCTTTACAAATCTGGATGCTCCTGTATTGGGTGTATATATATTTAGGATAGTTATCTCTTCTTGTTGAATCAAACTCTTAACCATTATGTGATGTCCTTCTTTGTCTTTTTTGATCTTTGGTTTAATGTCTGTTTTGTCACAAACTAAGATTGCAACCCTTGATTTTTTCTGTTTTCCATTTGCTTGATAAATTTTCCTCCATCCCTTTATTTTGAGCCTATTGTGTCTTTACATGTGAGATGGGTCTCTTGAAGACAGCATACTGATGGGTCTTGGCTATTTAGCCAGCTTGCCACTCTGTGTCTTTTAATTGGGGCATTTGTTTAGCCCATTTACTTTTAAGGTTAATATTGTTATGTGTGAATTTGATTCTGTCATCATGATGTCAACTGGTTATTTTGCAGATTTGTTGATGTAGTTGCTTCATAGTGTCACTGGTCTGTGTACTTCAGTGCGTTTTTGTAGCGGCTGGTAATGGCTTTTCCTTTTCACATTTAATGATTCCTTCAGGAGCTTTTGCAAGGCAGGCCTGGTGGTGACAAATTCCCTCAGCATTTGCTTGTCCAAAAATGACGTCATTTATCCTTTGCTTATGAAGCTTAGATTAGATTTCTGTATTTGAATGTTGGCTTGTCTTGCTAGGTTGGGGAAGTTCTCCTGGATGATATCCTAAAGAATGTTTTCTTCTGTGTAAGCAGCATATGGAAAAAGAAAATAAAGAAAAAGTATGTTTTCCAACTTGATTCTGTTCTCCATGTCTCTTTCAGGTACCCTAATCACACCTAGGTTCAGTCTGTTTACATAATCCCATATTTCTCAGAGGTTTTGCTAATTGTTTATTATTTTTTCTTCATTTTTGTTTGTCTTATTTCAGAAAGATGGTGTTCAAGCTCTGAGATCCTTTTCTCTGTTTGGTCTATTCTGCTATTGATACTTTGATTGCATTGTGAAGTTCTCATGTTGTGTTTTTCAGCTCCATCAAGTCAGTTATGTTCCTCTCTAAACTGGCTATTCTGGTAATTAGCACCTGTATTGTTTTATTATGATAACATGCTTCTTTAGCTCAGCAAAGTTTTTTATTGCCCATCTTCTGAGCCTACTTCTGTCAATTCAGCCATCTTAGCCTCCACTCAGTTCTATCCCCTTGCTGGAGAGCTGTTGTGGTCATTTGGAGAAGAGGCACTCTGGCTTTTTGAGTTTTCAGAATTTTTTTGTTGATTCAGTCTCATCTTTGTGGGCTTATCTACCTGAGATCTTTGAGGTTGCTAACCTTTGAATGCATTTTTATGGGGTCTTTTTCGTTGATGTTGTTGTGGTTTTTCTTTTTGTTTTTTCTCTTAACATGCCATGAACTTAGCAACAGTAGGGCTGCTGTGGTTTTCTGGGGGTCCACTCCAGACCCTAGTCACCTCAGTTTTTTCTGTACCTGGAATAATCACCAGTGAAGTCGGTGAAACAGCAAAGATGACAGCCTGCTCTTTCCTCTGGAAGCTCTGTTCCAGGTGGATGCTGACCTTTTCCTAGACTGAATGCTCTTATAGGAGGTGTCTGGAGACTCCTGTTGGGAGGTTGCACTCAGTAGGAGGAATGGACTTAGGGACACACTTACAGAAGCAGTCTGGCTGCTTTTTGGTAGAGAAGGTTTGCTGTGTTGATGGGGGTACTCTTCTTTGTCCAGATGCTTAGACTCTCCAGAGCTGGCAGGCTGGAACAGCTGAGTTGAGTGAACTGCAGATATGGATACCATCCCTGCCCCCCACCAAACTCCCTCCCAAGGAGATATCACGTCTCTATAAGCCTTGCTGGAGTAACTGAAGGCTCCCCACAGAGAGGCCCCACTGCCCCCCAACCCCAGTGAGGAGGAATTGTTGGGGGTCTGCTTAAAGAGGCAGTCTGGGCATAATCTGGCAAGGCAGATATGCTGCCTAGGGGGCCCCCTCCTTGTCCTGACCACCTACACTCTCCAGAGCCAGCAGGCAGGAATGCTGAGTTGACTGCACTATGGAAAGTGGCCACCTCTTCCCCAGAAACTTCTTCCTGTCTCAGGCAGGCTCAGCATGTTGCCCCTGGCTGGCTGGAATTCTAAGCCAGTATGTCTTAACTTGTGAGGTACCGTGGAAGTGGGGCCTGCAGAATGATACTGCTTGGCTTTCTGGATTTAGCCCACTTCCTAGGGGAATGTATGAACAGATCTGCTGCCTTACCAGGGATTTCAGGGCTGGAGTATGTAAAAGTCTTGGATCTCTGTGAGTTCCTGAGTGGCTGCTCTGCCAAGACTCCACACAGCTCTGTGTATAGGACTCAAGGCTCTATGGTGTGAGCTACAAGGGTATCTCCCAATCGGTGGGTTGCAAAGATCTGTGGGAGAAGCATGGTTTCCTGGGCAGGGTTGCACGATCACTCACTATTTCCTTTGGCTGCGGGTGGGGGTTCCTTTGTCTTTGTGCTACTTCCGGGTAGGCCATTGCCCCCACCTGCTTTTCTTCATTCTTCTTAGTCAGGTTGACTGTCTAGGACAAGCCACTGAGTAAGGGGTAGGGATGCTCACAGTAGAAACCACAAAGCAGCTCATCCTGCTCAGCACCTCACTTATTATTTTACCAGAGAGACAGGTGAGGAGCAGATCCTGAGTGGGTTTCCCTCAATGTCTGTGGTCTCTTTCTAACTAGCTGCAGGAATCCTTGGCTATCTGTCATCTTAAATATTTTCTTTTCTTCACACTAGGAACATTCAAATTATTGTTTTGCAGCTATTTTGAATTGTTCAATTGATTAATGTTAACTGTAGTCACCTTGATGATCTGTTGACTACCATGTCTTACATCTTCTCTCTAACTGTATATTTGTATCCATTAACCTGTCTTCATTCCCCCTGTACCTATACCTTTCCCAGCCTCTGGTAACCACCGGTCAACTTTCTATCTGTGTAAAATCCACTTTTATAGCTCTCACATATGAGTGAGAATATGTGATATGTGTCTTTCTGTGCTTGGCTTCTTTTACTTAACAGAATGACATCCAGTTCCATCCATGTTGATGCAGATGAATCCTGGTGATGCTGTCATCATTGATATGGTTCCTGGCAAGACCACGTGTGTTGAGAGCGTCTCAGACTATCCATCTCTGGGTTGCTTTACTCTTGGTGGTATCAGACAGACACTTGCTGTGGGTGTCATCAAAGCAGTGACAAGAAGTCTTTTGATACTCTTTCATATGCTCATTTCCTTTCTTTTGGATATACATGCGATGGTGAAACTACTGGATCATCTGGTAATTCTATTTTTTAGTTAGTTTTTTTTTTGTCATCTGTTATTTCAGTTCTTTTTTTTATTCTCATTAAATTTTTTTAATGGGTCTCAAAGTTCTGTGACAGATTTTTGGTCAAGTTTTTTCCCTTAAAAAGTAGTGATTTTAAAAACTAACAACTTAAAACTGCCACACACAGAAAAGAAAACCAAAGTAATCCACAAAACATTCTCCTTTCTTTCTGAAGGTTTTACAGTGCATTCCTATCATTAACCAGCATTAGCAAATAACAGGATTTCATTTTTTTTAATACCTGAATAACGATTCATTGTGTATATATACCGGTTTTCTTTATTGATTCATCCACTGAGGGACCCTTAGATCAATTCCATATTTTGGCTATTGTGAAGAGTGCCACAATAAACATGGGAATGCAGATACCTCTTTGATGTGGTGATTTCCTTTCCTTTAGATATATACCCAGTAGTGAACAATAGTGAAATTGCTGGATCATATGGTAGTTCTATTTTTTAGCGTTTTTTTTCCCCCCGAGATGGAGTCTTGCTCTATCACCCAGGCTGGATTGTGCAATGGCACCATCTGGACTCACTGCAACCTCCACCTCCCAGGTTCAAGTTATTCTCATGCTTCAGCCTCCTGAGCAGCTGGGATTACAGGCATCCGCCACATGCCCAGCTAATTTTTTTGTAGAAATGGAGTTTCACCGTGTTGGCCAGGCTGGTCTCAATCTCCTGACCCCAGGTGATCCACCAGTCTCAGCCTCCCAAGGTGCTGGGATTACAGGTGTGAGCCACTGCACTCAGCCTATTTTTTAGCTTTTTGAGGAAACTCCACACCATTTTCCATAATGGCTGGACTAATTTACCTTCCCATCAACAGTGTATCAGGGTTCCTCTTTCTCCTCATCCATGCCAATATCTGTTATTTCCTTTCTTTTTTTCTTATTAAACTTTTTAATGGGTCTCAAAATTCTGTGACAGATTTTTGTCAAGTTGTTTCCATTAAGAAGTACTGATTTCAGCTGGGCGTGGTGGCTCATGCCTATAATCTCAGCACTTTGGGAGGCCAAGGCAGGCGGATCACCTGAGGCCAGGAGTTCAAGACCAGCCTGACCAACATGGTGAAACCTTGTCTTTATAAAAGAAAAAAAAAAGAAGTACTGTTTTTAAAAACTAATAACTTAAAACTGCCACATGCATAAAAGAAAACCAAAGCAGTTCACAAAACATTCTCCTTTCCCTCTGAAGGTTTTACAATGCATTGTTGTCATTAACCAGTCTTTACTGCTAAACTTAAATGGTCAATTGAAACAAACAGTTCTGAGATGTTCTTCTTCTTTTTTTTTTTTTTTTTTTTTTTTTTTTTTTTTTTTT
>CM052664.1:3879659-3890642 GCA_028533165.1 Leontopithecus rosalia
CACAGCTTCTGCGCCGGCCTCAGGAGTCAGCGCTGGGAACCCGTGCAGCTCCTCCAAACCTCGGTCAGAAGGGGAGCCAGCCCCGCCTAGTCAGCTCCGAGAGCTGCCGTGCGGAGGTGCCGGCGAGACTGCTACACCGTGGTGCCGGCGAAACTTCTGCCCCGCGTGTCTCCTCGACTGGGAATCTTCTGCTCCTGAGCGACCAGAATTTGTCTGAAAGTGTGGCGTCCTCTAGTTCTGTGAGCTTTAACTGCGAGCTGAAATCCCGAGATGTTAGCGATCGGCCATCTTGGATCGTTCCCGTGAGATGTTCTTCTACCGCTGATTAAGACCGGGGTGACAGGTATTAGGGACAATATTCATTTAGCCTTCTAAGCTTTCTGGGCAGACTTGGTGACCTTGCCAGCTCCAGCAGCTTTCTTGTCCACAACTGTCTCCCATCATGAACAGCAAAGCAACTCAGAGGTGTATAGTCAAGAAGCTCTCAACACACATGAGCTTGCCAGGAACCATATCAACAATGGCAGCATCACCATATTTCAAGAATTTAGGGCCATCTTCCAGCTTTTTATCAGAATGGCGATCAATCTTTTCCTTCCGCTCAGCAAACTTGCATGCAATGTGAGCCGTGTAGCAATCCAGTACAGGGGCATAGCCAGCACTGATTTGGCCTGGATGGCTCAGGATAATCACCTGAGCAGTGAAGCCAGCTGCTTCCATTGGTGGGTTGTTCTTGCTGTCACCAGCAATGTTGCCACAATGAACATCCTTGACAGACACATTCTTGACATTGAAGCCCACATTGTCCCCAGGAAGAGCTTCACTCAAAGCTTCATGGTGCATTTCAGCAGATTTTACTTCTGTTGTAATACTGACTGGAGCAGAGGTGACCACCATACCAGGTTTGAAAGCACCAGTCTCCACTCAGCCAACAGGAACAGTACCGATACCACCAATTCTGTAGACATCCTGGAGAGGCAGGCGCACGGGCTTGTCAGATGGACGAGTGGGTGGCAGGATGCAGTCCAGAGCCCCAAGCAGTGGGTTCCACTGGCGTTGCCATCCTTATGGGTGACTTTCCACCCTTTGAACCAAGGCCTGTTAGCACTTAGCTCCACCATGTTGTCATTGCAACCGGAAATGGAAACAAATGCTACTGTGTTGGAATTGTAGCCAGTTTTCTTAGTGTAAGTGCTGACTTCCTTAGCGATTTCCTCATATCTCTTCTGGCTGTTGGGTGGCTCAGTGGAATCCATTATGTTAACTCTGACAATTAGTTGTTTCACACCCAGTGTGTAAGCCAGAAGGGTATGCTCTCAGGTCTGCCCATTCTTGGAGATACCAGCTTCAGATTCACCAACACCAGCAGCGACAATCAGGACAGTGCAGTCAGCCTGAGATGTCCCTGTAATCATGTTTTTGATGAAGTCTCTGTGTCCTAGGGCATCAATGACAGTCATGTACTGCTTGCTGGTCTCAAATTTCCACAATGAGATATCAATGGTGATACCATGTTCACGCTTGGCTTTCAGTTTTCAAGTCCCAGGCATACTTGAAGGAGCCCTTTCCCATGTCAGCAGCTTCCTTCTCAGATTTTTCAATGGTTCTTTTGTGGATGCCCCCGCATTTGTAGATCAGATGGGCCAGTAGTGGTGGACTTGCCCAAATCTACATGTCTAATGACAACAATGTCGATTAATCTTTTCCATTTTGGCTTTTAGGGGTAGTTTTCATGACACCTGTGCTCATGGCAGCAAACCCATTATGAAAAAGCTCATAAAAAGCTGTTTGTGGCAGCAAACCCGTTATGAGAAAGCTCCTTTTTGATAAAAGCCATTTTAACTGTACTGAGATAAGATCTCATTGTACGTTTTTTGTCTGTTCTTTCTTCTCTCTCTCTCTCTCTCCCTTCCTTCCTTTCTTTCCTTTTTTTTTTCTTTCTTTTCTTTCTTGGCTTGCTTTGCTGCCAAGGCTGGAGTACAGTGGCATGATCTCAGCTTACTACAACCTCTGTCTCCTGGGTTCAAGCGATTCTCCTGCCTCCACCTCCCAAATAGCTGGGATTACAGGTGCATGTCACCACGCCTGGGTAATTTTTGTATTTTTAGTAGAGAAGGGTTTTTCCCATGTTGGCCATGCTGATCTTGAACCCCTGACATCAAATGATCTGCCCGCCTCAGCCTCCCAAAGCGCTTGGATTACAGGCATGAGCCACTGTGCCTCACTGTAGTTTTGATGTGCGTATCTCTTATGACTAGTGATGCTCAGCATTTTTTTTTTTTTTGAGACGAAGTTTCACTCTTTTACCCAGGCTGGAGTGCAATGGCGCGATCTCAGCTCATTGCAACCTCCACCTCCTGAGTTCAGGCAATCCTCCTGCCTCAGCCTCCTGAGTAGCTGGGATTATAGGCACGCACTACCATGCCCAGCTAATTTTTTGTATTTTTCTTAGAGACGGGGTTTCACCATGTTGACCAGGATGGTCAATCTCTTGACCTCGTGATCCACCCGCCTCAGCCTCCCAAAGTGCTGGGACTACAGGCTTGAGCCACCGCGCCCGGCCTGTCTGTTTTTGTTTTTGTGGCCAGTGCTTTTGAGGTCTTAGCTGTAAAATCTTTGCCTACACAAATGTTCTTAAGTGTTGCTCCTATGTTTCCCTCTAGTGGCTTCATAATTTCACGTCTTATATTTAAGTCTTTAATCTATCTAGAGTTGATTACAGTATATGGCGAGAGACAGGGATCTAGTTTCACTGTTCTGCACATTCAGTTTTCCTAGCACCATTTATTGAAGAGACTCTCCTTTCCCCATTGGATGTTCTCGGTGCCTTTGTCAAAAATGAGTTGGTTGTAAATGTGTGCATTTATATCTGAGTTCTCTATTCTTTTCCATTGGTCTGTGTTTTTATGCCAGTACCATGCTGATATAGTGTTGTCGTATGTTTTAAAGTCAGATAGTGTGATGCCTTCGGCTTCATTCTTTTTGCTAAGGATTGCTTTGGCTATTCAGCATTTTTTGTGGTTCCATACAAATTTTCACAATTTTTTTTCTATTTCTGTAAAAAAAAAAATCACTGGTATTTTGATATAGACAGCATTGAATTGAATCTATAAATCGTTTTGAGTAGTATTGTCATTTTAACAATAATAATTCTTCCTCCAATTCCTGAGCACAGAATATCCTTTTTTTTGTGTCTTCTTCAATTTATTTCATCAGTATTTTATAATTTTTTTTCTTTTTCTTTTTTGAGACCAAGTTGTCAGAATCAAAATGCAGTTGCTTAGAAAAGGGTTAGGAAAAACAACCCTGACAAACAGAGCCAGGGAAGTCTATGAAGGGAGAGTTCTCATGCAAAAATGCCTACTAATAAGAACTATCACAAAAGATTGTGCAAAAGCCACAAGCTTGTAACAAGGCCATCACAACTTCACACAAAAAACTGTCTGAGTATACCTGCCCAGCAACTGCCTGTTTAACCTCAAACTAGCATCACCTTGCTATTGGTTATTGTAGCCAAGGATAATTATCTCAAAACAGTTCTGTAATCTTCCTCATATTTCCTTTATAAACCTTTGTCTTTCTTTACCTCCCTGAATATGCACATGCACATAGTTTACTATGGCACATGTATTTCTATTGCGATGCTCCATTCCTGAATAAAGATCTTTTTTTAGAGAGCCTCTCTGTTTATTATTTGAGAGCATAAAAGTATTAATACCTACATAACTGAAATTCAAGTGGAGAGAGAGATTGAGAGAAAGGAAGAATTATTTGAATAAATAATGGAGATCTCTCAGGGTTAAAGAAAAGCCAGAGTGGCTGGAATGTCATAAGAAACGCAAGGAATGAGAGGAGTCAGGTAACGTGAGGAGGAATGGTGAACAGGAAAGCTGCACAGGAATATAAAACCCTATATATTTTTATAGGGTTTTATATTCCATGTTGAAAGGTTTTTATGGTTGTTTTTGTTTCTAGAGGAGGATTGCATTTTATTTACTTATTTTTGTTTCTATTTATTTAGTTTTTTGAGACAGGTTCTCACTCTGTTGCCCACTCTGTCACCACTGTCACACCACCACACCTGGCTAATTTTTTTTTTTTTTTTGTAAAGACAAGGTTTTACCATGTTGGTCAGGCTGGCCTCAAACTCCCAATGTCAAGCCATTTGTAAGGAGGATTGCATTTTAAAATTAAGTTATAATTTACACACAGTGAAATTCACCCTTTATCTTTGTTTATTTATCTATCTATTTATTTTCCTCCTCCTCCACCCTCACCCTTTATATTTCTATGCTGCATCATGAGCATGTTGCTGAGCAGAAAAATAGAGAGACCCTCCAAATCTTTCTGAGTTTTGTTTTATACAACTCCAAACTTATATGGGAAGAATCTTAAAGAAATGGGCAGTAGAAATGATTTTTCCAATCTTCAATGAGAATGCCCTCTGTGGAGGGGGAGAAGGAACTAGTGAAGACAAGAGGTCTGCATATTCTGGAGCCAGTGAGACACCAACTCCCACACACCAGCATTTGATGCAATCTTGGAATACAGGAGAGGACCCAGGACTAAATTAAGAATTTTAGGCGTTCTAAATTCTGTCACCTCCCTTTTCTCTTCACACTTCTGCCACCTTACTCTAATTTTGTTGGTTTCAGATAGAAGTCCTACCAGTGCTGTTTGTTTTTTGATGTGGATTTAAATTCCTGTCTGGAATCACTTGGGTTTAAAACCTGAAGAACTGTTGGGCGCGGTGGCTCACGCCTGTAATCCCAGCACTTTGGGAGGCCAAGGCGGGTGGATCACGAGGTCAAGAGATTGAGACTATCCTGGTCAACATGGTGAAACCCTGTCTCTACTAAAAATACAAAAAATTAGCTGGGCATGGTGGCACGTGCCTGTATTCCCAGCTACTCAGGTGGCTGAGGCAGGAGAATTGCTTGAACCCAGGAGGCGGAGATTGTGGTGAGCCGAGATCACACCATTGTACTCCAGCCTGGGTAACAAGAGCGAAACTCCATCTCAAAAAAAAAAAACAAAAAAAAACCCGAAGAACTTCCTTTAGTATTTCTTGTAAAGTGGATCTGCTAGCAACAAATTATCTTAGGTATTGTTTATCTGGGAAAACCTTTATTTGGCCTTCATATTTGAAAGATAGCTTTGTAGCATATAGGATTATTAGTTGACATTATTTTTCTTTGCACACATTGTATATATTATCCCACTGCCTTCTGACTGGCATTGCTTCTGCTGGAAAGTCCGCTGTTGATTTTATTGACATTCTCGGGTAACTGACAAATAGTTTTTCTCTTGCTACTTTTAAGATTTTCCCTTTAGGCTGGGGGTGCAGTAGCTCACGCCTATAATCCCAGAACTTTGGGAGGCTGAGGTGGGTAGATCACTTGAGCCCAGGAGTTCAAGACCAGCCTTAGCAACATGGCAAAATGTGGTTTCTACTAAAAATACAAAAATTAGCTGGGCATGGTGGCATGTGCCTGGAGGGATTACTTGAGAGGCTGAGGCAGGAAGATCACTTGAACTCAGGAGGTGGAGGTTGCAGTGAGCCAAGGTTGCACCGCTGGACTGTAGCCTGGGTGACAGAGGGAGACCCTGTCTCAAAAAAAAAATTTCCTCTTGTTTTTGACTTTCAGCACTTTTACTGTGATTTTTCTTTTTGTGGATCTCTTTTCATTTATCCTACTAATGTTAAGATTTCTGGGTTTCTAGGTTATTGTGTATAATTTTGGGAAGTTTCCAGCCATGTATCTTCATTTTTTTCTTCTTCCTCTCTTCCGCTCTTGTAGTCTATTATGTATATGTTGGCAAACTTAATTCTATCCCATGTTTCTCTGAGATTCTGTTCATTTATCTTCCTGCTTTTTTCTACTTTTTGGCTTGCATGATATTTATAAATCTACCTTCAAGTTTGCTAATTCTTTCTTCTGTCAATTCAAATATATTATTGAGTCCCGGTAGTGAATTTTTATTTGTTACCATATTTGCAAACTCCAGAATTTTCATTTTGTTGTTTTCAAAATAAGTTCTTTTTATTGAATCTTTACTTGATGCAAAATTGTCATCATGCTTTTCTTCTTTAATCATGTTTTCCTTCAGTTCTGTGAACATATTTATAATAGTTACTTTGAATGGTTCTGAATTTGGATCTGACATCTGGTTGCTCTCAAAGGCCATTTATGTTGCCTGTTTTTGCTTTTTAATGTGGCATATGATCACACCTTACTGTTTCTTTGTATACCTTGTTATTTTTTGTTGGAAATTTTACCTTTCAGATTATGTATTATATGAATTCTGGGTACCAGTTTCTCCACCCCAGGAGCTTGCTATTGTTATTTGTTTATCTGTTTATTTGCTCTCTGGATTATATTAGTAAAGTTTAAACACTCTCCCCTAACCCCCACAGTGTTAATGAAGTCTCTGATGTTGCTCCTCAGAAAGACACAGTTTTGGGTCTGCCTTCAGTTATCCTCAGTGACAGCGGTATTAGAAAAGGTCATTTCGCTTTCTCTGACCACACCTAGGTGTTAATCTTCACTAATTTCCTGCTGATTGTGCTACTGTTTTCAACAGTGCCCTGGGGCATAAATTGCTTTACAGTGTAAGCCAATGAGATTGTATTTCCTTTTAAAGAATAGTTTCTGAGGTCAGTGTTTGATGTTTATTCTGCTCCCTGAAAAGCTCCTATCAGCTGCCTTTTTCCCTGCCTCTTTCTGAAGCGGACTCGTTGTCTGGGATAACACCGAGGTTCTTTGGCTCATGGTCATGGAGATCAAGAACACGGACACACACACAGGGTGAGGTTAGAGCGGAAATTTAATAGGCAAAAGGAAAAGAACAGCTCTTTGCTACAGATAGGGTCGCATATGGGTTGCCATACTGCAGTAAAATGCAAGGGGTTTTATAAATGAGCTAGTGAGGAGCAGGTATCTTATCTATTTATGGCATGAAAGACTGGTTAGGATCAGGTGTGCCATCTGCATAGAGCAGAATCTCTGGCAACCCCCATGCCACTCTTTTATCATGCAGGTGGGTTCTTAGCTTGGGCTACTCCATGCTGCTTGTCTCCTTCCCACTGTGCATGTGTTAAAAAGAGGAGGGGGAGTTTCTACGCCTGGTCCTAGGTACCTCCTTGCAGCTGCAGGCATCCCCCAACCCCCATGCAAACTTCCAGCTTTCTTATCTTAGTGAGCTCCCTAAAAAGGGAAAGGAATATGCTCAGTAAGGCCCACTAATGTTACTGGGACTCACCATATACATGTGAAGTTTGGTGATGACCCAGAAAGCACTCTCTCTGTGCTAGAGTTTATTATCTAGGTTTTACAGCCCGATCTCCCAGACTCCTGCTGCGTGACTCCTAAACCATAATTTCTTATCTTGTGGGTAATTTGTTAGTCCTACAAAGGCGGTCTAGTCCACAGGCAAGAAAGAGTTCTGTTTTGGGAAAGGACTGTTACCATCTTTGTTTTACACTGCAAGCTATAAACTAACCTTCTCCCAAAATTAGTTCAGCCTACGCCCAGGACGGAACAAAGACAGCTTCAAGGTTAAAAGCAAGATATAGTCAGTTAGGTTAGATCTCTTTCACTACCTCAGTCATAATTTTGCAAAGGTGGTTTCAGAAGCTGTGGAGAGAAGGAAACCTGTACTTTTTTAGCTGTAGCAGTGGAGTGGAGTCTCAACCACTGAGCTGGGGTGGAGGGGTCTCAGCTACCATAGACTTTTGCTCTCGTTCATCAAATTTTCACAGGTTTTTTTGAATAGATGTTTCTTCATTTGTTCTTTGTAATTGGAACCATTTCCAGAGACTTTAAATGACTACTTTTCTTTGTCATTTTCACCAGTTTCATTGGGAAGCAGGTCAGCAAAGCTCCTTATGGTGTCATGAAAGAAGTCGGTCTTTTTCTTGTGATGTTTTGCAAATTACACTTCCCTAGCCTAAGAAGTCACTTCTTCATGCATATCTAATAGGATCAAATTTCAGTTCAAGAGTGCAGCATCTAAAGACATACTTGGGCATTAGTTTTCATGGAATGACTTTAAGCCATTGACTCTGTAAGGATGCTGTTGAATAAAAATAACAAAATAACCTTTTTAGTAAGATCTTCTTACAAGTGACTTAAACAATAGTTGTATAAAACTTAAAATTGTGAAATATGCACACATTCAGAAAAGCATACAAAATAACAGTATATTTCCAAGTTAACACCTGTGTAGCCACTACCCAGATCAAGAAACATAATATTGCCAGCATCCCAGAAGCCCCCAGTTCCCTGTTTCAGCTACCACCTCATTCTTTCCCTGCCCCACCTACTCCCACCCAAATACCCAGTGTCCTGACTTCTGTAGTGATCTTGTCCTTGCTTTTCTTTATAGTTCATCACCTCCTAAGCATGTATTTTTAAGCATTATAGTTTAGTTGCCCACTTTTTAAACTTCATATAAATGAAACCATATAATGTGTTTCTTTTTGTGTCTGCCTTTCTTATGGTAAACATCTTATTTGTCAGATGCGTTCATGATTTTTTTGTGTGTAGGTGCAATTGTTTATTTTTTATTTTATTTATTTATTTTTTGAGATGGAGTCTTGCTCTGTCACCCAGGCTGGAGTGCAGTGGTGTCATCTCAACTCACTGCAGCCTTCGCTTCCTGGGTTCAATTAATTCTCCTACGTCAGCCTCCTGAGTAGCTGGTATATACACCACCATGCTTGGCTAATTTTTGTATTTTTAGTAGAGATGGATTTTGCTATGTTGGCCAGGCTGGTCTTGAACTCCTGATCTCAAGTGATCTACCTGCCTTGGCCTCCCAAAGTGCTGGGATTACAGTTGTGAGCCACTGCGCCCAGCCTTTTTTTTATTTTCTAGAGACAGGGTTTCATTATATTGCCCAGGCTAGTCTCAAATTCCTGGCCCAATTTATCCTCGCGCTTTGACCTGCCAAAGTGCTAGGATTATGGGCATGAGCTACCATTCCCAGGCCATAACTGCAATTTTTAAATAGCTATTTCTGTTGTTATATCAGCAATTGTTATTTCTGATTGAAGTTAGCATTCCTCCTATTGATGGGATATTGATAGATATTATTTTCAGTTTGGGGCTTACATTTGTTTCCCATGATTGCTGAAACAAAGTGCTCCATATCAGGTGACTTAGAACAAGAGAAATGTATTGTTTCAAAATTCTAGAGGTAGAATTCTGAAACCAAGGTATCAGCAGGACGATGCTCCTTCTGAAGCCTGTAGCGGAATCCTTCCCTGACTCTTCCTAGTTTCTGGTGGTTTGCTGGCAATGCTTGATGTTCTTTTGTGGGCAACTGCATAACTCAAATCTCTGCCATCCTTGTTACATGTATTCTGCCTGTGTGTCTTTGCATCATCTTCCCTTGTGTGCGCCTGTGTCCACATTTTCACCTTTTATAAGAACACTAGTCATATTGGACTCGGGTCTACCCTAATGGCCTCATCTTAACTTAGTTAGATTTGCAAAGACCCTATTTCCAAATAAGGTCGTATTCTGAAATACCGGGGAATAAGACTTCATCATATTTTCTTTTTTGGGGGTGGGGGGCACAATTCAACCCATAAAAGAGCTGTTATGAATCATGTTCCTATAAGCATTCTTGGTGCACATATGCATGCATTTTCATTGGATTTGTACCTAAGATTGGAATTTGTAGGTCATAGGTGATATGTATCTTCAACTTTTGTAGATATTGCCAAATAGTTTTCCAAAGTGGTTGGATCATTTTATAGTCTGACCAGCAGTGTGTAAGTGTTCCCTTCTTTTATATCCTTTCCAACACTTACTATTGTCAGTCTTTTAAATTTTAGCCATTCTGGTAGGTTTATAGTGATATTTTATCATGACTTTAATGTGTATTTCCCTTGTTATTAGTGAAGTTGAGCATATATTCATTCACTTTTTGACCATTTAGACATCCTCTTTCAAAAATTGTCTGCTGATATTCCCTGCCAATCCTTCCACTGATTCTCTCTCTTTTTCATACAGGTATGTAGAAGGTCTTTATTTAGTTTAGACATGCATGCCCCCTGGAAATCAAGTCTCAATGAGTCTTTAATATTTCTACCCATCTGAGCAAAGGCATAGACAGCTTTTGTTCTGGACTAACTATTCTCAGCTCTTAGTACAGCAAAATATCTTGTAAGATACTGTCCCTTTTTGGAGTGAGGATAGATTTCCCTGCTGTCATAAAAATAAGATCTCCCTCTAGGGAGATAAGGGCAAAGATTGGTCAGGTTTGCTAGCAGTTCCTTTAAAAGAGTGGGTTTCCGAAACATGAGTTTCTGCGATTGTTGTATGCCCACTGCATGCACAACATCCACAGGGGGGTCAAGGGGAGCTGATATCTTAAAGCTCCTGCTAAACACCCTATATTTTACTTTTAATTTTTTGTGAGAATTTTATAACTTTCTTTTAAAAAGTAATACATTTTTATTGCTGACAATTCAGAAACTATGGATGAGCAAAAGGAATCTTCCTGTATTGCTCATTTGGAGACTACAGAATGGCATAGAGAGAAAAATGTGTCAAAACTTTATTCAAGTAAATTAATTTCAGAATGAACACCCAGGGTTAGGACAGACTTAACAAACCTAAAATTTTTAATACTATCTAGAGAAAATCAGTAACCATGAGACACTGCCAGGTTAGATTCTCAAATGCCTTTGGGATCACCAAAGACAGGTTATATAATGAGAGATCTTTTTTTTTTTTTTTGCATTTTTTTTTTAATTTTTATTGCATTTTAGGTTTTGGAGTACATGTGCAGAACATGCAAGATAGTTGCATAGGTACACACGTGGCAGTGTGTTTTGCTGCCTTCTGCCCCCTCACCCATATTTGGCATTTCTCCCCATGCCATCCCTCCCCTGCTCCCCCCCACCACTGTCCCTCCCCTATTTCCCCCAATAGACCTCAGTGTGTAGTGCTCCCTATGTCCATGTGTTCC
>CM052664.1:3890742-3912549 GCA_028533165.1 Leontopithecus rosalia
CTTGAGGAATCGCCACACTGTCCTCCACAATGGTTGAACTAATTTACACTCCCACCAGCAGTGTAAAAGTGTTCCTATTTCTCCGCATCCTCTCCAGCATCTGTTGTCTCCAGATTTTTTAATGAACGCCATTCTAACTGGCATGAGATGGTATCTCAATGTGGTTTTGATTTGCATCTCTCTAATGACCAGTGATGATAATGAGAGATCTTAATCTGTTTTACAGAATATATCAAATCCGTTGAAAAGCCAGAGGTTCTCTATTATATATGGCTATGCACCTGAACTAAAGACATTCTTCAGTTATTCTCGTTAAGAGAGAGTTTACATATTCTTATGGGAAACAGAAGGGGGCAATTGCTGGCAGATATATAGATAAGGATTGTGCAGGAATAATTTCATCTGAGTAAAATGGCTCAGAGAAAAGGCAAATTGCCTCTTTGTTACCAAGAGGTAACAAAGAGAATGTAATTTGCAGGTTGAATGCTATAATCAAGAACAAATGACTTTTGACTACAAATCAATCCCCCTCCTGTTTTCTTCTCTCTCTCTCCTTTCTCTCTCCTCTCTCTCTCTCACTTCTCCCATTAAAGGTCTGAGTCTGCTTGTCTACTTTTGTCTGTGACAGGCTGGCTATCCAAAGAAACAGATTCTGAGATGGAGACTAGTGAGCAGGAAGTTGATTTTAAAGTGCTTTTGCAATCAACACCTGGGAAAGAAAGGGAAAGGAAGAAAGCAGGATTGAACAGAGGGAGAGCTACACTGTAGTCTCAGCAGAAACTTCAGCAGACTCTATCCTTGGAAGCAATTCCAAGTTGCAATGAGGAGCTGGGACTTTATACCTTCCACTGGTTATGGGATGCAGGCCACCCTGTAAAGGTGGCAGTGAGGCAGTCCTCAAAGGGACTGAGAGCTCAGCGATGCCTGCTGGTGGCTCTCCCAGCAGCTGGACTAATACATTCTTTACTTCTGAACATCATAACTTCTACCTCTCTGTCTTTTGGTTAACAGAAGTCATTAACTTATTTGGTTAACTTCTATTAACCAAAAGACAGGGTGCAGCCAAATTTCATTTATGGTTTGTGATTTTGGATCTCATTTATGACATCTTATTTCCTTGTACTAAAGTCATTAAGATTTTTTATTATTTGAAAATTTTATTTTCATTTTTATGTCTTGTCTCTACTTGGTATTTTGCATTTAAAAAATAAATTCTGACTTTTTTTTTTTTTCAACAGAGTCTCGCCCTGTCGCCAGGCGCCAGGCTGGAGTGCAGTCTCGGGATCTCGGCTCACTATAACCTCCGCCTCCCGGGTTCAAGCAATTCTCCCACCTCAGCCTCCTAAGTAGCTGGGATTACAGGCAGGCGCCACCAGGCCCAGCTAATTTTTGTATTTTTAGTAGAGATGGGGGTTTCACCATGTTGGCCAGGATGGTCTTGATCTCTTGACCTCGTGATCCGCCCACCTCAGCCTCCCAAAGTGCTGGGATTACAGGCGTGAGCCACCGTGCCTGGCAAATTCTGAAATGTTTTATGTCACCATTATTCTTGAAGAATATCTTCGCTGGATGTGAAATTCTAGTTTGGCAGTAATTTTCTTTTTGTTCTTTAAAGGTATTATTCCTTTCTAACTGGCTTTTACTATTTTTATTGAGAAGTCTGATTCACTTTAATTGCTGCTTGTTTGGAGACAGTGTCTTTTTTAAAATCTGGCTTTAAATTTTACTTTCTTAATTTGAAAAGCATTTGTTTTCTACCAGTTTTTGGTATGCCCTTGGGCTTTTAAAATTCTGCTTGGGATTGTAGGACTTCTCGAATTTGTCTCTTGATGTCCTTCCTCAGTGTAGGAACATTCTCAGTCGTTATATTTCCTAATACTGATTCTGCTTCGTTCTTTCTCTGCTCTCCTTTTGAAGCTCTTAAAGACATGTTAGGCTCTATCATCTTCTGCTGTATGCCTCTTATCCTCTCTACTGTATTTTTATTTTTCTTCTTTTGTCTCTCCATGCTTTATTCATGGTATTTCTTCTTGCCTATCATTCAGTTCACTAATTATCTGGCTATGCCCACTCTATGGAAAAATCTCATCCACAGAGTTGTTAATTTCAATCATTTTATTTTTTTAGTTTGAGATTTTTCTATTTAGTGACCTTCAAATATGTGCTTTTTTTTTTTTTTTTTGAGACAGAGTTTCGCTCTTGTTACCCAGGCTGGAGTGCAATGGCGCGATCTCGGCTCACCGCAACCTCTGCCTCCTGGGTTCAGGCAATTCTCCTGCCTCAGCCTCCTGAGTAGCTGGGATTACAGGCTTGAGCCACCGCGCCCGGCCCATATGTGCTTTTAAAAAATTTTGATTTCCAGTTCTCTGCCAAATTATCAAGATTTTCCTTTTTCTTTTTTTTCTTTTGGGGGAGGAGGGGGTTGGAGTCTTGCCCTGTTGCCCAGGCTGGAGTGCAGTGGCGCGATCTCGGCTCACTGCAGCCTCCACCTTTTGGATTCAAGCGATTCTCCTGTCTCAGCCTCCTGAGTATCTGGGATTACAGGTGCACGACACCATGCCCAGTTAATTTTTAAATTTTTAGTTGAGATGCGGTTTCACCGTATTGGCCAGGCTGGTCTGAAACTCCTGATGTCAGGTGATCCTCTGCCTTGGCCTCCCAAAGTGCTTACAGGAGTGAGCCACTGTGCCTGGCCAAGTTTTTTCTTTATCTAGGTAAACAGAGAAAGCATAGTTACTTATTTTGTTTTGGTTTTTTGGGGTTTTTGTTTGTTGGTTGGTTTTTGAGATAAGAGCCTGCTATGTTGCCTTGGCCAGAGTGTGATGAGTGACTATTCACAGCTGTGATCCAGCTACTGAGCATGAGAACTTTGACCTCCTTCATGTCCGACTTGGGCCAGATCATTTCTCCTCAGCATAGTTGTTTTTAAATTTTAATTTTGCCCATCTGTATCTGTTGCTCCTGTAGTTCTGCCCCTACTGTTTTTTGCTTCTAGTCTTTCTTGTTTGTGGTGTCCTGTCTCTTCATGTGCCTGGCTATTTTTATCGTGTGCCAAAAACACAATAAAAATTTTCAAAAATAATTAGAAAACTGTAGTCATGACTGGGGTTTAGAATGGTATTATCTTCCCCTAGAGGGGATTAGTGTTTGATTTTGTCTCGTTCCTGGGGGAAAGACAGCAACCTGAGATTGCCTCAAATCCATTTCTAAGGATCGAGAAAACTGGGAGTTAGGTGCCAGTTCCTCCAAAAGCTGCCGTATTCCTGATTTACACTAATCTTAAGGTATAGCTCTAAGGGTCCCAACCTAAGACAGAAGAGATTTGCCAGCATCCACTTTTGGAAAGTACTGAGGTCCAACTTTAATCTCCTACCCCTGTGAGTCAGTCAAAAATACTACTGAGATTCTCAGGCTTGCAGAAGCTTTACCTGAAATTGGCAATATCTTCAGGGGAAAAACAGACCCAAATACTGGATTTATGTCTTTTCCAAGATCTCATAATTATCCATTAACTTTCAAGTAATTGGATACACATGTATTTTAAGTTTTTGTCTAGCTTTTTCTCTTTCCACAATAGCAAGGCTAGTCTGACATACATCGCTTGGTACTACCAAGGTTAAAAGACATTGGTTAAGGGTATTATCTCCTGGACCCTCCCAGCTGGGATGAGTAGGTCTAAAGTGACTCTCCCACTCCACCATCTCAATCTTCCTAAGCCTTTGGATCCCTTTCTCTGCATTAAACCAAGGGAGATCAGGCATTTCCAACTTGCTCACAATGGGCCATCTTTTAATCCATATTTCAGCTAACCAAGCAAATAAACTATGAGAAGCTTTTTTAACTCCCTGAGCTGCAACATTAAATTCAGAGTCCCTATTTCGTGGGCCCAAGTCAATAAAGTCAGCCTGATCCAACTCTGTGTTCTTTCCACCATTGTTCTACACCCTTGATTTCTATTTCCATGCCTGTTCTCCAGATTGCTGTTTATATAAATTAGAAAACTCAAGCAGTTCTTTTTGAATGTAGTGCATCTCCTCATGGGTCACACTCTCAACCTCACCTCTAGGGGCCCACCAAGACTTCAGTCCACTTCTAGGTCTAGGGTGTTGGGGGTGGTTCCTGAGGAGAATCAACACTATTATTCCTGGTAACGGCCTCAAAGGAGGCCATCACTGTTGCTTCAGGCAGCACACGGTTTATCTCCTTAGACAAAGGTGGAAAGGCTCATGGTGGCTTGGTTCAGGGAAGGGATGTTGCTGCTACTAGGGATGGGGAAGCTATGTCTTCTGGCAAAGCATGTTCATCAGAGTTTACAACCTCAGTGTCTCCAGCTTCATCGGCGTCCTCCCACACGTCCCATTCTAAGTTGAGGGTCCCACTCTTCCGATTAATATCCTCACCTTAACAGTAGACACCTGGTGAGGCTGTGCATGTACCTTTCATTGCAGGTCAGCCACTCACACGATAAGAGCTTGTGTCTGCTTTTCCACAATTTCAGCACTTTCTCTTCAGGATATGAGACTATCACTCAGGGCAATCTTAGCAGATTTGAGGCTCGGTATCTGCTTCTGAAGCTAGGAGACAGAATCCCTGAATTCATCATTTTCTTTCATCACTTTGCTCGCTGAACTTAGAAGCAAGCAACCAGCTTCATTATGTTCCTTGGTTCTCCACATATGGTCAAAGGTATTATGTATAGAGTCGGTAAACTCCTTGACTCTTATGAGTAATGAATTCGGAGTGTCAAATGCATTTATTTTTGCATAAGTCTTTAAACAATTCACACCAAGGACTATCAGTGTTCTCCATACTATAGAAGTAGAGTCCTTAGCGTTTTTGGGGTCTAATCATATTAAGCAATCAACTCTAGAAACCCCCAAACCAATGCAAGAACTCCATCCTTAATATTCTGTTCCTCTAGAACCACTCCTGATACCAAAATTTGTATTAGTTAGGGTTCTCTAGAGGGACAGAACTAATGAAATATATATAGATATTCTTTATATATATATATGCACACACACATATATGGAATTTATTAAGTATTAACTCACATAATCACAAAGTCCCACAATAGGCCTTCTGCAGGCTGAGGAGCAAGGAGAGCCAGTCTGAGTTCCAAAACTGAGGAACGTGGAGTCCAATATTCGAGGGCAGGAAGCATCTAGCATGGAAGAAAAATGTAGGCTGGGAGTCTAGGCCAGTCTCTCTTTTCACTTTCTTCTACCTGTCTTTTATTCTGGCTGTGCTAGTTAGATGGTGCCCACCCAGGTTAAGGGTGGGTCTGCTTTTCCCAGTCCACTGACTCAAATGTTAATCTCCTTTGGCAACACCCTCACAGACATATCCAGGATCAATAGTTTGATCCTTCAATCCAATCAAGTTGACAATATTAACAATACAGTTTTATGAATTTTATTTTATTTATTTATTTTTTGAGACAGAGTATCTTTCTGTTGCCCAGGCTGGAGAACAGGGGCATTATCTCTGCTTACTGCAAACTGCCTCCTGGGTTCAAGTGACTCTCTTGCCTCAGCCTCCCAAGTAGCTGGGACTGCAGGCACAAGCCACAACACCTGGCTAATTTTTGTATTTGTATTTGTATTTTTTCAAGATAATTAAATAATTTATTGATTACACATGATAATGGATGATACACAAGCTTCATTCCCATCTATAATTTTATCTGGTACCATTATTCAATTTAGATACATTGTACAGGATTGTATTTTTATAACCAATAATTCCATGATTTTGCTTGGGTAATCCCTTTTAATGGTGACCTTCAGGTCACAACAGTAACTATCAGTTAGTTCAATGACACCAAGGTTTCTAAAGACAACGGCTTCTTCACCCAAGCAGGTTGTATATAAATTCCAAATAGAACCTGGCATCACCCTGAAGAAATGCTAACTTCACACTATTGAGGAAATTTACCAAGTTGACTTCAGAGTAGACTAACTTTACACAGCACATTAAAAAAAAGACATTTATTCAGTATCACGATCAGTCTATTACATTTAGCAATCAAAAGCATGGGTGCAAAAAAAAAAAAAAAAAACTACATTAAAACCATTTGTTGGAATGCTTTACACTTTCCACAGGACAGAAACTAAAATAACTTGTTATACAATTAGTCGCAAATACAGTCCTCGAGTTTTTTGCCCATATACATAAGTACTTGTCTAAAACATGTCTTCTTTGAAGCAGCTAGGCCCCACCACCACTGTGCTTGGCTGAGTACACAAATCTGTTGTAACCTGTAGCTTCCCTGTCACTTCTCTGGCTCTCCTCTCCTGCTAAGCTTTGTTTCCTAATTGAAATCTTCTGCCACTGCCATAGCTACTGCTGCTACTGGAACTGCCATAGCTGCCTTGGTTTTGTGGTTGGGCGAAGTATTGGCCTCCACCACCACAGGGGCCAGAGCTTCTGCCTCCAACGTTTCCTCCCTGCATGGTCCAAAATTTGAAGACTGATTGTTATAATTGTAGCTTCCACCATCTCCAAAATTTCTTCCATCATTACCAAATCCATCAGCACAGCTGCCACCAGAGCCACCATGACCACTGAAAGTTTCTCCATGACCAAAGTTGTCATTCCCACCCAAACCACCTCCACGACCACCATCAAAGTTTCTAGAACCACTTGGACCTCTTTGGCTGGATGAAGCACTCGCCATCTCTTGCTTTGACAGGGCTTTCCTATCTTCACAGCTGTGGCCATTCACAGTATGGTATTTCTGAATGACACTCTTATCCACGGAGTCATAGTTGTCAAAGGTTACAAAGGCAAAGCCCCTTTTCTTTCCACTGCCTCTCTCAGTCATGACTTCAGTCACTTCAATTTTTCCATACTGTTCAAAATAATCTCTTAGGTGAGGTTCTTCATGTCTTCTTTAATGCCACCAACAAATATCTTTTTCACACCTGGTCTTCAAGAATCTTCTCTTGAGACAGCTCTTTGTTTCCACAATTCTTGCAACCACCTTGTGTGGCTTTGCATTCATGGCTGCATCCACCTCCTCCACAGTGGCATATGTGATGAACCCAAAGTCCCTGGAGCGCTTGGTGTTTGGATCTCTCATGACCACACAGTCCCTGAGCATTCCCCATTGCTCAGAATGGCTCCCCAGGCTCTCATCAATTGTTTCAAAGTTCAGCCCTCCAATGAAGAGCTTCCTCAGCTGTTCAGGCTCTTTAGGAGACTCTGACTTAGACATGATGGCAGGGAGAAGAGAGTCTTTAACAATACTTTTTTGGCAGTGTCCACAGGCAGAAAGGCTAATTTTTGTATTTTTAGTAGAAAGGAGGTTTCACCATATTGGTGAGGTTGGTCTCAAACTCCTGACCTCAAGTGATCTGCCCGCCTCAGCCTCCCAAAGTGCTGGGATTATAGGAGTGATCCACTGTGCCCAGCCAAAATTTTAAATGAATTTGTGCATGCAACAAAGTCTGTATATGTTGAATCCTCAGAAAGCATTGCACCATCATCTTTCCTGACTCTGAACTCCTCTGAAGTATGCCATTATGTAGTTACCAACACTTGGAACACAATGACTAAAGAGATACTTGTGCATGCCTGGCACAACCTCTGCCCTGTGGTTGTGTCTACGGATGATGTCGAACAAATGGTGACTTTGAAGAATTCTGTATACCAAGCCAAAAAAAAAATGCCTGACCTCCTTACACATGCAAAAAATTTACTTACAGAGTCTGCAGTAGCCTGAAAGAAGTGGATATTGAGGTCTTTGACATAAATATTGAGGCTGCAGTTATTCTTTCATTGACTAATGGTGAAATAGCTGAAATGGTTCTGAATTAAAGTGATTCAGATATTAAGTTAATCATTGATACTACTAATAAGCAATCATTTTCTTACACGTACTCTCACATAAGTACTTAATAGTAAAAAATATGACACACCATTAATAGTGAAAAAACAATGTGTCATGGTAACTAAGCAGCAGTAGCATCAGCAGAGTACCTATATCAGCTGCTCAACCAACAGCGGTAAGCTTTCAGTCTCTACTTACGATACTGAGTTTTGATAGAAAGGTTACTGTCCAATCTATAGTTTTTATTTTTTTCTGTAGTTATATACCAATATATTTTATTTTATTTTATTTATTTATTTTTTTGAGACGGAGTTTCTCTCTTGCTACCCAGGCTGGAGTGCAATGGCGTGATCTCGGCTCACCGCAACCTCCGCCTCCTGGGATTAGGCAATTCTCCTGCCTCAGCCTCCCGAGTAGCTGGGATTACAGGCACGCGCCACCATGCCCAGCTAATTTTTTGAATTTTGAGTAGAGATGGGGTTTCACCATGTTGACCAGGATGGTCTCGATCTCTTGACCTTGTGATCCACCCGCCTCGGCCTCCCAAAGTGCTGGGATTACAGGCGTGAGCCACCGCGCCTGGCCTATTTTATTTTATTTTTAATTTCTTACATGAGAAGAAACACCAGACACGGCTGAGGGATCAGGAAGTGGGTCCTCCAGGGAGGATGAGGCATTCTGCTGGACGGCTTTTAAATGTCTCCACTAGAGGCATCTGCCCATCACAGTGGTTTTCGTCTAGAAGTCTCTCTTTGATTTTGTAAGCCGACATCGCTTCTTGTCCCGTTATGAACGCATGCTGCTCTAGTCCTCCATGAGCCCGTCGCATATTTCGCCATGTCATCTACAGGCACTTTTTCTGCAGTTAACAGCAGCGTCTTCATTGTCACTGTAATCCCACTCACCTTGATTCAGAACCACTTCAGCTTTTTCACCATCAGTCACTGCATGAACAGCTGGAGCCTCAGCATTGATGTCGAAAGCTCCAGTATCCTCTTCTTCCAGCCTACTGACAGCCTCTGGGGGTATGTTTTTGCATGTGTAAGGGGGTCAGACTTTTCTTTTTGCTTGGCATGCAGAATCCTTCAAAGTTACCACCTGTTCAGCATCATCAATACACAATCACAGGCTCGAGGTTGTGCCGGGCATGCACAACTGTGTCTTTAGTCGTTGTGTTCCCGGTGTTGCCAACAACATATATGACATCCTTCATGCTGCACTTTTTTTCAGAAACCTTTCACACCCACACCTCTGCTCACTGCTACTAGCATGCCATTCAAGAAAAGGTTTCTATATTTAGTCTTCATTGATCCTCACAAAATGTAGTCCATGCTGGAGGAATGGGAGGAATGCTGCTGGCAGGAGGATAACCTTTCACAGCTCTCCCTGGGTGTCTGTCTTCCTAGGTAGAGGAAAATATGGCTGCAACTTTTCTGAAATATTTCTGACAGGTGTTTCTTGAACTTCTCTCCCATGAAAGCGTAGATAACAGGGTTCACGCAGCAGTGAGTAAAGGAAATGATTTCTGTGACATGGGTGGCATAAATCAGCTGCTGGCTCATAACACATCCACCCAAGAGGCGCATGCTGTGCAGGGAAGTGAGGAAAAGAACCATGTTGAATGGGACCCAGAAAAGTAAAGATGCAGTGACCACAATGAGCACCAGCCTGGTGGCTTTGGTCTTGTTGTGGTTTTGACACCTCTTCAGCTGGTGCAGAATTTTAACGTAGCAGAATGTAAAGATGGTGAAGGGGATCAACAAGCCTAAGATGTTCATTTCAAAGTTGGTGAAGATCTTCCACTTCAGAGTCTGTTGATTGTAAGATGAATCGCACTGTAGAACGCCATCTTCAGAGGCCACTTGGTAAAACACTAGCAGTGGGATGGTAGCCGTAATAGAGATTAGCCATACTGCCAGGCTCAGGACTGTGCCCATCCTGATCGTCCTCACTTTTATGGCATAGACGGCATGGACAATGGCCAGGTACCTGTCCACACTCATGAGGGTGATGAAAAACATGCTGCTGAAGAAGCCAATATAATAAAAGCCAGATACCACCTTGCACATTACAGTCCCAAACACCCACTCTCGCAGCTGATAATAGGTCTGAAAGGGGAAGGAGAAGACAAAAAGCAGGTCCGACAGGGCCAGGTTTAAGAGGTACACGTCTGTGATACTCCTCAGCTTCTTGCACACCATGAGGACCAGGATAACCAGGCTGTTTCCCAGAAGACTGAATATAAACAGGAGGCAATAAAAGGCAGCAAGGAGCAACTTGCCGTTTCTCTGGATAGGCTCCCCATCACAGGGGCTTGAGAAGCCATCAGGGTAGTAGTAGTCGGTCATTGTCACACTGGGGTCAAGTGTATAATCCATCTAGTCAGCGGGACCTGGTCACAGAGAAGCATAAAAGACATTCACTCCTTAAAAACGTTTTTATTTTTAAAAAATGAGGGGGATGTTATGAACTGAATTGTGTTCTCCCGAAATTCACACATTCATAAGTGCTGAACCCCCAGCGTGAGTGTGACTATTTGGAAATAGGGCTTTTAAAGAGGTAATAAGGTTCCAGGATAGGGCGGGCATGGTGGCTGATGCCTATAATCTCAGCACTTTGGGAAGCTGAGGTGGATAGATCACCTGAGGTCAGGAGTTTGAGACTAGCCTGACCAACATAGTGAAACCCCGTCTCTATTAAAAATACAAACAAAAAAAAAATTAGCTGGGCATGGTGGTGGGTGCCTGTAATCCCAGATACTTGGGAGGCTGAGGCAGGAGAATCACTTGAACATGGGAGGCAGAGGTTGCAGTGAGCTGAGGTTGCGCCACTGCATTCCAACCTGGGCAACAAGAGCGAAACTCTGTCTAAAAGTAAATAAATAAATAATAAAAATTAGCCAGACGTGGTGGCAGGTGCCTGTAATCCCAGCTACTCAGGAGGCTGAGACAGGAGAATTGCTTGAGCCCAAGAGGCGGAGGTTGGGGTGAGCCGAGATCACACCACTGCACTCCAGCCTGGCTGACAGACTGAGACTCTGTCTTAAAAAAAAAAAAGGTAAATGAAGTTATAAAGGCAGCGCCCTTGATGTTGCAGTGACTTGTGCCTATAATTCCGGCATTTTGGGAGGCTGAGGTAAGTGAATCACTTGAGGCCAGGAGTTTGAGACAAGCTTGGCCAACAAGGCAAACCCTGTCTCTACTAAAATTACAAAAATTAGCCAGACATGGTAGCACACACCTGTAATCCCAGCTACCACAGGAGGCTGAGGCCTCAAGCAATGAGAATTGCTTGAACCCAGGAAGCAGAGGTTGCAGCGAGCCGAGATCATGCCACTGTACTCCAGCCTGGGTGGCAGAGTGAGACTCTGCTCAAAAAAAAAAAGGAAAACAGAAACAAAAACAAAAAAGGCGGGGCTCTAATCTATTAAAACTAGTGTCCTTAATAGAAGAGAAAGACACACAAGAAATTTCTCTCTCCTTGTGCACAGCAAAAAGACCATGTGAGGACACAGTAAGAAGGCTGAAATCGGCAAGCCAGGTAGAGAAGCCTCACCAGAAACCAGCCGCGCTGGCATCTTGGTCTTGGGACTTCCAGCCTTCAGAAGTATGTTAAACAACATTTTCTGTTGTTTCTATTGTATTTTGTTGTGTAAACCCAAGTTAGTACAGGAGAGTTAGCTGAGATGAGAGAAGCCAAAACTTACAAAGAAAATGTAAATACCTACAGTTCCATCACCTAGAATTAGCAGCTGCTGACATTGTCACAATGCTTTGGGTCTTTTTTTTTCACTTCTTCCTTTTTTTTTCTTCTTCCCTCCTTCCCTCTCTTCCTTTCTTCCATCCCTCTTTCCTTTTTTTTCTTTCTAATGCAATAGAGATTAAGCTAATGTTCCCTTTAACTACACAACTTATCCCCATACCCAGAAACAACCACTGAAACCAATTTGGTATGTATCATTCCAAACAATTTCCCCCTGTACTTTTACATTTTACATATATATATCAATGAACAATATATATTTTTGTGTGTTTACTTTTAACTTACATAAATGATATAATATTGTTTCTCCTTTTATATTTTGGTTATTGTTTTAGAGATATATCTGCATAATATTCCTCAGTTTATTCTTTTAATTGCTTTCCTAAGCACCAGAAAAAAATTATAACAGGAAAATGATCCCAGCTATACTAGCAATGAACATTACTAGCATTACTAGGAATAAACCTAATAACAATGCAATTCAGTTACATAAAAATGATGAAACTTGAAAATTCCTCTCAAATTGATATATACATTTAATGCAATTTCAATCCAGGCATATTTTCCCAAGGCGTTTGTTTCCTTTACATTCAGACATCCCAATCCACTCTGCTACCTTTCTATAATTTGAAAGCACAAGCAAGCAGTTTTTTTTGTGTGCAAATGCAAAGATAAAGAGGTTTTTTTACCTCTTGTGCTAGACCTCTGAATTCCCTTTCCCTATCCCCTAAAGAAATAAAAATGCCCCTGCCTACTCGTGCCATTCTTCCCCAAGGATGCTTATAGCACATACCTTAGTGACAGCCTTTGTTCTAGAGGTTTCAGTGTTGCCAATTCCTTTTCACAGTCTGTACCCTCATGTGTGAGTGCAGCTCAATGAATGGCAGCTTCTCTGGAGGTGACAGAGCAGAGAAGGCAGTCTCTCTGGAGGGCTCCGCCCTCATGAAGGTTAAAAGACAGGCCCTCAGCTACTCAGGAGGCTGAGGCAGGAGAATTGCCTGAACCCAGGAGGCGGAGGTTGCAGTGAGCTGAGACTGCACCATTGCACTCCAGCCTGGGTAACAAGAGCGAAACTCCGTCTCAAAAAAAAAAAAAAGGAGAGGCCCTAATCCAATAGGACTAGGGTCTTCTAGGTAGAGGATTACACACCAGAGCTTGCTTAAAAATAATAATGGAATTATAATTTCATTTTAATATCATTTTCAATTAAAATTTTTAATGGACTATCTTTTAGAGGTTTTAAGTTTACAGAAAATCTAGGTAGATGGCCAGGCGCGGTGGCTCACACCTGTAATCCCAGCACTTTGGGAGTGCACCTCCTCTCGCCTCCAAGAGCACAGAGGAACGGCCATGTGAGGACACAGGAGAAGGTGGCAGTCTGCAAGTCAGGTAAACAGGCATCATTAGGAACCAAACATGCGGGCGCCTTGGTCTTCTGGCCCCCAGAACTGTGAGAAAACACATTTCTGTTGTTTAAGCTGCCTAGCCTGTAAGATTTTGTTATGGAAGTCCTAGTAGACTAGTACAGGGGTTAATGGGAATTTTCTGTGTTGTCTACATAGATTTTCTTCTTTTTTTTCCTTTTTTTTTTTTTGTGACAGAGTCTCACTCTGTTGCCCAGGTAAAGTGCAGTGGCACAATTTCGGCTCACTGCAAACTCTGCCTCCCGGGTTCAAGTGATTCTTCTGCCTCAGCCTCCCAAATAGCTGGGATTACAGGCGCCCGCCACCACGCCGGGCTAATTTTTTTGTATTTTTAGTAGAGATGGGGTTTTCTCCATGTTGGCCAGGGTGGTCTCAAACTCCTGACTTCAGGTGATCCACCCGCCTCGGCCTTCCAAAGTGCTGGGATTACAGGTGTGAGCCACCGTGCCTGGCCATCTACCTAGATTTTCTGTAAACTTAAAACCTCTAAAAGATAGTCCATTAAATATTTTAATTGAAAATGATATTAAAATGAAATTATAATTCCATTATTGTTTTTAAGTTGTATAATTTATACCAGGACTGGCTTTCCTCCATGATAAGCAGCGTACACAAATGTGTGTGTATGTTGTATGTGTGTTTTTATATTCAGACTATAATGGTAGCAGTAATAGTTTCTATTAGAGTGATGCCATTATTCACAAATTGTTCATTGAAAATATCATAATCATTATTAAAATTTCCCTCTTTTTATCCTGTGGCAACAAGAATTATAATGTAATGACTGTTGAACATGTTTTCTTTAAATGAATATTGGGATGAGGGAGCATTCATGCCACCTCCATTTTTTCTTTTTTTTTTTTTTTTTGAGACGGAGTTTTGCTCTTGTTACCCAGGCTGGAGTGCAATGGCGCGATCTCGGCTCACCGCAACCTATGCCTCCTGGGTTCAGGCAATTCTCCTGCCTCAGCCTCCTGAGTAGCTGGGATTACAGGCACGTGCCACTGTGCCCAGCTAATTTTTTGTATTTTTTTTAGTAGAGACGGGGTTTCACCATGTTGACCAGGATGGTCTCGATCTCTTGACCTCGTGATCCACCCGCCTCGGCCTCCCAAAGTGCAGGGATTACAGGCTTGAGCCACCGCGCCCGGCCAAGCCACCTCCATTTTTAATGGACTATCTTTCAGACACCCCGATCCACTCTGCTACCTATGTGTTAATGGTCATGCTGCCAATCACACTGCAACACACGCCATCAAAAGGGAGACCCCTGACTCAAGTCTGATCAATGAGAACTTTTTATCTCCTTGTCCACCGTGATAGGTTCAGAGTATCACACATTTTGACCTCAGAGAAGTTTGACCTTTGAAGCTCAGAGAAATTAGGTGACTAGCACATAGTCGCCCAACTAGTAAGCTTAAAGCTGGACTTCAAGTCCCATCCAAGAGATCACAATGCCCAAACTCTTAATTTTATCATTTTAAAATTGTCAAGTGTCAGGGGCTTTGGGTTACAGTATGTATTGGGTCAAAAATGGACATTAAGATCTAGAGATTAGCTCTTTCAACAGGAACGCCCTTTGAAAATAGCTTTAAGGTGGCTCACGCCTATAATCCCAGCACTTTGGGAGGCCGAGCCGGGTGGATCACGAGGTCAAGAGATCAAGACCATCCTGGTCAACATGGCGAAACCCCTTCTCTACTAAAAATACAAAAGATTAACTGGGCATGGTGGCGCGTGCCTGTAATCCCAGCTACTCAGGAGGCTGAGGCAGGAGAATTGCCTGAACCCAGGAGGCGGAGTTGCGGTGAGCCGAGATTGCGCCATATGCACTCCAGCCTGGGTAACAAGAGCGAAACTCCATCTCAAAAAAGAAAAAGAAAAGAAAGAAAATCGCTTTAAGTCAGTTTCCCTGTCCCAGGAGACTGAACATGAGTCCCAGAATTGTTGGAAGTTCCAGACCACAGAAGTTCCAGAGTCTCCTCCACTCATTCCTGGAGGAATGCTGTAGAAATATCTGCTGGAGGCCTGGAACAGTGGCTCACATCTGTAATTCCAGCACTTTTATGGGCGGAGGCTGGGAAGATTGCTTAAGCCTAGGAGTTCAAGACCAGACTGGTCAACATAGCAAGACCCCATCTGATACGGTTTGGCTCTGTGTCCCCACCCAAATCTCATCTTGAATTATAATCCTCATAATCCCCATGTGTCAAGGACAGGACCAGGTGCAGGTAATTGGATCACGGGGGTGGTTTCTCCCATGCTGTTCTCGTGATAGTGCGTGAGTCTCACGAGATCTGATCTGATGGTTCTATAAACATCTGGCATTTCCCTGACTGCACTCAGTCCATCCTGCCGACCTGTGAAGAAGGCGCCTGCTTCTCTTTTGTCTTCTGCCATGATTGTAAGTTTATTGAGGCCTCCCCAGCATTGCAGAACTATGGGTCAATTGAACCTCTTTCCTTTATAAATTATCCAATCTCAGTCTTTCCTTATAGTAGTGTGACAATGGCTAATACATCATCCCTACAAAATTTCTTCATAAAATTAGCCACGCTTGGTGGAATGCCCTTGTAGTCCCAGCTACTTGGGAAGCTGAAATGGGAGGATCACTTGAGTCCAGCAGTTTGAAGTGAGCTATGATCGCACCACTGACTTGTTTCTAAAGAAAAATAAAAGGAAATATCTACTGGTACCTGAAATTATACCTTGGTAATCCCCCTCACCATCATTCATGTTTTGACGCAGTTTGGGGAAAACCCAGCTTTTTTATGAGAGTTTTTTATGTGATAAGAAAAGATCAATGGTGAGCTAATGGAGAACTCAGGGCCCTCAGGTATTGCTAGTCTGTGTCATGATCGTGGGAACTATGAGGCCTGCCTCATCAATGTAGGCAGGAGCAGGGGAAGCCACCTTCCCCTCCAAAGTCCAGTTAAGCAAGGCTTGAGGGACTAAGGTGGAATACTCCCCAAGCCCAGTTTCTAGTGCAAGCTGATCTCAACCCGAAACACTCTATTTTCAGTTCCCAAGGATTCTTTTGTCAGCTGTTCTTCCATACTTAGCACAGTGCTTAGTGCACAACAACTTCTTAATAAATAGTTGAACAGAGAGAATACTGCAAGATGGAGATGTGGGAGTCTGGTGAAGAGTTGGGGGAAAGGACTGCACAGCCAGAATGGAAGGATGCCCCTCTTTCTGTGTTCCGGGGTCACATCTGAGTGGTGATGTGGGCCTCTGCAGGTCTGGACACTCACCTACTGTCACCTGTGTATTTGTTTCCTGTGGCTGCTGTTAACAAATTACCACCAACTTAGTGGCTTAAAACAGCAGACGTGTATTCTACCCCAGTTCTGGAGGCCAGATGCCTGTAATCCAGTAGGACTGTCTCTTTCCAGTTGCTTGAAGGGCAGATTTTTCCTTGCCGCTTCTGGCTCTTAGTGGTTGCCCAGCAAACCTGGGGCTTGTGGCCACATCATTCCAATCTCCACCGTCTTCACATCTTCTCCACCGTGTGTCAGCATTAGATCTCACCCTGCCCGTAACTTACGAGGACACTCATGATTGCATTTAGGATCCATTCAGGTATCCATGATAATCTCCCCATCTCAAAACCCTTGACTTGGGCACATCTGCAGAGGCTCTTCTCCCAAGTAAAGTAACATTTGCAAGTTCTAGGAATTAAGATTTCATCTATTGAGTTTACGATTATTCAACCCACAACTTCCTGACTGAAGACAAACTGTAACATGGTTAATTAAGACAAGCCTTGGTCCCTCACCTTTGGGCTACAGCAGGGATTCAGGAATTCTATGGGAAAGCAGCAGAAACCAAACTACAAAGCCAACGTAGTGTGACACCTCCAGAACCAATCAGTGCCTCTGCAAGTCTGCCTTCTGTTGCACATTCAGTGGATTCTAAAAATGCTGGATCAGATACATTAGGGACATCCCATCTAAATTCAGTTTTACTGGGTCCCTTCAAAGGTTCAAAAGACTACATTTCATGTCAAAGGGAAGAGGAGACCAGCAGCATATTTGACCCTTTTCCCCAAAATATAGAGAAAGAAAAGACTGTATTTAAATACACCCTAAGTGTAAATGTAGAAATTACTACTATCACAGGTACTTGTCATAGAGTATTAAGGCAGAAAATGACCTCAGATCATCTGGCTGATCTTCTCTCCCTCCCTTTCTTTCAAAGTGGTAATATTTGAGTCCAGAGAGGCTAAGTGACTCATCCAAAATCACACAGTAATTTCGTGGTAGAGCCAGAGCCAGGACTCAGGTCTTCTGACGCACTGCTGGGGGTGCTTTTCTTACTGTTCTGCACTAAAAATTCTCATGCAATAACATTAAGAAGAATTGTGGATCAGACTAGAGGAAGCCTTTCTGTATTTTCTTTAGTTTTCAACTGTAAGTCAGTCCCTCAGTGATTTGTAGGGTGAAAACGCATTTGCTTAACAAAACTAACAAACCCGGAGTTTAAGAAAAGCTTGTCTGTTATTAATAGTAAAGCCAGTTTATCAGGAAAGTTTTTGCCATCTATATAATTTAATTTCACACATTGATGACAAAGCATAGCAAGAAACAGATTTTTTTTTAACTACTATTTATTTCCTTCATATTAGTAGGCAGGACAACTGTCAGCATGCAAAAAAGGATATAGTCACAATTCTGTTTCAAAGGAGGAATGTAGTTAATAACCTATTTTTAGTTGCATTTTCAGGGAATTCATACTACCTTTGAGAATTGATTTGATCTCTTAGCGTTTTTTGTTTTTGTGATTTGTTTGATACAGAGTCTTGCTCTGTTACCAAGGCTGGAGTGCAGCAGCATGGTCTCGACTCACTGCAGCCTCCACCTCCCAGGTTCAAGTGATTCTCCTGCCTCAGCCTCAAGAGTGGCTGGGACTACAGGCACGTGCCACCATGCCTGGCTAAACCTCTTAGCCTTTTGATGGTGCTTTATTCCCAGAATTTATCTTCTACAAACATGCTCAGCACCTTTTTCCTAGGCTACAAGCACTTAGGTGCATAGCATATTCTCAGAACTGATTTGCCATTAGAAGGTATAAAAAGATTAAATTACATGATTTCCCCACTTAAGAAGCTTAGCTATCATGGCCCTTTTATCACAGAAGTTCCGGGAGGTGATGGTCCTCTGAAGAATGATGAATAACGAAAGAAGAAAGTACCATTGTGAAAACTATGTAGAAACCCAGAGAAATCTTTATGATTAAGGTGGCATGTATACTATGACAGTCTCTTTGTGAAGCATGGATGAGTGTGGGTACATCTAGAATGAAACAGGCAGAAGTTAAAATAATCTTATTTAGAGTTATTCCTTATTATTCTCAAAGTTTTCTTTAATAAAGACATGCCATCATTTCAATTACAAGTTTTTAAGAAATAGAAAATTACTATCAAGAACTAATTCAAAGCAGAGACATTTTCATTTTGTAAATGATTTATTGATTAAATTGTAGGTGAATTTACTAAGCCTCACTTGTAATTCTCATCCATTGACTTGCAAAAAGCACCTGCATTGCAAAAAACGGTAGAAAAGGACGCCTGAGTTTATCATTATAAAGTTGGGGAGATAAAAAGAAAAAAACTGTGAGGCCAAAGTAGTGCTAAGCCTCCAGAGCCATGGCCTCTCCAAGTCTATCTTACACTCAGTACCTGGGCCACATGAAGAACTCTTAAGGGGAGACTAGGAAGAGTCCACCACTCCACGAGGAAAAATGCTCCCAAGTTAAGGATAAACATAGAATGTCAAGACACTCTTCTTCCTCACTCCTGATAATATTCACCCTGTTCCTTGCATAGAAGAGCAGTTGGTGAAATACTATTTTATTCTTCCTTTTACTCTCCATCTTGTTACAAGGCCAAATGCATTCATTACTGTGACAGAGGAATACATGAGGGGCTTCAGGAGCAAAAGGGACTCCTGATTTTGCCTGGGTCTTCAGGGTAAGAATGTGGAGGATGTCTGGGAGCTGCCCCTAAAGAATGGGTGTGCCTTCCAGCAGGGAGTAAAGCATTATTTTAAGGAAAGCATTTCTCTGAGTCTCCAGAACCTTGTCCCAACTGGGCTACAACATTGCTCTGGAAACCTGGGAGTCACTAAACCTTTCTGAGTTTTAGTCCAGTGCTTCTTAAACTTTAATGTGTGCCCAAATCACCTGGGACTGTGTTAAGTGGCAGATTATGACTCAGCAGGTCTGAGCCTAAGATTCTGCATATCTAATAAGCTCCTAGGTTATGCCAGTGTGGCTGGTGACATTTTGACAAGGGACTAGGATCTTCATATGTAAAATGGGAATAAAGCCTTCATGAGGGTTGGGTCCAGTGACTCACACCTGTAATCTCAGCACTTTGGGAGGCCAAGGTGGGATATTTGCTTAAGCCCAGGACTTCAAGACCAGCCTGGCCAACATGGTGAAACTGTCTCAACAGAAAATGCAAAAAATTAGCTGAGTGTGGTGGCACATGCCTGTGATCCCAGGTGCTCGAGAGGCTGAGGTGGAAGAGTCACCTAAACCTGGAGAGATGGAGGTTGCAGTGAGCCATGATCACACTATGGCACTCCAGCCTGGGCAACAGAGTGAGACCCTGCCTCACAAAAAAAAAAAAAAGAAAAGAAAAGAAAGAAAGAAAAGAAGAAGAAGCCTTTATGAGGACATTGTGATTTAATGAGATAATATGTGTAAACGTGCTTAGGAAAATGTGTTGCTTCTTAAAAATATAATAAATTGTCATTGTGGAGATGGTATATTTGAAGGCTATACAATAAAATGAAAGTGAGATTCCCTATATCTCCACTGCTTGATACCTAAATACAATGGCCACACCCAGCAAATTATGAGAAATACCAAATATACCAGGAGGACACAGCAGTCTCAATGGCAGGGTCCCCGGAGAAGAAAAGAAGAGAGTTAACAAGGATGCTGTGTGATAGCTGACAGATCGACATGGGCTTCGAGCAGTTTCCAAAGCTCAAGGGGTGGAGGAAGAACCTGCAGAAACAGGAAGTCCTGCAAGAGAACGGACACACACACTTTCCAAACACAGAGATGGGCTCTTCTGATAATTTTCTTTATTTTTTAATTTAAAAAATTGTTTTTGAGATGGAGTCTCACTCTGTTGCCCAGGCTGGAGTGCAGTGGTGTGATCTTGACTCACTTCAACCTCCATATCCCTCCTGCATTCTAAGGAAATCACCTCAGGCAACAGCATGTAGCTAGGAATCTGTAAAAAGTAAAACATTCCTCTTCAACGTTTCCCTTTTTGTTAAATAATAGTTTCTTTTAAAAACTAACTTTCTTTGAGCTTCTTTGCCTTTTGCTAGTAACTCTTTGTTAAGCCCTTTATAGCTGTTAAATATAGTAAGGGAGTAAGCACATTCTATGTCCTTGTATTTTGACCAAGTTATTCTGGCCTATAGCCTGCTCAGATGTGTCTGAACATCCCAGGCATTTCCCAGCTTACAGCCTATGCCTCTTCCTTATTTGGAAATTTTGTCATTCTCCTAGTTTCCTGTAAACAACTCTCTTCCTTTCTTTGTTCTCCATCACATGTTTACCTATTTAGGAAAGTTTTAAGTTTTTAGCCAGTCAGGATCAGTCTAGATTGTGTGGTCCATCTCCAGCCAATGAAGATAGGACCCTGTATCAGTGATAAAAACTTCTGCTTTTCTTTGTTCGATGTGCTCTTGTGGCAATCAGACTTCTGAGAAGCACCTTTTCTACAGAAAGTAATATTGCCTTGCTGAGAAAATTCTTTGAGCGCTAGTTTTTCTTTTTGACACCAAGGGACAAGCATTTGCTTCTAACAAATCTTTGTCAGACAGAGAAAGTCACTATGATTGTGCCTTTGAATTCCCTCTTCCAATTTTTCTGGCTGAGCTGACTTGTGGGCAGGATGAGAAACTGAAGGAGTATGTGGCAAGAGAGAAAGGAGGAAGAAGGCTGAGGCCCAGAGGAATAAATGAGGCAGACACAGTGGGGAGATGGAAAAAGAGCAAAGAGGCAGACACTCAGCCATTATTGAAAACAGGACTAAGGTCTGTGGGGAGCAAAGACAGAACTGATTCAGGGAAGGCTTGAACTTTCTGCCGTCTCTCTCTTCCCCACATTAGTTCCTAGTTGAGACATAAATGATTCTCCGAACTAGTTACACCTTGAGCTCCTGACAACAAACCTCAACCGGGTTGTCTTCATTGGTGGTGATTCTATTTGATGTCCCTGGTCAATGCAAGCTCCATCTCAAAATAAAAAATTAATAAATGAGTAGAGTTTCAGACATCTGTGGCACAACATTTTTAAGTGCTGAAATCAAGATGTTTTTAGATGAAGGAAAATCAAGAATTTGTCACCAGTGGACCTATCCTAATAGAATGACTCAAGAAATTTCTCTAAAAAGAAAAGAAATGGGGAGATGATCCAAGATGGGTGAATAGGAACAGCTCTGGAGTGCAGTTCCTAGTGAGAACACAGAGGGTGAATGATCACCGCATTTCCAGATGAGTTTTTTATTGCCCACAGACCAAGAGATTTCTGGGTGGAAAAGCACCACAAGTCTCCAGCATGGCTATTTCAGCTGGCACAGTGGGTCTCCGCACAAAAACTCACACAAATCTGGGTGCTGCTTCTTTTTTTTATTATTTTTTATTTTTATTGCATTTTAGGTTTTGGGGTACATGTGCAGAACATGCAAGATAGTTGCATAGGTACACACGTGGCAGTGTGTTTTGCTGCCTTCTGCCCCTTCACCCACATTTGGCATTT
>CM052664.1:3913049-3929025 GCA_028533165.1 Leontopithecus rosalia
CTTAATAAATATTTATAGAGCTTTCTACTTCAAATCCACAAAATATACATTCTTGTCAATACCACATCACACCTACCCATAGGTTTAAATGAAACATTGATTGGCCATTATTAATACCCATTTTTTTTCAGAATAAAGCAATATTTCCATTCACCCTCCCTCTTTCTCTTCTCTTTCTTCCTCTCCTTTACTCCTTTTTTTCTTTCCTTCTCTCAAAAAAGGAAAAAAAAAAAAGAAATCAAATTGTGAACCTCTAGATCCAGGTCTGCAATGTCTCTCTCATTGCTTGATTTCCTTCCTTCCCTTCCCTTCCTTCCCTCCCTCCCTCCCTTCCTCCCTTCCTCCCTTTCTTCCTTCTTTCATCCCTTCCTTCCTCCCTCCCTTCCTCCTTTCTTCCCTTCCTGCCTTCCTCCCTTCCTCCCCACACCCCAAAAAATAATAAAATAAATGGTACTGGGAAAACTGGATAAACGTGCAGAAGAATAAAACTAGACCCCTATTTCTCACCATACACAAAAATCAAATCAAAATGGATTAAAGACTAAGTCTAATACCTCAAACTATGAAACTACTATAAGAAAACATTGGGCCAGGAACGTTGGCTTATGTCTGTAATCCAGAACTTTGGGAGGCTGAGCTGGGCAGATCACCTGAGGTTGGGAGTTTGAGATCAGCCTGACCAACATGAGAAATCCCATCTCTACTAAAAACACAAAATTAGCTGGACATGGTGGCACATGCCTGTAATCCCAGCTACTTGGGAGGCTGAGGCAGGAGAATTGCTTGAACCTGGGAGGTGGAAGTTGTGGTGAGCCGAGATTGCACCACTGTACTCCAGTCTGGGCAATAAGAGCAAATTCAAAAGAAAGGAAGAAAGGAAAGAAAGAAAGAAAGAGAGAGAGAGAGAGAGAGAGAGAGGAAGGAAGGAAGGAAGGAAGGAAGGAAGGAAGGAAGGGGGGAGGGAGGGAGGAAAAAGAAAAGATTGGAGAAACTCTCCAGGACATTGGCCTGGGCAAAAAAAATTTCTTGGGTAATACCACCCTATAAGCATAGACAAAGTAAAAATGGGCAATGATCAAAAAAACCACATCAAGTTAAAAAGCTTCTGCTCAGCAAAGGAAACAGTTAACAAAGTGAAGACACAACCTACAAAATGGGAGAAAATACTTGCAAAGTACCCATCTGACAAGAGATTAATAAGAAAAATGTATAAGGAACTCAAATAACTCTATGAGAAAAAAAATTGATAATCCAATTTTAAGTGGGCAAAAGATTTGAATACACATTTCTCAAAATAAGACATACAAATGGTAAACAGATATCTGAAAAGGCACTCAACATCACTGATTATCAGAGAAATCCAAATTAAAACTACAATGAGATATCATCTTACCACAGTTGAAATGGCCTTTATCCAAAAGACAGGTAATAATAAGTGCTGAAGAGGATGTGAGGAAAAGGGAACCCTTGTACACTCTTGGTGGGAATGTAAATTAGTATAACCACTATGGAGAACAGTTGGGAGAGTCCTCAAACAACTGAAAATAGAGCTACCAAATGATCCAGTAATCCCACTGCTGGGCACATACCCAAAAGAAAGAAAATCAGTATACAGAAGAGATATCTGCACTTCCATATTGTGGCACGTTCACAATATCCAAGATTTGGAAGCAACTTAAGTGTCCATTGACAGGTGAATGTGATACATATTCACAATGGAGTACTATTCAGCCATAAAAAGAATGAGATCCTGTCATTTACAGAAACATGGATGGAACTGGAGGTCATCATGTTAAGTGAAATAAGCCAGGCACAGAAAGACAAACATCACCTATTCTCACTTATTTGTGTAATCTAAAAATCAAGACAACTGAAGTCATGGAGATAAAGAGTAGGACGATGGTTACCAGAGGCTGGGAAAGGTGTTGGGGGTGGAAGGAGGTGGGGATATTTAATGGGTACACATAAAAAAAAATAGAAAGAATGAATACCTGGTATTTGATAGCACAACAGAGCGATTATAGTCAAAATTAATTGTACATTTAAAAATAACTAAAAGAGCATAACTGGATTGTTTGTAACACAAAGGATAAATGCTCAGGGAGATGGATACCCTATTTTCCATGATGTTATTATTATGCATTGCAAGTCTGCACCAAAATATATCATGTACTCCCATAAATAGATATGCCTACTACATTCCCACAAAAATTAAAATTTTTTTGGCTGGACACAATGGCTTATGCCTGTAATCCCAGCACTCTGAGAGCCCAAGGTGGGCAGATTGCTTGAGCCCAGGAGTTCAGAACCAGCCTGGGAAACATGGAGAAAACTTGTCTCTACAAAAAAAAAATACAAAAACTAGCCAAGCATCATGGTGGATGCCTGTAGTCCAAGCTACTTGGGAGGCTGAAGCAGGAGGATTGCTTGAGCCTGGAGGCACAGGTTGCAGTGAGCTGAGATTGCACCATTGCACTCCAGCCTGGGTGACAGAGTAAGACCCTGTCTAAAAACAAACAAATAAAATTTAAAAAAAAAATTTAAAGAAAAACACTTTCAGAACCTAAAGAGAGGGTTTTTTTGGAAATAACCCAGTCAGATTAAAGTCAAAAAGAATGAACAAAACCTACATGACATATGGGACACCATCAAGCAACCAAATATTTAAAATTTTGATGTCCCAGAAAGCAAAGAGAAAACAAAAGGGGAAGAAAACTTATTTTAACCAATTAATGGCTGAAAACTACTCAAACCTAGCAAGAGATTTAGACACCCAGATACAATTTCCCAAATAGAAACATTCAAACATCCAGATACAGTTTCCCAAATAGAAACAATTCAGAAAGGTCTTCTCTAGAGCACATTATAATCAAACTGTCAAAAGTCAAAGACAAAAAGAGAATTCTGAAAACCGACATAAGAGAAAAGTGTCTAGTCACTTATTAGGGACTAAATGTGGATTTCTCAGCAGAGACCTTACAGGCCAGGAGAGAATGGGATGATACAAATAGCTAAAAGAAAAAAAAAAAAAAAGCCAAGGACATTATAGTCTGCAAAGTTATCCTTTATAAATGAATGAGAAATAAAGTCCCAGAGAAGCAAAAGTTGAGGAAATTTATCACCATTAGATTGGTCCAATAGAAGAAATGCTTATCAGAATCCTACACCTGGAAGAGAAAAGATGGTATCTACCATGATGAAAACCCATGAAAGCATAAAACACTGCTAGAGAAAACAAGCAAATAAGGAAGAGAAAATGCAAATGTTACCACTACAGAAAACCAGCAAACTACAGTGATAAACAGAGAGAAATATAGGAATGAAGGATGTACAAAACAACCAGAAATCGATTAATAAAATGACAGAAAAAAGCCTTCATATATCAATAATATTAAACCTTGAATGTAAATGGATTAAGCTTTCTAATTAAAAGATACAGACTTGGCCAGATGTGGCTCACAATTGTAACCTCAGCACTTTGGGAGGCTAAGAATGGGAGCATCACTTCAGGCCAAGAGTTCAAGACCAGCCTGGGAACATAGCACGCCCTTCTCTACAAATATATACATGTATTAAAAAGATATAGATTGGCTGAATGGATAAAAAACATGATCAAACTGTATGCTGCGTAAAAGAAACTATCTCATCTATAAAGACATGTATGAGGAACATGTAAAGTGAGGAAAAAAGAGATTCCATATGAACAGAAACTGAAAGCAAGAAAGAATAGCTATACTTTTAACAGATAAAACAGACTTTAAGTCAAAAACAGGAAAAAGAGACAAAGAAAATTACTATATAATAATAAAGAGATTAACTTAGCAAGAGGGTATAATAATTCTAAACATATATGCATCCAATTCTGGAGAACCCAGATATATAATGCAAATATTATTAGATCTAAGGGGGTATCTAAAGGGTACAGACTTTAATGCAATAATAGTTGGGGAAATTCAACATCCCACTCTCAGCATTAGACAGATTGCCTACATAGAACAATTAACAAATAAATGTTGTATTTAAACTACACTTTAGACTAAAGGGACCTAACAGATGTTTGCAGAACATTTCACCCAACAGCTACAGAGTATGTCTCCTTAACAGTACATGGAACATTCTCTAGGATCAGCCATATGTTAGTATACACACACACACACACACACACACACACACACACATACGAAAATAACTCAAAAAGTTTTCAAAACTTGAAACCACATCAAGTATCTTCTCAGATCACAATAGAATAAACTGGAAATCAACAACAAGAGGAATTTTGGAAACTGCACAAATATACGGAAATTAAAGAACATAATCTTGAATTACCATTGAGTCAAGAAAGAAATTAAGGAGGAAATTTAAAAAATTTTAAGAAACAAATGAAAATCAAAACACAACATACCAAAACCTATGAGATACAGCCAATGCAGTGCTAAGAGGAAAGTTTACAGCAATAAACACTTATATCAAAAAAGTAGGAAGGAAGTGGCTGGCAAGATGGCTGAATAGGAACAGCTGTGGTCTGCAGCTCCCAGTGAGAGCAACACAGATGGTGGGTGATTTCTGCATTTCCAGCTGAGGTACCTAGCTCATCTCATTAGACAATGGGTGCAGCCTGTGGACAGTGAGCTGAAGCAGGGTGGGGAATCCCCTCACCCAGGAAATGCAAGGGGTGGGGGAACTTCTCCCTTAGCCAAGGGAAGCCATAAGGAATGTGCCCTGAGGAATGGTGCACTCCAGCATGGATACCATGCTTTTCCCATGGTCTTCACAACCCACAGACCAGGAGATTCCCTTCAGTGCCTATGCCACCAGGGCCCTGGGTTTCAAGCACAAAACTGGGTGGATGTTTGGGCAGACAATGAGCCAGCCATAGGAGGTTTTTTCGTACCCCAATGGCACCTGGAATGCCAGTGAGACAGAACCATTCACTCCCCTGGAAAGGGAGCTGAAGCCAGGAAGCCAAGTGGTCTAGCTCAGCTAATCCCATCCCATATGGAGTCCAGCAAGCTAAGATCTACTGGCTTGAAATTCTCGCTGCCAGCACAGCAGTCCAAAGTCCACCCGGGATGCTAAAGCTTTGTGGGGGGGAGGAGCATTCACGATTACTGAGGCTTGAGTAGGTGGTTTTCCCCTCACAGTGTAAACAAAGACTCCTGGAAGTTTGGACTGGGCAGAGCCCATCGCAGTTTGGCAAAGCCACTGTAGCCAGACTGCCTCTCTAGATTCCTCCTCTCTGGCCAGGGAAACTATGAAAGAAATGCAGCAGTCCCAGTCAGGGGCTTATAGATAAAACTCCTATCTCTGTGTGACAGAGCATGGGGAGGAGGTGTGGCTATGGGTGCAGTTTCAGCAGACCTAAACGTTCCTGCCTGCCGGCTCTGAAGAGAGCAGCAGACCTCCCAGCACAGTGCTCAAACTCTGCTAAAGTTCAGACTGCCTCCTCAAGTAGGTCCCTGACCCCTGTGTCTCCTGACTGGGAGACACCTCCCAGCAAGGATCAACAGACACCGCATACAGGAATGCTCTGGCTGGCATCTGGCAGGTGGCCCTCTGGGATGAAGCTTCCAGAGGAAGGAACAGGCAGCAATCTTTGGGGTTCTGTAGCCTCCACTGATGATACCCAGCCAAACTAAGTCTGCAGTGGACCTCCAGCCAACTCCAGCAAACCTGCAGCAGAGAGGCCTGACAGTTAGAAGGAAAACTAACAAACAGAAAGAAATAGCATCAACATCAACAGAAAGGACATCCACACAGAAACCCCATCTGAAGGTCATCAACATTAAAGACCAAAGGTAAATGAATCCACGAAGATGAGGAAAAAGCAGAGCAAAAAGGCTGAAAATTCTAAAAACCAGAATGCCTCTTCTCCAAAGGATCACAACTCCTCGCCAGCAAGGAAACAAAACTGGACAGAGAATGAGTTTGATGAATTGACAGAAGTAGGCTTCAGAAGGTGGGCAATAACAAACTCCTCCAAGCTAAAGGAGCGTGTTTTAACCCAATGCAAGGAAGCTAAAAACCTTGAAAAAAAAGGTTAGACAAATTGCTAACTAGTATAACCAGTTTAGAGAATAACCCATTTAAATGACCTGATGGAGCTGAAAAACACAGCACAAGAACTTCGTGAGGCATACACAAGTATCAATAGCCAAATCAATCAAGTGGAAGAAAGGATGTCGGAGACTGAAGATCAACTTAATGAAATAAAGTGTGAAGACAAGATTAGAGAAAAAAAGAATGAAAAGGAACAAAACCTCTAAGAAATATGAGACTATGTAAAAAGATCAAACCTATGTTTGATTGGTGTACCTGAAAGTGACAGGGAGAATTGAACCAAGTTGGAAAACACTCTTCAGGATATTATCTAGGAGAACTTCCCCAACCTAGCAAGTCAGGCCAACATCCAAATTCATAAAACACAGAGAACACCACAAAGATAGTCTTCAAGAAGAGCAACCCCAAGACACACAATCGTCAGATTCACCAAGATTGAAATGAAGGAAAAACTGTTAAAGGCAGCTAGAGAGAAAGGTCAGGTTACCTACAAAGGGAAGTCCATCAGACTAACAGTGGATCTCTCTCCAGAAACCCTATAAGCCAGAAGAGAGTCAAGGCCAATATTCAACATTCTTAAAGAATTTTCAACCCAGAATTTCATATCCAGCCAAAGATTTATAAATGAAAGAGAAATAAAATCCTTTATAGACAAGCAAATGTTTAAAGATTTTTGCCACCACCAGGCCTGCCTTACAAGAGCTCCTGAAGAAAGAACTAAATATGGAAAGGAAAAACTGGTATCAGCCACTGCAAACACATAACAAATTGTAAAGACCTATAAAGAAACTGCATCAACTATTGGGCAAAATAACCAGCTAGCATCATAATGACAGGATCGAATTTACACATAACAATATTAACCTTAAATGTAAATGGGCTAAGTGCCCCCAATTAAAAGACACAGGCTGATAAATTGGATAAAGACTCATGACCCATTGGTGTGCTGTATTCAGGAGACCCATCACAAATAGGCCCAAAATAAAGGGATGGAGGAAGATTTACCAAGCAAATGAAAAGCAGAAAAAAAGCAGGGGTTGCAATCCTAGTCTCTGATAAAACAGACTTTAAACCAATAAAGAGACAAAGAAGGGCATTACATAATGGTAAAAGGATCAACGCAACGAAAAGAGCTAGCTATTGTAAATATATATGAACCCAATACAGGAGCACCCAGATTCACAAAGCAAGTTTTTAGAGACCTACAAAGAGACCTAGACTCCCACACAATAATAGTGGGATACTTTAACACCCCACTGTCAATATTAGACAGATAAACAAGGCAGAAAGTAAGCAAGGGTATTCAGGACTTGAACTCAGCTCTGTACCAATTGGACCTAATAGACAACTACAGGACTCTCCACTCCAAATCAACAAAATAAACATTTTTCTTAGCATCACATCATACTTATTCTAAAATTGACCACATAATTGGAAGTAAAACACTCCCCAGCAAATGCAAAAGAATGGAAATTATAACAATCACTCTCTCAGACCACAGTGCAATCAAATTAAGAAACTCACTCAAAACCACACAACTATATGGAACTTGAACAACTTGCTCCTGAATGACTGCTGGATAAACAATGAAATGAAGGCAGAAATAAAGATGTTCTTTGAAACCAATGAGAATGAAGACACAACATACCAGAATCTCTGGGACACCTTTAAAGCAGTGTGTAGAGGGAATTTCATAGCACTAAATGCCCACAAGGTAAAGGAGGAAAGACCTGAAATCAATACCCTCATGTCACAATTAAAAGAACTAGAGGAGTGAGAACAAGCAAATTCTAGCAGAAGACAAGAAATAACAAATAAGAGCAGAACTGAAGCAGATAGAGACATGAAAAACCCTTCAAAAAAATCAATGAATCCAGGAGCAGGTTTTTTGAAAAGATCAACAAAATAGACCACTAGCCAGACTAATGAAAAAGAAAAGAGAGAAGAATCAAATAGACACAATAAAAAATAATAAAGGGGATATCACCAATGATCTCACAGAAATACACACTACCATCAGAGAATACTATAAGCACCTCTACACAAATAAACTAGAAAATCTAGAAGAAATAGATAAATTCCTGGACACATACACCCTCTCAAGATTAAACCAGGAAGTAGTCAAATTTCTGAATATATCAATAACAAGTTCTGAAATTGAGGCAGTAATTAATAGCCTACCAACCAAAAAAGCCCAGGATTCACACCTAAATTCTACCAGAGGTTCAAAGAGGAGCTGGTACCATTCCTTCTGAAACTACTACTCCAAACAATAGAAAAAGAGGGAATCCTCCCTAACTCATATTATGAGGTCAGCATCATCCTGATACTAAAACCCGGCAGAGACACAACAAAAAAAGAACATTTCAGCCCAATATCCCTGCTGAACATCGATGCAAAAATCCTGAATAAAATACTGGCGAACTGAATCCAGCAGCACATCAAAAAGCTTATCCACCATGATCGAGTCAGCTTCATCCGTTGGAGGCAAGGCTGATTCAACATATGCAAATCAATAAACGTAATCCATCACATAAACAGAACCAATGTCAAAAACCGCATGATTATCTCAAAAGATGCAGAAAAGGCCTTCAATAAAATTCAACACCCCTTATGCTAAACATTCTCAATAAACTACGTATAGATGGAAAGTATCTCAAAATAGTAAGAGCTATTTATGATAAACCCATGGCCAATATCATACTGAGTGGGCAAGAGCTGGAAGCGTTCCTTTTGAAAACCAGCATAAGAAAAGGATGCCCTCTCTCACCACTCCTTTTCAATGTAGTATTGGAAGTTCTGGCCAGGGCAATCAGGCAAGAAAAAGAAACAAAGCCTATTCAAATAGGAAGAGAGGAAGTCAAATTGTTTCTGTTTGCAGATGACATGATTGTATATTTAGAAAACCCCAACATCTCAGTCCAAAATCTCCTTAAGCTGATAAGCAACTTCAGCAAAGTCCCAGGATACAAAATCAGTGTGCACAAATCACAAACATTTCTACACATCAATAATAGACAAACAGCCAAATTATGAGTGAGCTCCCATTCACAATTGCTACAAAGAGAATAAAATACTTAGGAATACAACTAACAAGCTATGCGAAGGACCTCTTCAATGATAACTACAAACCACTGCTCAAGGAAATAAGGGAGGACACATACAAATAAAAAAAATTTCCATGCTCATGGATAGGAAGAATCAATATAGTGAAAATGACCATACTGCCCAAAGTAATTTATAGATTCAATGCTATTACCATCAAGCTACCATTGACTTTCTTCACAGAATTAGAAAAAAATACTTTAAATTTCATATGGAACCAAAAAAGAGCCTGTATAGCTGAGACAATCCCAAGGAAAAAGAAAAAAAGTCGCAGTCATCATGTTACCTGACTTCAAACTTCATTACAAGGCTACAGTAACCACAACAGCATGGTACTGCTGCCAAAACAGATGTATAGACCAACGGAACAGAACAGAGGCCTTAGAAATAACACCACACATCTACAACCATCTGATCTTTGACAAACCTGACAAAAATAAGCAATGGGGAAAGGATTCCCCATTTAATAAATGGTGTTAGGAAACCTGGCCAGCCATAGGCAGAAAATTGAAACTGGACCCCTTCCTTATACCTTATACAAAAATTAACTCAAGGTGGATTAAAGACTTAAACATAAGACCTAAAACCATGAAAACCTTAGAAGAAAACCTAGGCAATACTATTCAGGACATAGGCAAAGGCAAAGACTTTAAGACTAAAACATCAAAGAGGAGGTACAAAGCCAAAATTGATGAATGAGATCTAATTAGACTAAAGAGCTTCTGCACAGCCAAAGAAACTATCATCAGAGTGAACAGACAACCTACAGAATGGGAGAAAATTTTTGGAATCTATGATTCTGACAAAGGGCTAATATCCAGAATCTACAAATAACTTAAACAAATTTCTATTTTAAAATCAAAGTTTGTAACATATTGTATTTAGACTTCTAAAAAATAGCTAAGGATATTTTAAAACTTAACTTTGCATTATGAATTTGTTTATGTCATTGAAAATTTTATCATACCTGTTATCTCATACATTCTCATGCATCATATAGGAGTCTCTAGATTTATTTAACTGCTTCCTTACTTTGGAATTTCGGTGATTTTATTTTTTTACATTGTAAATAATGTTGTAAAAATACATTTAACTACATATTTTTGAATATGTTTCAACAATTTCTTGAGATTCCTGGCTTTAAAGTAATTTAATGAATCAAAGTAAATATGTGTTTCTAAGACAATTTGATACTCCCTATCAAATTGCTTTCAGAGGCCAGGTGAGGTGGCTCACTCCTATAATCCCAGCATTTTGGGAGGCTGAGGTGGGCAGATCACCTGAGGTCAGGAGTTCAAGACCAGCCTTGCCACATGGTGAAACCCCATCCCTATTAAAAATATGAAAATTTGTATTTTTATACAAATTTACAAAATTTGGCCAGGTGTGATGGTGGGCACCAATAATCCCAGCTACTCAGGAGGTTGAAGCAGGAGAATCTCCTGAACCTGGGAGGCAGAGGTTGCTTGCAGTGAGCCCAGATCACACCACTGCACTCAGCCTGGGTGACAGAGTGAGATTTTGTCTCAAAAAAAAAAAAAAAAAAAAAAAGGAAGGGGGCGGGAACCAACAACAACAAAAAAACACAAATTGCTTGAAGAAAGGCTTCAGTAGTTTTTGCTCTCACTGGAAGATTTATGACTCTGCCAGCACTGAGTATTATCAACTCAGGAGCTTCAACATCTCATAAGTCAGAGTTCCAGGAAGAAAAAAGAGAAAACAAAAGAAGAAAATTATCAGGGGGCAGGTGTGGTGGCTTAAGCCTGTAATCCCAGCACTTTGGGAGGCTGAGGCAGGTGGATCACTTGAGGTCAGGAGTTCGAAATTGGCCTGGCCAACATGGTGAAACCCCATCTCTACTAAAAATACAAAAAATTAGCCAGGCATGGTGGCAGGCACCTGTAGTCCCAGCTACTGGGGAGGCTGAGATCACACCACTGCATTCCAGCCTGGGCAACAACAGCAAAACTCTGCGAAAGAAAGAAAAGAAAGAAAGAAAAGAAACTGCAAAAGAAAGAAAAGAAAGAAAGGAAAGAAAGAAAGAAAAGAAAAGAAAAGAAAGAAGGAAGGAAGGAAAGAAAGAAAGAGAAGAGAAGAAAAAGAAAGAAAGAAAGAAAGAAAAGAACAAAAGAGACAATTATCAATGATATTGGCCTGAAAAATATTAAATTGCCATTTTTATAGGTTCAAAAAAAGGTTAAATATCAGCACTTTCATATACGTCAACCTAATAATTAGCGGAAAGATTTGTCAGAACCAAAGGGCATGAACCATGAGCTTGAAAATGCCAAATGAATAAAAGAAGAATCACATTAAGGCACAATATTATGACATTTCAGAGCACTAGGGATAAAGGAAAGATCCTGGAGGATGCATTGTAATCAGGGGGGTAAGGCAAGGGAAGACAGAGAGAGAGAGAGAGAGAGAGAGAGAGAGAGAGAGAGAGAGAGAGAGAGAGAGAGAGAGAATGTCACCTTAAAAAGGTAAAGAATTCTAATGCATCAGACATCTCAACAGCAAACTGCCAGTAAACGCCTGAAAGCACGGGAGCAATGTCTTTACAATTTTAGAGAACCTAGAAGTTGCCCAGATAATTATCAGCCAAGTGCAAGGTTTTTCAGACATGTAAGAACTAAATGAAACTACCTCCCAAGTGTCCTTTTGTAGGAAGTTACTGCAGGGTGTGCTTCAGAGAAACAGAAAAGAAACCAAATAAGCAGAAGATAGGGGTTTAAGGAACAGGAGCTCCAGCCCAGGAGAGTAGAGAAAAGGAAAAATAAGGATAATAACTATTACTTAAAGAGCAGATTAGGGTGGAAGAAATGAGGGTGAGGAGGGGCTGATTCAAGGTACAGGAGGAGGGCAGAAGAAACCAAAAGCACATTACGCATTTAGAAAAATTACTACTCTCTGACTGGGCAGACCTGCAGAAACATTTGAAAAAAATAATTGTAGACACAAAGAAGACTAAGCAAATAATTTAAAGTGAGATAATAAAGGGAGAACAAAAAGTAGCTTAAGAAAGGAAACAATACTTTTTGTGTTATAATCATTCTGAAAGGTTGAAGAAGTGGGGAAGGGTAGGAGAATTAAATCCTCGACCATCTCAATAGGTAATCAATAGAAAATAAAAGTTCTGAGCTGAAAAAATGACATGATAAGCATACTACTGAGAAATTTTGATGGTAAATCCCAAAAGGAATAAAAGAGCAAAAAGTGCTATTGGTGATCTTCTCTGGAGTGTGGAACTAGTGTGGGAATTGGGGATAAGAAACAGCTGTATTTTGTTATAAAACTTACAGTACTGTTTAATTTTTTGCATGTATTACTTAGAAAAAAATTAAAATTTAGTACAGTTTAAAAATCCGCTGCTTACCCCTTTTTCACCGCCTTAGAAAAAGCACATGAACTAACCTTTATGTACTTCATAGGTCAGTCATTTTTATTTTTGCCCTGATGTTTATCTGGAAATAAAATCATTTTGGTGTTCTCACAGAACTCTCTGACTCATACCTGGAGATGTATCAGCACATGTGACCTCAGAGATTTCTAGATCTGTCCCATTATTACAAGAAATAATGTAAAGGATTTTATAATTTTCCTCTCCCTTCTTTGAATTTTCTTTCTGGCATTTGTCAGTGGCTGGAGAGAAGGCCTGTTTCACACCAGAGATGGGCATAGGGTTTTGGTAAAAGTATTAGGATATTACAGCTATAATAGAGTTGGCTAGGGTAAGGGATCTCATCTACCACAAGTCCCCTAAATTCCCCTAAAACTGTAATTGCACAATGGGCTCTTCCTGCCCACTGCACAAACAAAACCAGTGAGACCATGGTCTTACAGTAAAGAGAGTTTAATTGACCTGAGGCCAGCCACATGGGAGATGGAGTTATTACCCAAATCCATCTCCCTGATGGCTTGGGGGTTAAAGTTTTTCAAAGATAGTTTGGTGGGTAGATGTAAATGAAAAATACAATTCTAACCCCTGAAGGAACTGGACAGACCCTTCCTCTCAACCAAGGACATTCAAAAGTAAACCTGAAACACTAGTTCAGGCCATGATGGAAATGGGTGGTTGGACATGACTTATTAGTCCCTCCTTCCTTTGGAATTCAAGCACAGCTGACCAGCATTAACATTAAAACAGAGCTCTTAAGACTGATAAAGGGCCAGGCACAATAGCTAACACCTGTAATCCCAGCACTTTGGGACGCCAAGGCAGGAGGATAGCTTGAGCCCTGGAGTTCGAGACCAGCCTGAGCAACACAGTGAGAACTTGTATCTACAAAAAATAAAAAATTAGTCAGCTGTGGTGGCTCACACCTGTGGTCCCAGCTACTTGGAAAACTGAGGCAGATGGACTTAAGCTCAGGAGGTCAAGGCTGCAGTAAGACCCCTAATCATGCCACAACACTCCAGCCTGAAAGACAGAGTAAGAATGTGTCTGAATTAAAAAAAAAAAAAAATCAGTTATCTTTCACATTTTTCTTATTTTTTTTGTAATAAAAAATAAATTTTAAAAAAAGACTGGTAAAGCAGACTCTTCGTAGCAAGAAGATACCAACATGACAGCAGGCTTTGACAGATTTTGAAATGTCCCTGCAAAGCTGTCACTTGTGGGGAAAATCTACACTCTGTGGAGAATCTTCTTCCCTTTCCAGGTCTTCTTCCTGATCCAGGAGAGAATTAACTGAGTCTGACACTTTTTTAAAACTAGGATGTTGACATTGATATAGTCAAGACACAGAATAGTTCAATCACCATAATGATCTCTCATGTTGTCCTTTTATAGCCACATCCAAGAATGTTACATAAATGAAATATGAGATTTTGAAGTATGAACTTTGAGACTGTATTTTTTTCATTCAATCTAACTCTCTAGAAATTCATCTCAGTTGTTCAAGTTCAATGATGAACTTCCCTCCCTCACTTCCCCCCGCATAAAAAACAGAAAAAAGAAAAAAAAAAGATAAGAAAGAAAGAAAAAGAAATTCATCCCAGTTGTGATCTGTCTGAAAAGTTTGTTTCTTTTTATCTCTTGATTACTGGATAATGTTGAATAGTATGGATGTTTCATAGTTTAACCATTCACCCACTGAAGAATAATTAGGTTGTTAACAGTTTTTGACTCTTACAAATACAGCTACTAGGAACATTCAATTTTCTTGTGAATGTAAGTTTTTATTTCGCTGGAATAAATACCCAGAGGAACAATTGCTGGGTTACATAGTAGTTGCACATTTAGCTTTTTAAAAGAAACTAACAAACTATTTTTCAGAATGGCTGTATCATCTTACATTTCTATCAGCAGCATATAAATGAACCAGTTTCTCTGTGTCGTTGCCAGCATTTAAAAATTTTAGCCATTTTAATAGGCAGTAGTATCTCATTGTGATTTTAATTTGCATTTTCCAATGACTAGTAATGTTGACAATATTTTCTTGTGCTTATTTGCTACTTGTTTATTTTCTTTGGTGACATGTATCTTCCTGTCTTTTGTCTACTTCCTAGTTGGATTGTTTGCTTTTTCACGGTTGAGTCTTGAGAGTTCTTTTTGTATTCTAGACACTAGCCTTTTGTTGGATATATGGTTTGCAAATCTCTTCTTTCATCCTGTAGCATATTTTTTTTGGTTTTCTCTTAACCTTATCTTTCACAGAGCAAAAGTTTCTTATTTGAATAAAGTCCAGTTTATCAATTTTTCCTTTTTTGAATTGTGCTTTTGGTATTATGTCTAAAAACTTCTTGCCTAATCATTAAATATTGAAGTTTTTATCTGTCTGTTTTCCCTAAAAGTTTAATAATTTTGAGTTTTACATTTACATTTGTGATTCTTAATTTTTCATAAAGTGCGAGGTTTAAGTGGGGTTTCCTTTTTGCTATGGATGTCCAGTTGCTCCAGTCCTACTTGTTGAAAAAGCTACCCTTTCTCCATTGAATTATCTCTGCATCTGTGTAAAAAATCAACTGTGCATACGTATGTGGCTCTATTTCTTGGTTATCTAGTCTGTTCCATTAATCTATTTGTCTATTTCTCCAGAGTACCACCCAGTTTTAATTACTGTAGTTCTTTAATAAGCTTTCAAATCAGGTAGTTATTCTTCCAATTTCATTCTTTTTTCTTTTTTTTTTTTGAGATGGAGTTTCACTCTTGTCACCTAGGGTGGAATGCAGTGGCACGATCTCAGCTCACTGCAACCTCTGCCTCCCAGGTTCAAGCAATTCTCCTGCTTCAGCCTCCCAAGTAGCTGGGATTAAAGGCACCCACCACCAAGCCCAGCTAATTTTTATATTTTTGGTAGAGACAGGGTTTCACCATATTGGCCAGGCTGGTCTCAAACTCCTGACCTCAAGTAATCCGCCTGCCTCGACCTCCCAAAGTGCTGAGATTACAGGCTTGAGCCACTGTGCCTGGCCTCCCTTTATTATTTTTTATTGCATCTATTTGATTCTTCTTTTCTTTTTTATTAATCTGGCTAGTGGTCTATTTTGTTGATCTTTTCAAAAAACCAGATCCTGGATTTATTCATTTTTTGAAGGGTGTGTGCGTGTGTGTGTGTGTGTGTGTGTGTGTGTGTGTGTGTGTGTCTTTATCTCCTTCAGTTCTGCTCTGATCTTAGTTATTTCTTGTCTTCAGCTAGCTTTTGAGTTTTTTTGATCTTGCTCCTCTAGCTCTTTCAATTTTGACGATAGGGTGTCAATTTTAGATCTTTCCTTGCTTCTCTTGTGGGCATTTATGCTATAAATTTTCCTCTAGACACTGCTTTAAATGTGTCCCAGAGATTCTGGTACATTGTGTCTTCATTCTCATTGG
>CM052664.1:3929525-3971055 GCA_028533165.1 Leontopithecus rosalia
AGGATTTCGTCAAACCTTTTTTCAAAGTTCTTAGTTTCTTTACGTTGGGCTACAGCATGTTCTTTTAGCTCACAGAAGTTTATTATTATCCATACCCTGAAGCCTGATTCTGTTATTGGGATGCACTCGTTCTCCATCAAGCCTTGTTCCCTTGTTGATGAGGAACTGTGATCCTCTTTAGAGGGAGAGGTGTTCTGATTTTGAGTATTCTCAGCCTTTTTAAGCTGGTTTCTTCCCATCATTGTAAATTTATCCTCCTGTCGTCTTTGTAATTACCAACTTTCAGATTAGGTTTCTGAGTGGACATCCAAGTTGTTAGTCCCCAGGGCCAAAACAGTGGTGTTAAGACTGATGGTGCTTTTCTGCCCAGGATTCTCCTGTCTGGCTTCATTCTTGTGTCCGTAATAGGCGACTCTGCCTTCCCAGAGCTCCAAACCTCGGTTAGAAGGGGAACCAGTCCCGTTTACTCTGCACCGAGAGCTGCCACACCGAGATGCTGGTACAACTGCTGCGCCGGCCACAGGAGTTGTGCTGGGGACCCGTGTGACTCCTCCAAACCTCGGTCAAAAGGGGAGCCAGTCCTGTTTACTCTGCAGCAAGAGCTGCCACGCCGAGGTGCCGGCAAAACCACTGTGCCGGCCACAAGAGTCACGCTGGTGACCCATGTGGCTCCTCCACTGGGAATCTTGTGCTCCGTGAGCGACCAAAATTTGTCTGAAAGTGTGGCATCCTCTAGTTCTCTGCACTTTCACTGAGAGCTGCAATCCCAAGATGTTAACGATTGGTCATCTTGGCCCCAGTACCATTTATTGAAGAGACTGTCTTTTCCCCAGTGTCTTTTCTTAGCACCTTTGTCAAAAACAAGTTCACTGTAGGTGTGTGGATTTGTTTCTGGGTTCTCTAATCTGTTCTATTGGTCTATGTGTCTGTGTTTATTCCACTACTATGCTGTTTTGGTTATCATTGCTCTGTAGTATAATTTGAAGTCAGATAATATGATTCCTCCAGTTATGTTCTTTTTGCTCAGGATACCTTTGGCTTTTCTGGGTCTTTTGTGGTTCTATGTAAATGTTAGGATTCTCTTTTATAGTTCTGTGATGAATTTTATTGGTATTTTGATAGGGATTGCATTGAATATGTAGATTGTGGTAGTGTGGACATTTTAATGATATTGATTCTTCTACTTCATGAACATGGAATATCATTCCATTTTTTGGTGTTCTCTTCCATTTATTTCATCAGTGCTTTATAGTTTTTATTGTAGAGACCTGTCACTTCTTTGGCTGAATTAATTCCCAGGTATTTAATTTTATTTGTGACTATTTTAAGTGGTATTTTAAAAAATTTCTTTCTCAGGTTGTTTGCTGTTGACATATAGAAATGCTGCTGATTTTTGTATGTTGATTTTCTATCCTGCAACTTAACTGAATTTGTTTATCAGTTGTAATAGTGTTTTTTTTTTTTGTGGAGTCTTTAGGTTTTTCCAAATATAAGATCATACTTCTGCAAACAAGGATAACTTGACTTCTTCCTTTTCAATCTAAATTTCCTTAATTTTTTTCTCTTGTCTAATTGCTCTAGCTAGGTGAAATTCTTTCTTCTGCCTGATCAAGTGTACTGTTGAATCTTTTGAATGTATATTTCACTCAATGAATTCTTTAGTTTCAGAATTTACATCTGGTTCCTTTTTATGATATCTATCTTTTTCTGAAATTTCTCATTCATATCCTGAATTGTTTTTCTGGTTTCTTTGTATTGTTTATCTGTGTTCTCTTGCATCTCACTGAGCTTCTTTGATATTATCATTCTGAACTGTCTTCTGGGATTTCATAAATTTCTTTTTTATTGGAATGTGTTGCCAAAGTATTGTGTTCCTTTGGAGGTGTCTTTTTTCCTTGTTTTTCCATGTTCCTTATGCCCTTACATTGTTATCTGTGCATGTGATGTAGAAGTCACTTTTTCCAACCTTTTGAATTTCCTTTCATAGGGGAGGACTTTTACCTCAAAATGTCCCTGTTGTGTTGGTTGGGTAAGGTACTTTGGCTGTGATTCTGAGTGCGTGCAGTAGTGTAGTCACCATATGATTTCTTCAGCTGTAAACATCATTCGTGATGTCTGTGATTTCCTCAGTGGCTTAGGGTGCAGTTGTTAGTGGAGGCTGTGGTGAAGTTTTCTTGGAGTTGGGGAAAACAGGTGGGCCAGTCCGTCAGGCCCCACTGGGGGCAGTAGCAGGCTGAGTGTGGCTATCCTTGGGCCCCCGGGTGTCATATACCAGGACTGTTTTTATTGGGTCCAGGTGGGCTGACTCTTGGGCTCCAAGGTGCTGGTAGCTGCAGTTGCAGGCTGGGCAGGTGGACAAGTCTTCAGGCTCCTTGGCAGCAGGCATAGTATAGGCCATTGCAGTGCAGTGGTAGGACAATCCTTAGGCTCCCAAAACAATTTGCATTGGTGTTGATGGTGGCTGAGATGGGTTTTGCAGGAAAGTGCTCAGGCCAACAGGTGGCACATGGGGTGGTATCAGCTGTGGTGATGATTGCAAGTTGGGTTGGCCTGCCCTCTGCTTCCCAGGATGCATGCTCAGGTGCCAATGATGGTGGATGGCACTGGGTAATTCCAAGACCCCCAGACAACATGCTTGGACAATGCAGGGGTATGGTGCTGGGCCAGGCCAGTGGGTTCTCAGGCCCCTGGTGGTATGTGCAGGTGCTGGATGAGGTGATTCCAGCTCCCTGGCAAAATGCTCAGAATGAGGCAGCAGTGGCTGAGCTGTGGCCCTGCTCCTAGGATGGACAGGTTGCTTTCAGTGGCAGCGGCATAGTCAGGTGGCTGGGGACTGCACATTTCACCTGCAAGTGGCAGCTGCCGTCAGAGTAGCCTGTTTGTTCCTCAGGAACTTGTAAATGCATAGCAGCTCCACTCCTGGGGGCAGCAGGGTCACTACCAGTGGCTTACAGTTGGGTCCTGACAGTAGCACCCAGCAGTGCCCTTTTGTCGTTTTAAGCCTAAAGGTGGCAACAGATTGTTTTGCTACCACCAAAGGCACAGTAGCAGTACAGTTACTACTGGGAGGCTTGAGTTACTGCACTGGTCCTTGTGGTTCCTTGACTTGCCCATACCTTTATAAATAGCTCTTTATAAAGAAATTATCCCTGAATTTTCCTAAGTGCGTTATCTGTTTCTGCCAACATGCATACTAGACAGAGGTATAGTGCCTCCCCAGGACCGCCCAGCCCTGCTTGCCTTCTGAACCTTGGCTGCTTGTTTTGCTTGCAGACACAGCATTCCCAGGTAGCTCATGCAGTCTCCAGGATTGTCAAGTCTAGGCCTCCACCTCCCTTGTCTCATTTCCCCAGGGCGATGGCTAGGCTTTGGCACAGCCTCCACTGTTCCCACAGCACTGGGAGACACAATAGCTCTGGTTTCTAGGCCGGATCTGCCTGGACCCGTGGAGGCTCTGATTTTCCCAGCGGCTAACTAGAGAGCCCAGGTGACACAACCCAAAAGTTCAGGGAAGTTAATGCTCCAGAAAGAAAATGTTGACCAAAGAGACACAAGAGAAGAGAAAGGGCTGAGGAATAAATTGTTGTCCTGTGTTTCCACAGCCAGCAGTTCCAAGAAGCAGTGGTGCCATGGGCGTTCTGCGGTTCTTAGAGACAGGGCCTCACTGTGTCACCCAGGCTGGAGTACGGTGGTATGATCATGGCTAACTGGAGCCACAAACTCCTGGGCTCAAGTGATCCTCCCACCTCAGCCTCCTGCGTAACTGGCACTAAAGTTGTGTACCACCACACCTGGCTAGTTTTTAAGTTTTTTGTGGCAATGGGGTCTCACTATATTGTCCCAGCTGGTCTCAAACTCCTGATGTCAATTGATCCTCCCATCTCAACCTCCCAACATGCTGGAATTACAAGTGTAAGTTCCTGTACTGGGCCATTCCTTGGGCCTTTTGCAGAGAGCCTACATAATCAGATACATTTCCTGCTGTAGCTATGGCCTGCTCAGGAATGCACCACTGTTTGCTTTCCCTCCTTCCCTGCCTCACTTCCCTTCTTCCTTCACTTTGTTCCCGTTGAATGGCACATTCCAATATGGCATCACCATGCAGGCTTTGCCTCAGCCTCTGTTGCCTAGGGAAGGAGCTTAGCAAGCCCTGGAGGAAATGGTGCTATTCCTTGAGGCCCAGCTGTAAAGCGCATTTCTCCCAAGGAGAGAAATGCCTTTACTTCAGCCAGTGTTCTGGGGTCCTTCCAACCTGGGACCTCTGTGTTTGATTGGCTTTTTGGCCACACAGGCAGTGTGAAATTCAGCCCCAATACTCATGAACACAGGTTTGTGGCTGAAAGTTCTGGAGAGGACTTTTCTTTTTTTCTACTCACTGGAGTCAAAACCAATACAGGCATCACCACATAATTTCCCCTCTGTGTGGGAGTGAGAGAGGGGTGGAGCTCTCACTTCACCCACAAAAGGAGATGCCCTTTGGAGATACTGGTTTTGTGTGGGCTTCAGATAGAATCTCACCCTTCCTACCCAAAATGTGTCTGTCTTCCATGTTGCAGGCACATGACCCGTGAAGAGCAGGCTCCCGGCCAAAGTGGCCACAGAGGGCCCAGAGCGAATGCAAGCTCCAGCCTTCCCTTCTCTCACCTGCTTTCCATTCTGGCCTCTGAGGATTCTTCCTACCTTTCTTCCAAACCAACTGTTTATTTAAAAGGTACTTTTGAGTAATTATCCAGTATCTTAGGTGTTCTATACCAGAAAAAGGGATGCTGGACATTCTTGCACCTGTAGAGATTGCTTCTTCTCTCCTTTATTTTTTTCTCTCTCCCTCTTTCTTTTTCACAGGCCACAGTCTTCCATCCCTCTGAGGCCAATAGCATTGGGGTCTCAGAGGCTTCCAGACTGACTCTCTGGAATTCAGAGTTCTGCATCCCATGCTCAGCCTGGCTCAATACTTCATGCAGTACATCTACAAGAGAATTCCCTACATCTCCTAGAACTAGGTGATCTGGCAAATGGAGGGCACACACGCCAGTGGTGTAGAGCTGGAGAGGCTCTAGGGGAGAACGTGGCCACTTCCTCTTATTGTGCAGAGCAGGAAACTGAGGCATGGCACATCAGGGCTCAGCACTCCAGCCAGAACCTGCTCCTTGCATACAGCCATGAGAAGGGTTGAAAGAATGACTAAAAAGCGGTTTTAAAAATAGCTGTCAATTCCTCCTCCCAGTCAACCTGTGCATAGCTCTTATTCACCATGAAAAGAAAACACATACAGTGTGCTTCACTTAAAGTGAAACTCCAGATGAGGTCATACATTGAACCCGAGTATTGCCCATTGTCGTAATCAATGACCCTGGGCAAATGGAGTTTCATGAAGCCTCTGTGTGCCAGCTGTCCATAAGAGGGGGTTTCCAAAGGCCTTTCTGGCTGGCCCTGCAGTGTAGGCGTCACCTGTGTGGGCGTGCCTTTGTGGCCTGGTCACTCACTGTGTGGGATCTCCAAAGCCTAGGTGTGAGACAGGAGTTTTATGCGCAAAGCTGAATTCAAGGAACTCTCAAGACGGTTCATGTAGTTTTTCCCTCTGGGCCTCCAGTGATAACTCCAGACAGCACAGGGTCAGGTGTTGTTCCCCCCGTCTGGCTGCCTTACCCCTTGCCCAGAACACCAGGAAGCCCGTCTTGTGGAGCTCGGGGCTTCATGCTTCTCCTGGCCACGGCCTCTAACCTCTCCACTCCTGTGTCCACTCCTCCAGGAGAATCTCTGCCTCCCTCAGTATCTGGCAGATCACTTGCTGTTTTGGGCTTTTATAACTTTTGCTGTTTTGGCCGACTGGAGTCCACATTACTGTCTCCTCAAGTGTTTCTGTGCCAGGGAGGGACTAGGAAAGCAGGACTGCAGGGCCTGCTCAGTGGGTTCTAAGATGTGTGTGGATTCGAAGTGGGCCTGTGTAGGCTCCCACTGAGAGGAAGATGGGGGCCCCATGTGAAGTGGTTGGCTCTCCTTGTCAACAGGTCTTCAGAACATCCCTTTCAGTCTCTGCTCAAAGAAACCCTTTCAAGCCAGGTCCTTGCTCTTCTGCCGTCGAGGAGCTTGACTTTTTCCATTTTTGCTCACATTCCAGCCTGTCAAGGTTGTTTTCTGCCGGCCTGGTCATCCAAGCATCCCATACTCTTCTCATGGACTCATTCCCCTGAGGAAGTGGAAGGTGAGGGCAAGTGCCTCAGCACGCTGTGGGGGCCCCTTGGGCTGCACCTGGGAGGAGCGAGGCCGCACGGACCTGCTGCCAGCTCCTTTGCTCCTGTCTGGCTGGAACCAACCCCAAGCTTGGGGTTCAATGCTCCCTGCGCATGCACTCAGCGTCTCCACCCATCACCCACCTGGCCCATGTCTTCTGACCTGGGATCTCCAAAAGAACAGAGCAGAGCCAAGGCTGGCCAGGATGAGCACCGCCTCTCTGAGATGGGACCTGAAAACAGGGGCACCCTTGGCAAGGAGGGAGGCATACAGGGTGGGAAGCAGCCAGGCCTGGCTTCCAGTCCCGCCTGGGCACTCCCCGACAAGGAGACTCTGGGCACGTGGCTTCCCTTCCCGAGCCGCTGGGCTGCTCCACAGCAGAAGTGCAGCAGTGGTGTCCTGAAGGTTGCCTTGGGGAGTGATAAGGCATGCAGAGTGCCTGGCTCAGACTGGATGCTAGCCAGTGGCAACTTCTCTCCTAATTCTGCAAGGGGTCATGGACAAATCCTTGTGAGAATGACTGTGTGAACACCAGGTCACAGCTACACACACCATTCCTACCCTCATGATGCTCCAGTTTAGCAGAGAAGACAAACATTGAACACACAGCCACACACAAAAGGGTGGTGATGAAGTATGGTCAGTTTCACAAAGAAGAAATAGACTGAGAGGCTGACAGAGTGGGGGACCTGATATAGCTTAGAGGGTCACAGGGGGTCTCTGCAGAACAGACTTGCCACCTAAGGAGCTACCTAAGTAGTGAGGATGGAGGGGAAGGGGCCAAGGCTGGAGGAAGCTTCGGGAGTTTGAGAACTGGAATGAGTTCATAGTGGCTACACATGCCTGGCCCGTGTAGGTAATTTAAAATTTCCTAGTAGTGATTTAAAAAGTAAAGGGAGGCCAGGGGTGGTGGCTCATGCCTGTAATCCCAGCACTTTGGGAGACCAAAGGCAGGTAGATCACGAGGTCAGGAGTTCAAGACCAGCCTAACATGGTGAAACCCCATTTCTACTAAAAATATAAAAATTAGCTGGGCGTGGTGGCGGGTGCCTGTAATCCCAGCTACCCAGGGGGCTGAGGCAAGAGAATCACTTGAACCCAGGAGGCAGAGGTTGCAGTGAGCCGAGATCGCGCCACTGCACTCCAGCCTGGGCAACACAGCGAGACTCTGTCTCAAAAATAAATAAATAAATAAATTTTAAAAAGTAAAGGGAAATAGGTAAAGTTAGTATTAATAAGGTATTTTATTAAATGGAAGGCATATTATATAGTATTGCATCATTAACATAAAAATTAATGGGATATTTTACATTTCTTTTAAAATACTGAGTCATTAGGAATCTGGCAAATATTTTACATTTTTATCACATTTTGACTGAGACTAGCCATATCTCAAGGGCTCAATAGCCACATGTAGCCAGTGACTATCATAATATTGCAAGCACTACTTCCAGGAAGGATTGGTTCACTGGCACAGGCTTCAGGCACCTGCCAGAGGTGCTTTCGAACAACATTCAAGGAAGCAGCTGGCACACACAGCAGCTTTATGTGAATTGCAGCCAGGTTAGGTCATAGGCTTGGCCTAGAGCTTGACCCAGACCTTAGTTCTCGCTCATCGTACCACAAGAGCACGGCCCCTCCTGGTGCCCCAAGTCTCCCCCATTAGTCTCTCTAACATTTTCCCCTCAAAGAACTGACTGTAACTGGTCTTTTGTTTGGTTTGGTTTCTAACGATAGCATTCCTTCCAGATATTGAAAGAGGGGACATCTGAACCTGTGTGATGTGGTGGAAAGAACATTGTCTACAGTGTCAAAGCCAGTTTGTGCCCATCCTGTACCAGACTGCTGCCTAGAATGAGTCACACTTGTCCACACAGTGTGGTAAGCAAGAGCTCAGGTTCCAGAGCCGGACTGCGGCTCCAGGTCCTGAGCTGGGCAATTTGGGAAAGACACTCAACTCTCCTGAGCCTCCTTATCCTCATCTGAAAAGTGAGGGCAGCACTGACATTGTTGGAGGATTCAACAGGATAACAAGCGGAAAGCACTGGCACACGACAAACATTTCGTGAACAGTGTCTATTACTGTGTTTTACCTGTTCTTATCTCTGCGCCTCCGTGGTCTTCGTTTTCAAGTGGAGACAATCATCCCTTAAAAAAAACCTGCTTTACAGGATTCTGTGTGGCTTATAAGAGATGACGAGTATGAAAACAACCTTGTAAAACCAGGAGGCCAATGGCCGGGCGTGGTGGCTCACGCCTGTAATCCCAGCACTTTGGGAGGCCAAGGCGGGTGGATCATCTGAGGTCAAGAGTTCAAGACCAGCCTGACCAACATAGTGAAAACCTGTCTCTACTAGAAATACAAAAAAGTTAGCTGGGCATGTGCCTGTAGTCCCAGCTACTAGGGAGGCTGAGGCAGGAAAATCGCTTGAACCCGGGAGGCAGAGGTTGCAGTGAGCCAAGACCACACCACTGCCCTCCAGCCTGGGTGACAGAGCGGGACTCTGTCTCAAACAACAAAACAAAAACCGGGAGACCCTTTATAAAGTCAGAAGCAGCTCCTCAGTGCTACAGTCTAGTTGAAGGTCTGACTTTAGCAAGTCACGAGGAACTTAGAAATGGGAAGGGGCTTCTGCCTGACAGCAGCGGCTCTGCCACTGGACGGGGTCTATCAGCCTAGCTCCAGCACTCTTTCCACGGATAAACTCTGCCTTCTTCTCTGTTTCCTCACCTCTCACACAGGCTGAGAATACTCAGCTCTCAGGTCGGCGGGCTGAGAGTCAAAGGAGTCCCTGACCATCGCGTCCACGGGGCCTGACCCCAGGTGGGTGCTGAATCCCTGGCGCTTGCTCTTGTTCCTCGGACGGGACCTTGCTGCCCGCACCTGTCTCAGTCCAAACCTGGAGCAGCAGTTCATGTGATTACCACAAGGGAGCACCCCAAGCTTTCCATTCACCGGAACCATTTCATTGGCCCGGTCATTCAGCCTCCCTTCCACACCCCTGCTGCTGTCCTAAGCCCAGGAGAAGGCCCTTTGGAAAGGACCTCCGCAGAACCTGAAGGCCTCTGCTCGAGATTCAGTGACCCTTAGAGAAACAGCCTTGGTTTCCAAACACTGCACGTAGGTAAATTTGTGACCTGGGGTGGTCCTCCCACCAACCTACCAGCTGAGTGACTTGGAGTTACTTCTCTAACTTCCCTGGGCCTCAGTTTCCTCACCTGAAAGGAGAAGTTGAAAATAATCCCTTCCGATGCTTGTGCGACCATGTAAACCATGGCGTGAGCTGCACATGTGTTTCCTAACTGTTCTTTTCATGGTCCCTGTAAATCAATTTAGAGAATTGTTTTGCCCAGGTTAAGGATGTACCCCCCACAAAAGGAACACAAAAATCCCAAGAACAACCTGTGATCTGTGCTTTTTTCCAAAGAGGATTTTGAGGGCTTCAATATTTGAAAAGGACAAGTGGGCGGGGAGCGGGGGAAGAGGGAGCGTATGGTCACACGACTGAAGCCACATGTTGCAAGTGAAAAAGGGGAAGTTTCAAAGTAGTCAATTATGGGCCGGGCACAGTGGCTCAAACCTGTAGTCCAAGCACTTTGGGAGGCCATAGTGGGTGGATCACTTGAGGTCAGGAGCTCGAGACCAGCCTGGCCAACATGGTGAAACCTCATCTCTACCGAAAATACAAAAATTAACTGGACGTGGTGGTGGGCGCCTATAATCCCAGTTGCTTGGGAGGCTGAGGCAGGGGAATCGCTTGAACCCAGGAGGTAGAGGCTGCAGTGAGCCAAGATCACACCACCACTGCCCTCCAGCCTGGGCGATAAGAGCAAAAAAAAAAAAAAAGTCAATCATGTGTTTATCCAGTGCTCAGTAAATGTTTACGTAAGATAAAGTAAGCACAGGGTAGCTACCTGTGGAGACACCTGGCCATCTATCTGACCGTTTATCTGTGGCTGTCTGCTTAGGAACCAAAGGAAGGCAGTTTCTCGTGTGACTCAGCTTCCAGCTTAATCTCTCCCTTTGTCACAGTGAATTAAGGTCCCAAGATTTTATTTTCCTTTTACATTCACATTTGGCAGATTGTATCACATGGACTCCCTAATATCAAAGAAGAAAGTGAAAACTTGCTGTCAGCTGCCAGACTGTGATGTTCCCACATGCCGAGACCATGTTTGGAAAAGGCTCAAACAAGACCCCTCCATGACCACACAGCTAAACATCCCTGCCTCTGATCAGCACGAGGGACAGCTGCTGCTTTCGCAGTGATGACTCTAGCCCACTTCAGTCCTCCCAGGTAAAATCCACTAAGACTCCCAGTCACTGAACTGCCCCTGCTTTTTGACAGCACCTGATCCAGCACTGCCTCCACTTCCTGAGTCCTCCCTTAGACCATGTCCAGCACAAGCCCCACTCCCCAGAAGGACCCTCCCTGGCTTCTCTGCTGTGTGTCTTCCCTCACCTCAGTAAGGTAAACAGGCTTCACTTTTCAACCCTAGGTGTTCCTCATGGTTTCAGCCCACACACTATGAGAAGGAATTTCACCCTGATTAATTGACATGAAAGTTGGGGGTTAGTCTGCTTGGGCTTCCACAACAAAATACCACAGACTGGCTGGCTTAAAAAATAGAACTGTATTTCTCACAGGCTGGAAGCTGGAAGTCTAGGATGAAGGTGTCAGCTGGCTTGATTTCTCCTGAGGCCTCGCACTTGGCTTGCAGATGCCGCCTCTCATGGCGTCCTTTCCTGATGCACGCACATCCCTGCTGTCTCTCTTCTGATAAGGACACTGGTCCTGTTGAATTAGGGTCCCACTCTTCTAACCTCATGTATCCTTAACGACCTCCTTAGAGGCCTCATCTCCAAATATAGTCATATTGCGGGTTAAGGCTTCAAAATATGAACGGGAGTTGGGGGAGACACAATTCAGTCCATACGCTTGGATTTTGATTTTTTTCTAAGGAAAGTAAAAAGGCCATTCAGGAGAGGAGAGGAACAAGATTGCCCACCAGGTTCAAGTAGAAAAGGGAACTGTCACTCAGAAATTCTTGCCAAGCATGTGGAGTAAGAGGGAACCACGACCAGGGACAGTGCAATGAGTTCTTGGGGGGGGACAGCTGCGCTTCAGCAAAGTCCCAGAGATCCTAGAAGGGGGCTTCTCGGAGAGGCCCCTCTAATGAGGAAGGCTCCTTTACCCTCTTGACCCTTTGTACAACGTGATCCCTCTCCTGGCACGTCCGGCCCAGGTGAATGCATCCACCAAGACTCATTGGAAGGGACTGTTCCTTCTGCGTATCCCCGGAACACAGATTTCTATTACCCTCAGTACCTTACTTGGAGCTCCATGCACAGTACTTTACACATGTCATCACACACAGGCTTAGAGAAATAACACCCTAAGCCACACAGCTTGAGAGTAGCAGGGTCAGGATTTGAACCAGGGGAGTGGGACTGCAGGTAATTGTGGACCGGCTGGCTCATCACAAACTGTAACCCAAAGGCTTGCAGACTTGCCTGTACATACCACTCCCTGCGGAGAAATGACCGCAGATGTCTTTGTCAGCAAAGCCAAGGGCTTTGAGCAAAATCAGTGAATCAGAGGGGTGCTCTGAGGCCAAAGGGCTGCCCACCAAGTCGGGCCATGTCTGCTGATTGGCTGCTCTACCAGCTGTTTCTGGAGAGAACCAAAGACACCAGGAGGGGGCAACAGGGCTCAGGGGACAGAGGCAAGGCAGCTCACTCCTGTGTCTTTCTGATGACTGTAGGTTACCTTAAGTTTCCTGAGCTACCTTGACGACTGGAAGCCAAATGAAGACCATCAAGGGAAAGGGCAGAGACCCTGCCCTATTCATCTTTGTATCCTCAACAAACGGCCCTGAGCAGGAGGTAGGCAGGCAACATGTGCTTTCTAAATACCTGGCACGTGAGTGAGCAACAGTCGGGTGATGCATGGCTTGTGTACAAGAGTGACACACAATAGTAGCAATTACCAGGAAGTATTCAACGGCTAATGGAGCAAGTGACGGCTCACTGGGGAATAAATGGGCACTTTTGTTTTAGTCTGCAATGAGCCTTTTAGGACTTCTGCCTCAACATATTGAGGTTTAAAAATAATTCAACCCAAGCCAGGTTCCCAGAGAATGACAGACACATTTTCACATATGAATCACAGATGGATTTCACTTACTTAAAAAAAAAAGCAAACAAACCATTAAATCTCTCTCACACACACATACGTGAGCTTTTGAATATTACGACTGATGCTTAATTCACATCCTAATTTGCTTCCTGTGGTGAAATGTCACAACCCAGGAATTATAGCCATGATGGGAATGTGTGATTTCAACAAACGTTAGCTTCTTCCTGGAACCCAGTCATACACTTAAGCTATAGACCAGGTACTGGCTTCAAGGAAGTATCCCTCTCAGCCTCTTTTGTGTGCGGGTAGAATTAACTTACATTGTATTTACAAAATCTTGATCACTGATCTAAAACACTTTTGAAAGGAGAATAAATGAACCTTCCATTAAACCCATTCAAATTATTAAAAGATATACCTCGGTGCACCCAATTTAGCTTCAAGGATGTTCCAACTTTGTCAAAAATAAATGCACTGAAGGCACTAAAATAATCTGAAGTCTTTTTGCTGAGTAGAGTGTCACACTTCAGACTGAGCACAGCATCTACATGTGGTCTTTCTAAATTGAAGCTTTTCTGCAGGTTCCATCACCAAGTGCACCGACTGAGTGAAATGAGTGGAGTGCTTGCTGGACACCAAGCACTCCCTCCCAGCCACACGGTCACTTGAGGCCTGTCACTTGCTCTACCAACTACAGCTGCACCACGGTAAACAGCCAAATAAATACCTTGTACAGCCACACCCAGACGCAGGTCTTCATTACCTTCAAACACTGATGAAAATACAATTGTAATTTACATAGAGTCTTTTGGCAGCTAGACCAAGCAGAAATAAATATTGATATTTTGTTGTAGAGTCAAGTAGATTAGAAGCTGGCTCTGAATTGTTTTACTTAGCACAGCAATTTTTTGTTGTTGTTGTGAAAGCATAGAGATCTCTGAAAGTACCCACAGGAGGGCTTCTTGCTATATCCACAGGTTGGCTGCTGTGCAAGACTCTCCAGTCTGGCGTCACCTGCATTCACTTGTAGCCACAGCTACAATTTCATACTGTTCAAGTTTTCTTTTTTTTTCTTTCTTTTTTTTTTTTTTTGAGATGGAGTTTCACTCTTGTGACCCAGGCTGGAGTGCAATGGCGCAATCTCGGCTCACAGCAACCTCCACCTCAGAACTTGAGGCTGAGGCTGGCAGTGGGGTGGGGGCTTCTTCTGTCCCCTTAAAGAGCTCATCTCCTAAGCAGGGAGAACATACTTCAGACAACCTTGCTTGTCTCCCCTTGCATGTTTCTGCTCTCACTTGTCTGCTTCACACTGAGTGATGCCAGACTCTGCCCAAGGTTTGCAGGGAAACGGTCAGCATCTCACCTCACCAGCACCTGGGCGTGAGGAGCCGAGTGATGATGACGTGTTCTCCCCTCACCTGGCTCTGCAAGATTCTCCATGGAGATGCATTGGGGATCATGCTAGACCCCACACTTCCTTTTTTTTCTTTTTTGAGATGGAGTTTCGCTCTTGGTACCCAGGCTGGAGTGCAATGGCGCGATCTCGGCTCACCGCAACCTCCGCCTCCTGGGTTCAGGCAATTCTCCTGCCTCAGCCTCCCGAGTAGCTGGGATTATAGGCACGTGCCACCATGCCTGGCTAATTTTTTTGTATTTTTAGTAGAGACGGGGTCTCACCATGTTGACCAGGATGGTCTCGAGCTCTTGACCTCATGATCCACCTGCCTCAGCCTCCCAAAGTGCTGGGATTACAGGCTTGAGCCACCGCGCCTGGCCATTGACAACAGCAGCCAAGTATCTGCTTATTTCGGATATTCTGAATGCTAAGAAAGTAGATGGTCAAGTGTTTCTTTCACAGCCTTTGCTGCCTTTGCATCTTGTAATGTACTTTTGAAACAAGTTTCAGTTCAGGAGAAGGATTACTTAATCCTCCAAGGGATGAAAAAGCATGCCTGAGGTGTCTAAAATTCTTGGTTCAAGTTTGTCCAACTGAGGGAGTTTATCAGGAGCTAATTTGGTTTACGCTGGACCCAGAATCCCACCCGCCAACTTCATTTGTGGTCCAGTTATAGTCTTACATTAAAGAGCATCCATTGCAGCCCCCAGATTCCCATAAGACACCTGTTGTTAGTCTCTTCGTGTCAGTGAACCTGCTGCATTTGTGTCAGCGAGTGCCAGGCTGCCTCTGGACGCATTCCTCACTCTGTACAACACTATTAAGTCCCTTGGCTTTTGTTGTTGGAACTACCCTTTGAAATCAAGAGGGGAGACCCCCTCGCCTCCTTCCATTTCACCTCCTCCCTCCCTCCTTCCAGATAGGAAGGAGGGTGAAGAAGGAAAAAAAATGAAATAATATACCAAAGAGCTGGGAAAATGACTCCCTCTTTAGTTCCCAGCATCTCTGCTATCCGTTAACCTTGAAAGAGCGGTAAATGAATGCTGTCTGTGCCGGCAGGAGCGCGGCACTGGGTCACGCCCTCACGTCTCCACGGACCAGGCTTCCTCCTGGAAACACCTCTGCTAACAAACAGCTCGTTGCTTCTGTCTTGTCTCTGTAAGCCCCCTCCCCCGCTGGTCCCTGCTCATGCAGCATATGAATTGGCAAAACAATGAAGCCAAAAGATTGTAAGGTCGGACATCCAGGAAATGGACAATGACATAGTACTGCCTCAGTTTCCCCTTAGCATCGTAAGCCTATAAAAGGGGAGAGAAGCTGCAGCTCGGGGAACTCGGTGAATGAGCCTGTAGCCCCCCGCAGCTCTTGGCCGAATAAAAAGCCACTTCCTTCCTCAGTTCGGTGTTCGAGAGGTTTGTTCCCTCCGTTCCTGCTTCAAAATAAGTAAAATCCTAAAAACAATAGCTTAGGAAATCTACTGTCACTTCTATAATCACACGATGCCACGTGTAAGGTTATCTCGTAGGTGCACGTACACCCTGGCCAGCTGAAAACCAGCTTATTTTTCAGCATCTCTCCAGTGATACAGACCCACGAGTTCTGATATTTTATTTTCCTAGGTATTGAACATTATATATCTATACAGTGAGGACAGAAAAGGCTGTTTTAAAGATGTTTGTGAGATACAACTATCATTTTCCTCCTTTTTAGAAATGTATTTAATTTATTTGAGACAGAGTCTCACTCTGTAGCCCAGGCCAGAGTGCAATGGTGTGACCTTGGCTCACCGCAACCTCCGTCTCCTGGGTTCAAGCAATTCTCCTGTCTCAGCTTCCCGAGTAGCTGGGATTACAGGCGTGCACCACCACACCTGGCTAATTTTTGGTATTGTTAGTAGAGACGGGGTTTCATCACGTTCCCCAGGCTGGTCTTGAACTCCTGACCTCGGGCAGTCCACCCACCTCAACCTCCAAAAGTGCTGGGATTACAGGCATGACCCACCATTCCTGGCCTATTTTCTCTATTTTTTAAAGTAGATCCTCCAGAACATCAGCAAACAATATAAAGACATGTTAGCAATTCATCTGAATTACCTGTGTGTTTCAAAGGGCTAAAACAGGCATATTTTAAAATTCAAAATTGTTAGTTCATTTATTCATCTTCCATTATTCTTCCATTAGTAAGTTCCACTTCACTGGAAACACATGCCGTTATTTGGTGAGAGAGCAGATTTTTTTATTTTTAAATTTAAAAAATGACATATACTGTCTGCAGACAGATATTTTTAAGTATTGCAAAGCAAAAGTTGAATGATGCCATTAAAAAGATTATCCTAAGTACTCCGGGAGTTCCCTGCCAGATCCTGTAAAAAATTATCCTAGGTACTCCGGGAGTTCCCTGCCAGATCCTGTAAAAAATTATCCTAGGTACTCCGGGAGTTCCCTGCCAGATCCTGTAAAAAAATTATCCTAGGTACTCCGGGAGTTCCCTGCCAGATCCTGTAAAAAAATTATCCTAAGTACTCCGGGAGTTCCCTGCCAGATCCTGCTTGCTATGGTTCCAAAGGGGAAGTGCTTCCATCACTGTTGAGCAGAATCTATGAAACAAACCTGAGAAATTGTAACAGATGATGTTAAACGTAAACATTAGGACAGAGGTAGTAAATGGCACTGACTTTGTCTAGACTTACTCCTCTCCAGCCTTCCATTTTTCTTTTCTTTACTTTTAAGAGTTGGAGTCATTCTTTCGTTCGGGCTGGAGTACAGTGGCAGGATCACTGCTCACTGCACCCTTGAATCCTGGACTCAAGACCCTCCCATCTCAGCCTCCCGTAGCTGGGACTACAGGTCGATGCAACCACGCCCAGCTTTTTTTTTTTTTTTTTTTTTCTGTAGTGATGAGGTCTCCCTATGTTGCCCAGGCTGGTCTAGAACTCCTGGACTCAAGTGATCTTCCCACCTTGTCGTCCCAAGGTGCTGGGATTACAGGCATGAGCCACCTCCAATTGTCTATTGACCTCCAATTTTCTAAGTCTGATCTTTTCTCCTGTTAGAAGGAGAAGATCTTTTGTCCTCTTAAGGGAGAAGAGGAAAGAGAGACTTTTTTTCTGTTTCTGAAATCTCCTAGCATGTGGCTTTTCACTTATCAATGGCAACACAGCCTTTGGATGCTCCGTTGACCCTCAACATGTCTGGTTCTTTACAATTCTATGCATTTTCCTTTAGCGAGATCCCTTCTCTATCTTCCACTACCCACTGCTTTGGCTGCCCTCTCGCTGTTCCCTACCTGTGTTTGGTCAGGAAGTTCAAATCCTGACTTGACCCTTTTTCATTTATGTGACCTAGGACTCATTGCTCTTTTCTCCTCATTTCATCATCTGAAAAAATAATACCTAACTTGAAGGTGAAAGTCAAAAAGAGATATCATGGGCAACGTGCCAGGCTCGGGGCCTGGTGCGGAGAAGCCCTCGATGTACGTCCTTTCCTTTCCTTTTATCCTGCGGTTTTCCTCACACCCACCCGTTATTCATTTTTCCAAGAGACCACTTTTGTCATGTTACCGTCTAACCCGCAGGCTTTCAACTGGGAGGTAGTAGAATGGTCCGATTAAGACCTTAGACAAGGGTTTCTTGGCTGGGAGTGGTGGCTCGTGCCTGTAATCCCAGCACTTTGGGAGGCCGAGGCAGGCAGATCACTTGAGGTCAGGAGTTCACGACCAGTCTGGCCAACACAGTGAAATCCCGTCTCCACGGCACATACAAAAATTAGCTGGGCGTGGTGCAGGTGTTTGTAATCCCAGCTACTCGGGAGGCTGAGGCAGGAGAACCTCTTGAACCTGGGAGGCGGAGGTTGCAGTGAGCCTGGTTCGCACCTCTACACTTCTGTTTGGGTGATGGGAGTGAAACCCTGTCTCAAAAAAAAAAGTCTTAGAAAAGGGTCTCTCAACGTTTTTTTTCATGATCACTCCCCAGCAAGTCCTTTTAGATATATTCTTTTGTGTGTGGCGGGGGGTTAGAGAGCAGGTATATATTTGTAGGTTAAATGAAATGTGTAATAATCACGTCGGGGGAAATGGGGTTTGCATCACCTCAAGCATTTGTCTTTTGTGTTATAAGCAATCCAATTAGACTCTTAGTTATTTTCAAATGTAAATTAATTTGTTAACTATAGTCACCCTGTTGTGCTTGCAAATGCTAGGTCTTATTTATTCTAACTATTTTTTGTGCCAATAACCACATTACATTTTTTTTTTCAGGGGAGAACAGACTCTTCCTCTGTCGCCCAGGCTGGAGTGCAGTGGCACGATCTTGGCTCACTGCAATCTCCGCTTCCTGGCTTCAAGCAACTCTCCTGCCTCAGCCTCCTGAATAGCTGGGATTACAGCTGCACGCCACCATGCCTGACTAATTTTTGTACTTTTTTTTTTTTTTAGTAGAGACGGGGTTTCATCATGTTGGCCAGGCTGGTCTCGAAATTTTGATCTTGTGATCCACTTGCCTCAGCCTCCCAAAGTGCTGGGCTTACAGGCGTGAGCCACTATGCCTGGCACACATGACATTCTTCATCACCTTCCTCTGCCGTGGACTTTTATTACATAGATATGCTATTGCTTTAGCTACTGTATGCATATCTGTGGTTTTTTTTTTGAGACGGAGTTTCGCTCTTGTTACCCAGCTGGAGTGCAATGGCACGATCTCGGCTCACCGCAACCTCCGCCTCCTGGATTCAGGCAATTCTCCTGCCTCAGGTATATCTGTGTTTTATACATACAGCACAAGAACCCTCAGAACCAATTTTCACTGCCTTGGAAATAGCACCACCTCCACTGAGAATGCACAGCATAGACCATAAAACCTCAATGCTAAGTGCAAATCTTGGCCCTGCCACACATGAGCTGTGTGGTCTTGTGCAAGTTATGTAACTTCTCCTCCTTGTCTCAGACTCCTCACACCTAAGATGAGGGTAATAACAGTACCTGAGGCCAGACGCAGTGGTTCACGCCTGTAATCCCATCACTTTGGAAGGCTGTGGCAGAAGGATCGCTCAAGTTCAGGAGTTCAAGACTAGCCTGGGCAACATGGTGAAACTCTGTCTCTACAAAAACTACAAAAATTAGCTGGGTGTGGTAGCCTGTAGTTACAGATACTTGGGAGGCTGCAGTGAGAGGATCATTCAAGCCTGGGAGGTGAAGGCTGCAGGGAGCTATGATCATGTGGCTGCACTCCAGCCTGGGCAACAGAGCCAGACATGTCTGATAAAAAAAAAAAATTAGCACCTGCCTCATGCGGTCACTGGGGACTCTGTATGAGTTCATGTACACAGAGGACTTAAAACAGTGCCTCAGGCAGACCCAGTGCTGCACAGTTGCTCATAGTCCCAAAGTTCTCCAGAGTCCACAGAAGAGAGTGGGAGCACCTTGCTTGGCAATCAAGATGGATCACGCTCTTACTTCCCTTATCAGCATCTCTACCCCACACTCCCACAAAGCTTTATTCACACCCAGTCTCTGGTCTTCACCTGCGTTGTGTGAGCCCCTCACTGTCCGGGGTGTCCCACCATCTTCACAGTCTCTCTGCCTGGCCTCCTTCCTCTGCCCTAGCCCACCACACTCTCATTTCTCGGTTCGGCAGAAACCAGACTGTCCTCTGCATGTACTGTCTCAACTGGAAGAGAAATGGAGAATGGCCAAGAACTTGTGAGCAAGGGTCAGCTCCAACAGAGAGTTAAGCCAAAGGAGCTGGGCAAAAAGAGAGATGAAGACGGGGGCCTCAGGAATGAGGCTGCACAGGGTGAGAGTACTAGGGAGGAGTGAACAAGAGTCAGGGAGGAGATTCAGTAGGTACAGGGCAGGGCTTGAGATGCTGTCTTTAATAAGCTCCCAGTGCCTGTTCCCAGCACAGAGCCAGAGACTGCTTTACAGAGGCCCAAAGAGGCATGGAGGAGGGGAGGCTGCCGAGGCTCTTTCCCTCTCTGTGAGTATGTCAAGAACGCAAGGCACTAATGCTCTTCACTTGGTCCATTTCGCAGGGTTGAGCTTGCAGTGAGCAACCTTGAGGGCTCAGCTGAATCTCACTCAGGGCCAAATAACACACATGCTTACTGCTTGCTATAAAATGGCCCATTCCCCAAGCTCAGCGTTCCCCTCCTCTAACCTCCCCACTCCTCACACGTGCACAGGTATCTGTCTGAGCCATGGCATCACTCTGGGGCTTGGGGGACAGGGCAATGACGCTGGACGCTGGTGCTCATGCCTGCCCCGCAGGAAGTCCTGCCTGCTGCCGGCAGCTGTGGAGCATAAAGGCTTATTTGTTAGCTTTAAAATAGGGTAAAATCGCATCCAGGACAGGACAGCCAGGTGACTTGGGAAGGGAAGAGAGCCCACCACAGGCGTGCTGGGGAAGTGGAAGCGGTGAGAGCGCAGTAGGAAGTGAGAGGAGGCGCCCCCCCCCCCCGCCACAGGCTCTTCAGTTGGCAGACTTGGGTTTCAGGAAGAACTCTCTGACTTCTGGGTGGAGAACGGCCAGTGGGGTAAATGGTGAGTGGAAAGACATCAAGAAGGTTGGGTGGGCTTGGGAACTTATCCAGGGCCCGCTGGAGGTAGAGCTGTGACCTCGTGTCCACAGAGGGAATTACTGACGTGGGTGGATGAGACTGACCTCAAGAGTGTGGGGCGGGAAGAGAGAGAGTCTCAGCCGGATCCCAGAAAGGAGCCCTCAGAAGAGGAGGGGAGTCAGAGGCAAGGAAGGGGCCGGGGCAGCCAGCCCTGCTGAGTGGACCCCAGGAGATGTGCCACGGGGTGGGGTGGGGAGGGGCCGGTGCCAAAGAGTGGGTGGAGAGCGGCTTTTTGTCCTGCAGCCTTCTGGCCAAAGGCAGGGAAAGGTGGCCAAACACTGAGGCCAGGAACAAAGAAGGGAAATGGACGGCGGACTTCCTCTGCAGTGAGCAGCCCACCTTGCCCTCGGCGCTGCACTGCAGCCCCCAGCTCTGTCCTGGGGTTGGGGGAGGTGAGGAGGGGCAAGGTGGGGAGTACACAAAGCACCCCCTGTCCTCAGGAGACCACGGTGACTAGAGCCAAGAGAGCACCAGGCATGGGCTGGGATGTGGGCAGCAAAGGGCCAGAGGGGACTCGAAGGAGTCATGGGCCATCAAATGAAGGTGTATTGGAGGCCTCCAGCGGGCTGGGATCAGAACTGTATAGCCCGTGCCTTGCCGCGCCGCAGGGAGGGGCCAGGCAAGTAAGAAGTGATGGGAAGGTGGGGAGGCAGTGGTGGTTGAGATTCACGTTGCGGTCAAAGGGCCAAGCTGGCTAGGCCAGGGTGCAGGAGCACAGCTGGACACTGAAGCCCACCAGGCTCCCCACTGCGGGACAGAGGGGCAGGGGAGAGACTGTGAAAGGAGCCTGGGCCAGGTCCTGGGTGAAAGCTGTGTCCTCAGGCAAGTGATCCAGGCTTGACTGATGGGTACAGGGAGCCCCTGTACCCATGGGGCACAGAGGTGAGGAAAAAATATTTATTGAGGATCTACCAGGTGCAAGATAGTCACTAGATGCTTTCAGCACCACAGCATCTCAAACTCAGGGTGCACATCAGTCTTCTAAGAATTTCTCTAAAATGCAGATTCTAATTCAGTAGATACAGGGCAGGGCTTGAGATGCTGTCTTTAATAAGCTCCCAGTGCCTGGGGCCACACTTTGAGAAGAAGAGCTGTGTGTGCCCCAATGTAGCTTAGTGAGTACTGTGGGCTCCCTCTTGTGGACAGGGAAGCTGAGGGCCCCACAAGCTCTCCCAGCTCCTGAAGGCTTCCCACTGATGAGAGCTGACTGTGCTGTGCTGACTGCAGGGTCTGCTCCCCGCCCACCTCCCGGTTGGGGTAAGTGGTATCTCTCCCTCCAGCTCCGAAGTCTTCCCCGAGGTCCAAGTCTTCCAGGTTTGTAAAGTCAGGCCCTCCCACTGACAGCTGGCCTCCACCCTGGAGTATGTGGGCTTGGCTGTGGTGGCATCTAAAGATAGTCTCCCTCACAGGAAACCAGATACTATTGGCTAACTTTGCAAATAAAATGCCCTTAGAGGGAGGGAAAGGGAAATACTCGTGTCTGGTAGCGTCTGCACAGGACAGGGTGACTGACTGGCACATCTAGAGGCTCCCTTGGCAGTCCACGCCAGGTAGGTGCACAGGACTAGTTGAGTACCTGTGGGTGGGGTGGAGCCGTGCACAGCCAGCAGGATAGTAATGCTCATCTGCCTTATGTGCAGGCAACGGAAGCCATTATCTTGGGGATGTTGTAGCCTAAATAAGTCCAAGGGGATGGAGGAGTGGGATGCAAGGAGTGATTGGATTATTTATAATACACTCAACCTGACAGAGTAAGATTAGGAGCATTTGTAACTACATTTTAGAGACATGGAGAAAAGCTCATGATTTTACACTGACTGAAAAGAGCATAATATAAAATTGCATCTGGATGCTGTTGAGGAACTATTCTTAATTTTTTTTTTTTTGAGATGGAGTCTCGCTCTGTCGCTCAGGCTGGAGTACAATGGCACAATCTCGGCTCATTGCAACATCTGCCTCCTGGGTTCAAGTGATTCTCCTGCCTCAGCCTCCCGAGTAGCTGGGAGTATAGGTGCGCACCACCACGCCTGGCTAAATTTTTGTATTTTTAGTAGAAATGGGGTTTCACTGTGTTAGCCAGGATGGTCTCAATCTCCTGACATCGTGATCCACCCGCCTCAGCCTCCGAAAGTGCTGGGATTACAGGTGTGAGCCACCGCACCGGGCTGCTAATTTTTTGATATGAAAAATTGTATTAAAGGTTGTTTTTTAAAAAAGGGTCCTTATCTTTTAGAGTTGCATACACGTTTATGGGTGAAATTAAATTATTCTGCCGAGACATTAAGTGGGAAGCCGAGGAAGTATTGACCATGAGTTGCTAATTGTTGAACTCCCATGATGGATACAAGGAGGTTCTCGCTGCTTTTATTTAAAAAGTAATCATAAAGAGTTTTTTAAACTGTATCTGCATTTTAATATAACTATAAATGCACTTAATATAAATATAAAACATATATTAAGTTTAGATAGAGAAAAGCTAAAAGATTGCTGTGGTTGATTCTAGGAAATTGCATTGCAGAGCGTTCCATGGGTGTTTTTCCTTTTTCTTCTATTTTTTTGTGCCATCTAGAGTTTTTTATAATGAGCATATATTGAATCTATAATAAAAGCTATTTTAATTAATAAATTGCTGGCAAAATTTCAGTATTCAATTTTGATATATACTGTCATATCCATTGTGAGGGCACTCGGGCTCAGGTTTGTGTGGGTGAAAAACATAGTCTTCAGTAAGAAACTGTGAGTGCAAGACAGGAGGAGACCCATCGGGCCCAGCTGAGGACCGGCCGGGGCTTGGTGCCATTTCCCTTGCGTCACCTCTGGTGCTCACGGCCTCACACAGCCTGCAGTCCTTGCTTTGTGAGTTTATAGCTCAGTCCAGAGAACAGCTAAAACATTTTAGGATTTTTTTCAACCTCCCATTTGCACAAAAAGAAATTAATTTTGGAAATACTTGAGGTAGAAAGCTTGAGGCAGAAAAAAATGGAGCCAAAAAAAGGGAAATTGAACCCTGTAAAAGCAGGCAAAAAAGCTTGTCTTGATCTGAGCACAGTTCGTCGCAGACCCGGAGGGCACTTTGGAGGGACCTGGGTTTCCGAAGAGGAGGCGGGTGGGGGTGCACCTGTGCTGCAGAGCCTTGGAGACCACCGCAGGCTGGGAATGGGGGCAGTGGGTTAGGGTTCAAAACCCCTGGGAATGAGAAATGAGCTCAGGAAGGCTAAGGTGGGATTCTTTCAGCTTCCTCTTTGCTTGGCTTTATTTTCACAAAGGACAGCAGGGCAGGAAACAGTCTCAGTCCCAATCCAGTGTGGTTCTTCTTAGTGCGCAGACTGACCGGGCAGTTGCCACACCTCCGGGGAGGGAGCACCTACTATCCCTCAGCCACGTGCCAGTCTCCACAAAGTCTGCCCCTGAGCCCTGCTCCACAGATGGGGACATAGGCAGCTTGGCTTTGGAATAAAGTCCTGCACATGGTAACTGTGCACAGCACTTGCTAAGTCGGTTTCTTGCTTTTAAAATGGAGATTGTCCATCAGCCTTTGAAGCCATGTAATGGGTATGTGTCAACTTTCTGAAAGGATTAAGAGCATGGTACAGAAAGTCCCAAACACGCTGCCTGGAACACCTTTGGTGCTCAAGAAACAATACATGTTTTGTTTATCATGGGGAAACTGAGGCTCAGAAAAACACTACTATTGAATGAGATTGTGAAGAATCCAGAGCTATAGGGGCAGGAGAGCAAAGAACATGGTAGAGCTGACCCAATCAGGATGATCGTCTATCCCCTTTCCACCCAACTTCAGCCCACGAGGATCCCTGCCCATATGGCACAGTGGCAACGTCAGGTATGGTCCTCCCTAGCCAGAGACCCTAGCCTCGAAGAACCTCCTTCCCGGGATCCAGGCATCCAACTCCTCCTCCTCCCCAGCCCCAGCCTCTGACCCTAAGTCCTGAGTCCAGAGACGTTTGGAACCAGCACCTGTAACGGAGGAGCTGAACAAGGAGGGGACCTTCTGCTGCTCCATGGCAGGTCCTGGTCGTGGGAGGGAGTGGAACTAGAATGGCAGAATCCAGATCTTAGCTGCCTTTTCCAGGACTTGTTCTGATTCCCAGCAGCACAGCCCAGGAATTCCAAGAGGTCGGGTTCTCTGGCATCATTACTTTGCCCAGAAGAGCCAAGGGAAAGCTGGGATTTCTAGCTGAACCCTGACCCCACCTGCCCTCTGAGGGGCTGGGAATCTGCTAGCTGCTGGGCAGGTGGGATCCCACAGCACGCCAGCCATAGCTGATGCTCCAACCACCTCATCTTGTTTGGCTGAAGTGCAGCTTTTTAGATTGTAAGTAGGGAGGAAAAGCTATATTACGTGTCTTCAGATCATGAGTAGGGAGGAAAGGCTCTATTACATGTCTTTAAACCTCTTTCAGACCACCTTTGTTTTCCCCTGGGTGCTTCGGGAGAAAACGGAAAGTCTCCTTCCAGTGTGTCGTATTTTGCAATAAACTCCTTTCAATGTCCAGGTTAGCAAAGTGTTAGATTTATTTTCTCACATTACTGCCATCCAGGCTGAGAAAGAGAACCCCAGAAGCCTCTCTCATGTCCCTACCTGACCACAGTCTTTTCCTCTCCCACAAGGAACCACAAGTCTGACTTTCATGGTGATTACTTCCTTGCTTTTCCCATGTAGTTTGACTCAATTTAAATATCCCTGAACTATATAGTTTAGCTTTGCCTATTTTTGATCTTCATATTTGGATTCAAACAGTAGGTCTACTTTTTGGTTTTTGGCTCAACACTAAATTTTTTGAGACAGAGTTTTGCTCGTCACCCAGGCTAGAGTGCAATGGCGTGATCTTGGCTCACTGCAACCTCCGCCTCTTGGGTTCAAGAGATTCTCATGCCTCAGCCTGCTGAGTAGCTGGGATTACAGGTGCCGGCCATCATGTCCGGCTAATTTTTGTATTTTTGGTGTAAACAGGGTTTCACCATGCCAGCCAGGCTGGTCTTGAACTCCTGACCTCAGGCGATCCACCTGCCTTGGCCTCCCAAAGTGCTGGGATTACAGGTATGAGCCACCACACCAGCCAACACTAAACTTTAAAAATGAATCCATGTTGTAAGAGATGTACACACACAGAAATGCTCATGGCAACATTGTCCAAACTAGCAACAAACTGAAAGCCACCTACATGTGCATTAGCCGTAGAAATAATAATAAATGATGGAATAGTCACACAGTGGAATCCGATGCAGCAACGAGAATGAGCAGTTTACAGCCACGCCAACATCATGGGTGAGATGCTTCCAGAAATACTGAGACAAATTCACAGAAAAAGGCAAAATTGGTCCTTATCCACAGGGCACTTATTCAGTGCAAGTCTCCACCGGACACAATTTGTATTTGCATGAGAAAGAGTCATTTGCACTGCTATCTGTTTTCTATAATCTACAGCGCTATAAAATTAGCTCAGGCAATAAAAGGGGGAGGTAGCCCCACACAGTATACTAGAAAGGACTCCCAGTAATCTTCAGGCTGCGCCTATTTCAAAGTCTTCCATCATTTTTCCTGTAGTTCCTTAGTGTGGAATTTGAGACCCCTCTCTTTGTCCCTCTTCTGCCTTTTCAGCCTTGGCTTTCTCTGCATCCTTCCCCCAAGCCCTGCACTAGCCTAAACTGACTTTCCTGAACACTCCCGGGAGCACGTGGCCCCTCCCAGCTCTACCATCTTCATTGCCTTCCGTTTCTACTTCCCTCTGCCTGGCCTCGGCCCCGGGAGGCCTTCCTACGCTTAGACCCTCTGTGCCTTTGTCTTCAAAGCCCACCCCCTATTTGCTGCCACCTCCATCTTGGTCAACCTGAAAGACTTTCCCCACCCTTAAAACATCAGCTTAAATGGCAGCTTGTTTTTTGTTTGTTGTTTTTAATGTGATAGCCTCTGGATGACCTTCCCCCAGTTTTTAAGGAGACACATATAGAGGTCCAATCCTTGAGCTTCCTGTAACTTTTCTTATATTCTATTACTAAACAATAATAAACACTTGTAGGTACTGTATCTTAAATACTGTTGCCTCTACAGAATTTAGCACAGTGCCTAGTATTGGTGAAGTGTAATTAACAAAATCTTCCTTCAACACAGAAATTCTCTCCACAAAAGCCGTAGAGAAAGAACAGTTTTATTATTGAATAAGCAGTAACCAAAATGAGCTGTGCATTACCGGCCGCTACTAAGAGGTTGCAAGGACAGAAAGAAATCTCCTCCTTTTATGCAGCCAAGCAGGTGCAACCTGTTACATGCATGTTATCCAGACAAGCAATAACCATTCCTCAAGTAAGAGGTCTTGCCAGCACCACTGGTCATACAAGCTTCACTCTAAATTTACCTGGTCATTAGTGTAACCGCTCATGTTAGCTAACTGGCTCTACCCAGAGGAGAAACGAATTTATCTTTAAGACAAGGGGTAATTTGCAGCCCGGAGTAAGGCTCTTACGTTAGGTTACTACCTTCCCGCAGAAGCTAGGAGACAGAAGTACTGTTTCCCTTCTGTTTGTTTACATTTCAAAGAGATGACACCCAGGTCCTCGGAAGAGACTAGCCTCGCTCTTAAAGCTGACAAAAAGCCTATCAAGTTTCAAAAGGATTTATATACATTCAAAGAGAGGAGAAAGCACTTAAAAGTTTTCTAGGCCGGGCGCGGTGGCTCAAGCCTGTAATCCCAGCGCTTTGGGAGGCCGAGGCGGGTGGATCACGAGGTCAACAGATCGAGACCATCCCGGTCAACATGGTGAAACCCCGTCTCTACTAAAAATTACAAAAAAATTAGCTGGGCACGGTGGCGCGTGCCTGTAATCCCAGCTACTCAGGAGGCTGAGGCAGGAGAATTGCCTGAACCCAGGAGGCGGAGGTTGCAGTGAGCCGAGATCGCGCCATTGCACTCCAGCCTGGGTAACAAGAGCGAAACTCCGTCTCAAAAAAAAAAAAAAAAAAAAGTTTTCTAGGCCTGTGCAGCGGCTCATGCCTGCAGTCTCAGCACTTTGAGAGGCTGAGGTGAGTGGATCACCTGATGTCAGGATTTCGAGACTAGCCTGGCCAACATGGTGAAACCGCATCTCTACTAAGAATACAAAAATTAGCTGAGAGTGGTAGTGGGTGCCTGTAATCCCTCTACTCCCGAGTCTGAGGCGGGAGAATCACTTGAACCCAGAGGTGGAGGTTGCAGTGAGCTGAGATCGCGCCATTCCACTCCAGCCTGGGTGACAAGAATGAAACTCTGTTTAAAAAAAAAAAAAAAAGTTTTCTAAAGTAAATGCTCTAAGAAAAAAAGGAGGTGAGAAGATCTCTTTCCTTATTTTTAACAAGAATAATTGAAGACCTTTATTTTTAATTTTTACTTATCCTTAGACTGGAATATGGTACAGATGCTCAAAAATATTGACTTAATTAATAATTAAACAATTAACAAGTCCATCTCTTTCTCAATTATTAAAATCATTATGAAGTATTTCCCTTCAAAATTTCACAGTTTACTTTGACATAAATAAATAAATACCATAAAGTATTTTGAAGAGGGAAGGAAAGGGAGGGGTGTCAAACCCAAAATAATGGTAGGTTTTGTGAAGTGGAACTTACTAAACCCAACAGGGTTCTGCTGTTGCTACTTTTTTTTTTTTGGAGGCGGGTTTGGGTGTGCATTGGCCTGTGTGTAACCCCGGTGGGTAGATAATCTGTGCGGTTCTAGGTGGGCTCAGTGCTATAGGAATAGACAGTCGCTCCATTTATTTGCATAGGGGTTGGGGTATAAAATATTTCCTCATGGCCCCTTCATGTGGAATTCGGCATCCCTCTCCCCATCAGCCTCAGCTCTCTCTGCAATCTGAGGAGTGTGTGGTATAAAAATTGCTGCCATCATAAATGAGAAAGCCGTAAAGACCTGGTAAAACCAGTCGGGGGTCTGGGCACGGCAGCCAACTATCTAGTGCAAGGAAAACGAAATTTGCCAAGACTCAATCAACTGCTCCAGCTCTCTATCTCCAAACAGGACCTCATCTGAATGCTCACAGGCTGTGCCCAGGAACCTCATGTTCCCTGGGCACGCTGCTGGCAGCCTCTCTGTTGACAATAGAGCACACTTTTGCTGACATCTAGGACTCATGTTGCTCTTTAAGACTGCTTCCTTGGCCAGGCACCGTGGTTCACACCTGTAATCCCAGCCCTTTGAGAGGCCCAGGCAGGAGGATCTCTTAAGGCCCGGTGTTCAAGACCAGCCTGCTCAACATAGTAAGACCCCATATCTACAAAAAATAGCTGGGCATAGTGGTGCACACCGACACTCCCAGCTACTTGGGAGACCAAGGTGGGAGGCTTGCTAGATCCCAGGAGTTCAAGACTGCAGTGAGCTATGATCATGCTACTGGACTCCAGCCTGGGCAACAGAGCAATATCCTATCTCAAACAAACAAAAACAACAAACCAAAAAACTATGTTTGATTCTTGCTGAAAAACTGAGCATGCAGGAGCTGGCAGGGCCCCTAGAGGTGGTCTGGTCCAATGCTTTAATTTCATCCATCAAGAAACTGAAGCAGAGCAGAGTGACCTGCCCAGAGTCTCTCAGACATTCCCACTTGGAAATGTGTGGGCTTCTTTGAAACATGTGGCTCCTAAAAGCACTGTCATCTATTTGAAGGCAGAAAGTAGGCTAACCCTTCAGCCTTCAGCCTTTTCTTCTCCAGAGAAAATGACCCCAGTTTCCTCAGCATTGTTGATGGGAGCTAGATTCTTGGGGGTCTGGCAGTGAGGACCACCTAGTGATGGCTGGAAGGGCAAATAATATCCCACCTTCCATTTTCCACTCACCAATCCCTTAGGGTCAGCTTGCTGTGTTATGAGCCCAGAGGGGAGAAACCTAATGAATTCAGGGATGCATCATGGACCAGTTTCTTTTAAGGAGCCTGGGTCTACTGTTACCAGTTCTGCTTTGAGAGAAGGGGCCTACAGTATCCTGCAGATTTCCCCTCCAGGGAGAAAAGCTTAAATTGTAGAAAATACACACACATCATTCTTTCCCTCAAATGACAGGGTACTATGTGTACATGGTACCTCACCTAGCTTTTTTCACTTACCAGTATGTCTTAGAGACTGTCCCCTAACAGAACATATACAGAGAACAGAACAGAACAGAACAGAGCATCTGTCTGTTTTTGTTGTTTTTCCCGTTTCTAAGAGCTGGAAACTGCGTTCTCAAGCAGCTGCTTGTTATTCCATTACTTAGATTTATTGTACTTTGATCTGTCCCTGGTGATGGACATTGGGGTTGTTTCCCTTCATTTATATTTCAAGCTTGCTGCAGTGACAGTGTACACACTTGCTTGAGCGTGTGTGTGTGTGTGTGTGTGTGTGTGTGTGTGTGTCTAGGATAAATCCCAATAAGCCATTTAATGTAATTTCATTCTTATGCTCTCAGCAAACCAAAGGCATTATTTTTTAGAGGAAGAAGCTGAAGCTGTTGTTTTGATGCCTTTTTAACCACTGGATTTTGGGCTCAACTGTTTGATAGTCTTTGGTTCCTTGACTCTTCTCTGATGCCAGGATTTGGCCCTTAAGCCCAGGGCCTGAGTCTCCTTCATCTTCGAGGGACAGTGGGAAGAGCACAGGCCTTGGCCTCAGTCGTGCTCCCCCTGCTTCTAGCTGTGGACTGGGCCAGGTGCTTCACCCAGCTGTGCCCCCTGTGAGGCATGATTTGTTCAAAATGGAAATGTGACCGTGAAGATCAACAATGTCCCTTGATGACCAGTGCCGCTCCTCAGGGTCACAGGGAAACTCTTAGAAAGGGATATCTGTCCCGTTCCTTCCTGTGTGGTCCAGATGGCTCACAGCAGGGACCACGACATGCTGGGTGACCACCCACTGTGCTGGCACTGAGAGACTCCTGTGGAGTCACTGGGGATTCTGAGACAGCAGGAAGCCAGGATGAGGGCTGCAGAGTGTTCCTCTGCCCTCGCTGAGCGACCCCCTGGATGGCAGGGTACAGTCCCAAGCCAGATGGATGCCCATAACCAGCCATTTGGCTCTCAATACATAATGTTACCAAGAGTTGGGCAAAACCCTCCATCCCAGAGCATATCTGAATTTGCATCCCATCTGCAGAGGATGCATTGACCCACTCCATCAAAGTCCTATGTGAAGTTTCCCTGTTGAGAAGACAAACCCTTTCCTGGCTTAGACTTTCCTGGCTGATCTTTCCATGAGCTCCCTGATAAGCCAGAACCACCCCCAGCATATATGGAGACTTGGTGCAAATTAGAGAAGACGTCCCTGTGCAGGTGGCAGCCCTGAGCCCAGGCACCCAGTCAGGCAAACGGCCTGATCTGCGACTCCTCTGCCACTCAACCCCAGGCGGTCAGTTGCTGGAAAATTCTAACTTGCCCTGCCTTCTCCATCTTCTTGCCCCACTCCTCCTCTTCCTCTCATCGTAAATATCCCCACAGCCATTCAGCAGGGCAGTGAATTAAATATAGAACTTTTTTTCAGATTTGCAGGAAAGATTAGATCAATAATGATGCAAGTAGAGCAATGAGCCTGACAGTTTAGTCAAAGCTCAGTAAAGTGAGGCTTCCTTCGCCTCCCCCTAGAATCACCTGAAAAGAAAGCGTGTCTCATTTCAGGGAAAAAAAACATATAAAGTGACCTTTAAAGACCAAATTCCCAGGATACCCAGGTAGAGGTGGAGCACAGGAGCCCACAGGCAGCCTTGACGATTCCAAAGATCCAAAGGGCTTCTTCTTCCTCATGTAATGCAGGAAAGAAACTTAACATGTATTAAGTGCTTGCTGTATGCGACACACTGTGCCAGGCGCTCTGTTTAAAACAGTTCTGTGGGCAGGCACGAGGATCAATCCTGATGTTGCAGACAAGGACTGTTAGGCTCAGAGGTTCGAAGCTCACCCATCACTCAGCCAGTGCAGGTGAGTGCAGGATGAATCTCGGGGGTGCCCGAGTCCACAGAAGTTCCTGGGCTGACGGACTGACCACAGGCACACAGAGACGCAGGGCGGTTTTTATTGGATTTGGCTACCTCTTGAGTCAGCTTTGCCAGCTCTTCTCACTGGGGCAAGGGGAGGGAAGAAGTAGGTAGCTCCAGGTCCCTAATACAGAACCACCAAGGACTTGACTAGTTTTACTCCTACAGCAGCGTGTCTGGGAAGATCATGCTCTGTGACAAGCTACCGATTCCTGTTTCCCCACATATCAGCTTGAGTCGTATGAAACTGATGTTGATGTGGCTCAAAAACAGCTGTACGCCAGCCACATTAGACCATTTGATTTAAATATTATTAATTAATACCACAGCCAGAGATTCTTCTCTGAGAAAAGGGCACTGCAGCCTGAAGCAGAGAAGGCGCACAGGTTCCCTGGGGTCGAGAACTCTCCACAGCCCGTGACAGCTCGGGGCATAAAGCCCTGGCCCACTTATCCTGGGAGAGTCTGGGTGAGATACAGGGCTCGAAGCAGAGGCTGGGAAGGGAGACGTGACACCCTGGCTGGGTGGGCCCTGATCTTGGTGAGACACCACCTGGGTAAAACCATCATGGAAAGGGTGTAGTGGGGCGTGAAAACTCCCTCGGTTAAAGCGTGAGCTTTGCTGTAAGTTGTGGTGAGGTGGGAGGCAGTGACACCCAGGAGGCCCATTCTGAGCAGCCTCAGGGTTTCTGGGGGACCCATCTGTGGTATCACAGGGAAGAGGAGGAGACACCCAAAGGAGCAGTGTGAAAGGGCTGCCTCCCTGCCGGCTCTGTAGTGAACGACCAGCAAGTCCTGGCTGCGAAAAGAAGGGGAGTGCAGTCTGTGCAGAAACGTCTGTTTTGAATACTCAAAGGAAAGAGGAGATAAGAATCATGGGGAAGACCAGACCTAGTGAAGTATAAGGCTGGCAATGGTAGGGAAGTCAGTGGCCGGGAGCCTAGCCCAGCAGGCTAACCGAGCTGCAGCCTCCAGCTTGGATCAGGCAGCCCCTCTGTGACTGCAAAACCCTGCATGGTGCCACCCCTCCTCTTCACTTAGAGCTGTAGGGTGACCAACAGTCCTGATTTGCCTGGGACTGGGGAGTTTCCAATAGGTGGGACCCTCAGGGCTGAAACCAGGAAAGTCCTGGGCAACCCAAACACGGTGTTCCCTCTAGAGTGAATGACTCCGTCTGGTACCCGCTAAGAAAGAGAAGGACTTGTTGGTTTTAAGGAGAAGAGGAAGTGAAATGGTTCTCAAAAAACAAAGATGGGGGCTTCTGGGTGCTGTTCTGCCCAGGGTTCTGGGTCTGGGACTTCTTTCTCCACGCCTACCTTCACGGAGAAGTGAGGGGCCAGAGGGGGGGAAAGGTGGAAATAAAGGAAGAGGATGGAGAATTGCTTTGGGGAGGTTTGGACTGGAAGTGTGAATTACGACTGCACCCCTAATTCAGCCCATCTCACCCCTCCCCTCCTGCCTGTGGTTTTCCCTTGCTCATCCACACCGTGGTCAAACTAGCTAGGTTTTAACTTTGACAGTTAAAGGTCTGTCTCAAGGATCTGTCTCAAGCTTCAAAAAGCCTAGAGCTGGCCAGGCACGGTGGCTCACATCTGTAATCCCAGCACTTTGGGAGGCCAGGGCGGGTGGATTACCTGAGGTCAGGAGTTCAAGACCAGCCTGGGAAACATGGTAAAACCCCGTCTCTACTAAAAATGCAAAAATCAGCCAGGGGTGGTGGCACAAGTCTGTAATCCCAGCTACTCAGGAGGCTGAGGCAGGAAAATTGCTTGAACCTCTTGGGGCAGAGGTTGCAGTAAGCTGAGATCGCACCACTGCACTCCAGCCTGGGCAACACAGTGAGACTCCATTAAAATTAAAAAAGCCTAGAGCCAAATGCCCGCGGAGCCATTTACTGCATGGCATTGGGCACGTCAAAGGAGTCTCCTCTCCTGTCAAAGGAGTCAGTCGCTGTCTTCATCACAAGACTTGTGAGGATCAAACAAGATGGCAAGTGGGAAGTGGGGAAATGTAGTTTGCACCCAGCCTATGTTTGTTTCTTCCTGCCTGCCTAACATACGGAGCCACACAGAATTCTAACTCTGTTTCTCTGAGAACTAACGCAGTTACTTGCTTTTCTTTTTGATCCAGGCCCTCACCATGCCCACTGATTTAGTTCCAGAAGACTTTGAGTACGACGACTCTGCTGAAGCCTGTTACATTGGGAACGTCGTGGCCTTTGGGACGGTCTTCCTGTCCGTATTCTATTGCGTTGTCTTTGCCATCGGCCTGGTGGGAAATTTGTTGGTGGTGCTTGCCCTCAGCAACAGCAAGAAGCCCAAGAGCGTCACCGACATTTACCTGCTGAACTTGGCCTTGTCTGACCTGCTGTTTGTAGCCACCTTGCCCTTCTGGACTCACTATGTGATTAGTGAACAGGGCCTCCCCAATGCTTTGTGCAAACTCACCACCGCCTTCTTCTTCATCGGCTTTTTTGGAAGCATATTCTTCATCACGGTCATCAGCATTGATAGATACCTGGCCATCGTCCTGGCAGCCAACTCCATGAACAACCGGACCGTGCAGCACGGCGTCACCATCAGCCTAGGGGTCTGGGCAGCAGCCATCTTGGTGGCAGCCCCCCAGTTCATGTTCACTAAGGAGAAAGAAAACGAATGCCTTGGTGACTACCCCGAGGTCCTCCAGGAAATCTGGCCCGTGCTCCGTAACGTGGAAGCAAATCTTCTCGGCTTCCTGCTCCCCCTGCTCATTATGAGTTACTGCTACTTCAGAATCATCCAGACGCTCTTTTCCTGCAAGAACCAAAAGAAAGCCAAAGCCATCAAACTGATCCTTCTGGTGGTCATCGTGTTTTTCCTCTTCTGGACACCCTACAACATTATGGTTTTCCTGGAGACGCTTAAGCTCTACGACTTCTTTCCCAGTTGTGACCTGAGGAAGGAGCTGAAGCTGGCCCTCAGTGTGTCCGAGACGGTCGCATTTAGCCATTGCTGCCTGAATCCTCTCATCTATGCGTTTGCTGGAGAGAAGTTCAGAAGATACCTCCACCACCTGTATGGAAAATGCCTGGCTGTCCTGTGCGGGAGCTCAGTCCATGTTGGCTTCTCTGCAGCCAGATCACAAAGGAGCAGGCAGGGAAGTGTTCTGAGCAGCAATTTTACCTACCACACCAGTGATGGAGGTGTGTCCCTCCTCTGAAGGGACTCACAGAGCCTTGTGTCTACAGAGAACTTGGAGTTCCTAAATCTGATGCTGGATAATGAGGAAAGATTTTTGCTGTTTTTTTCTTACAAGCACAAAATGATGGACCCAATGCACACAAAACAACCCTAGAGTGTTTCTGAGAATTGTGCTCAAAATTTGAATGACAAAGAGTAGACATGTCTCTTACTGCAAATGTCAGAACTTTTTTATTTACAGATGAGAAAAATTCAACCAGACTAGTTTAGTTAAAAAGGGGTGATGAATATTGTTCACATTGTGGCATAGGCAAAAGGCTATCTGAGCTCTCAAAGTGAGGGAAAACCAGGGCCTGAACTCTTCCCTCATTTGAATCTTTTAGTCATTATAGATTCCCCAGACTTACATGACACAACTTTATCACCAGAGAGGGACATGCTTCTCTGGCTGCAAAGGCAAATCCCCAGGGAAGTTCTCTGATAGACCAAGTTTGTATCAAGTGCTCATCTTGGAAGGCGCTGTTCTCCAGGGGGGAAGGGATATATATGAGGGAAGCTTCCAGTTCAATCTCATGAATAGAGAAGCAGAAAGACATATTTTCAAGAAGTTGGGTGGGGGGGTACTATTCTGATTACACAGAACATACGCCACACATCACCCTTACCATGTGTCCTGCCCAGTCTCTCCACTGATCACACCAGCCTCCTCTTCTTTAAGCCCTCCTCCATCATGTCCCCAACCTACGAGGGCTCCCCGCTGCCTACTGCACCAAGTCCAAACTCAAATGCTTGGCCTCTCATACCCCCATCATGGATTCCCACCGACAGATTCCCCATTGCTCCTCCTTCCCAAAGGACTCCACCCACCCTATCAGCCCATCTCTTCCATCAGACCTCATTCATCTCCACCTGCTCCCAGACCAGTAGGGGAAATAGAAAGAACTTTGCCCCCAGATAAGAACGGATGGATTCCAATCCCAACACTCTCAGTTGCCCCCTGGGCAGCTTGAGACCAATTAAGCTTCAGTTTCCTTGTCTGTAGAAGAGGGATAAGGTACCTTTTGCATAGACACCACCCTTTCCAGCATGAGGAACTAGCTACCAACTCTCGCAGGTCCAACCCTTTTGTCTGCTTCTTAGACCTCTGCTTTCCCCACACCTGGTGCTGCAGCACCGTGCCTAAGTGTCACCACTGACGAAACTTGGAGGAGCGTCAGGTGCTGCTGCATGACGTAGCCCAGACACAGACGAGGCCAGTTCTTACAATGGCACCCAGCGAGCACTCCCAAGCCCGCCGAGTGATAGCCTTCCTCTAGCGACTCTCCTGGACTGTCTTGAATATTTCCTCCCAATCACCTGTGGCAGGCCCCTGCCCCTCTGGCAAAAACCCCGTCATTCATGCCACTGCCAACCTGGAGAGCCAGGGCCATGGGAACAGCTTTTTTTTCTTCTTCTTCCTAGAAACGTTTGGGACAATCTAAAACTTTAAAGCTTGAAAAACGACTGTGATAATGCTAAAGAAAGTGTCATCCAGTCCAGTCTATCATCGATGGGCATTTGGGTTGGTTCCAGGTCTTTGCTATTGTAAACAGTGCTGCAATGAACATTCGTGTGCATGTGTCCTTATAGTAGAACGATTTATAGTCCTTTGGATATATACCCAGTAATGGGATTGCTGGGTCAAATGGAATTTCTATTTCTAGGAAAATGTGGCACATATACACCATGGAATATTATGCAGCAATCAAAAATGATGAGTTCATATCCTTCGTAGGGACATGGATGAATCTGGAGAACATCATTCTTAGCAAATTGACACAAGAACAGAAAATGAAACACCGTATATTCTCACTCATAGGTGGGTGATGAGCAATGAGAACACATGGACACAGGGAAGGGAGCACTACACACTGGGGTCTATTGGGGGAAATAGGGGAAGGACAGCAGGGGGGGAGCGGGGGAGGGATAGCATGGGGAGAAATGCCAAATGTGAGTGAAGGGGCAGAAGGCAGCAAAACACACTGCCACATGTGTACCTATGCAACTATCTTACATGTTCTGCACATGTACCCCAAAACCTAAAACGCAATAAAAAGAAAAAAAAAGTGTCATCCAATGTAACCACATCAATCTTGTCCTTCCTGCATTCACCCATCCAGACCCTGTTCACACTCTCACCTGTTTAGAGTTGCAATCATAAGGTACAGATGGTTTTATAATCTCATTTGTTTTCCTCTTAACGTTAGACCACAAATAGTGCTCAGTTTCTGTGTAGTTTGGTAATTCTCATTTCAGAAGACTCTACCAGACTGTGCACTCACTGAAGGCAGATGTGGTATCTGATAAATTGCTGTACGTCCGACAGCTCTTTGGCAGTCTATATGTTTGTATAATGAATGAGAGAATAAGTCATGTTTCTTCGAGATCATGTACCACAATTTACTTACCCTTACTCTGCTGATAAACATTTAACTGGTTTCCAGTGTTTAGCAAATACATATTTTGTAGAAGTTCCGTCTGTGTAGCTTTCTTTCTCCTGTTCAATTATTTCCTGTGGATAAATTCATTGCCATGGAGATAACTGAGCCAAAGGACATGGGAACATGTTAGCTTTTGATAGATACATGTGAAAATCATATATTACAAAACCTTTACTGAGTTGTGTTATATATGAAATGTGAACACAGACAATGAGCCTATTCCAAAGACAAGGAGACCAAGCCTCTTCCCTCAACAGCTTAACATTTCAATGCAGAAGAGAAGAGAAGGAATAATCACGCTTTGCATTCGTGGCACAGGAGTGCTACGTGACTTCTGACCTGAGTCTTCAGGGCAAAGGAGTTCTCCAGGTAAAGAAAGAGACGGGATTCCAGCCTGAGGAAGCAGCATGTGTAAAGGAAGTGTGTGAGAGCATGAGGAGCTCACAATGTGAGAAAAGTTTGTCCGGATAGTAAAAGGCATTGGAAGTGGAGTGGGTGGTAGAAACCTTCTGAGCTGAGCTGTGAGGCGTGGGCTGAGCTAAAACAACCAATGGAGGAGGCGCTGGTTCTCCTCAGGGTGTTCCCGGGTTTCTTCATTATCACCTGATCCTCGTTCCGACTGTTGAACCATGAGACTCTAATTAAAGTTGAACCTATTTCTGGACTTCCAATACAGAGGAAATATTTATTTTGGCTTGATAAATAAGAGAAACAAACACTTTCATTTCTAGAAGAAAATTAAATTTGTCTCATTAGAAACCTATATTTATTTATTCTTCATTTTGCTGAATAGGACAGAATAGGGAGAAAATAAGGAAGCTCACTGAAAACCCAAAATAGCAAAGATGTTAGTGTCTAAATAAAAGAAGGCATTTTGGAAAGGAGAGTTGGCCCTCAGAGCACACCTGAATCAGATCCACTCCTGCTTCTGAGCTCTGGGCTTCCCAAGAGCAGAGGAATCTGTGATGAATCCCGACATATTAACTCTGCTTTCGGCAGGTTACTTAACATCTCTGAGATTCAGTCTCCTCATCAGAAAAATTAAGATAAAAGTAGTTCCCACCTGCTAGGGTTGGCGCAGAGGACTCAGTAAGATTACTCCTGCTAAAATCACCGTGCAGATCTGGCGAGGCAAGCTCAGATACATGGTGGCGATTATTTTTATACTTATTTTCATTAGACTGAGCTTCTCCCAGCAACTCAATACATACTGTCCTGTCCTTCCTTGCCTTTTATTTTCTTAGTAGCAGACTCGCAGACTCGGGTGACTGGAGATAACTGGGTCAATCCATACCTTGTGGGTTAGAAAACAGAGGCCCAGAGAGGGCCAGGAGGTGGCCCAAGGTGCCACAGTGAATTACTGAGAGAAGTAGATCCTTGATTCACAGTCTACCATCTCCTTTCTCATCTTGATAAAAATACAGATCAATCTGGCCTCTAAGAGCAGAGAGCACAGAAAGAAGGTCTGCAGGCAGGGAATGAGGCAGGGAAGAGAGCACGCAAGGTGGCTGCAGAGTTTAACAGAATCAATCTGCACGTGGACAGGTGTGTGCTGTGTGGCACAGCCGTTGGCAATAGCTATTTGGAGACATCTGTATCTGGAATGACAGATAGTGTCAACCAAGACTCCTCAGCAACGCTGCAGAATTCCCAGAGGCAAATGCTATATCAGTGGCTTCCAGGAGGATCTGGGTGGGTGGGCCAAGCCTTAGACAGACGGGGCACTGTGGAGGGACAGCCATACCCAGGGGCTGCCCAGTGCTTGGGTAAAATGCAGAATCCCTTCCACATAATTCCACTCACTTCATGCTTATTCTGTGCTCATTTAATGACATTCTAAGGGAGTGTCTCCTTCCCAGGGACCTTGCCATCAAGAAAGATGGAGCATATATGCTTTCAGTTACTAAGAAGAACTATCAACCCTTGTAATCCACTGCACCTGGAGTGTGTACAGGGTCTCATGGTCTTTCCGTTCACCTCTCTCTGAGATGCTGTCCCTGAGCATCCAGGGGGAGAGTTCACCTCTGGCCACAAAGTCCAATGAGTACACCTGGGAGCATAGCAGCCTGACTGAGAGGTCCACCTTGGGCAGCACCTGCGCCCAAGATGATGCCCCTTTGTGCCTTCAAAATTGGAGCAGTTCATCCTTTCTCCGCAGCTAATTTTTTCCCCACCTGCACCGCACTCACTGGCCCAGGGGGGCCACTTCAGATTCAACATGACGTGTAATATTGTTTGCCTAACTTGCTGAGTTGGCAACACAACCCCCAAAATTTGGGGCCACTTAAGAGTAGTGTGATGTGACAGCAAGTGAGAAAAGTGGATCTTAGGGAATTTAGAAATATCCGGTTTCTCTTCAATACCCTCTCCATCGTCGGGAGGGCCAAGGGCCAGGTCATCTTCTGAGGGATGTGTGGCGTGATGTTTCTATTTCTGTTCTATTACAGCACGTTGTTAGGCAACAGCGAGAGCTCCTCCAGACACACCCAGCAGCGCTGGCAACCGCAGAACATGCTCAGCAGGAAAATTACTATTTTACTCCATGTTTACTATTCACTGAGATAGAAACAAACATATCATTTAGTTTGCATTTCTTTGAGTACTAGGTAAGATTGTTCGGTTTTCAAGGTATGTGTTTTAAATTATTTGTATCTTTTTCCGATTCTAAAAGAAAGATACTCATTATGGAAAATATGAAAAATATACAAGTTTAAATTAAACATTTTTTAATTTACACAACATTCAACCTCCCAGAGATAATTGTGGTTTAACACTGAGGGTATTTTCTTCCCTGCCCATAAAATTTTTTTAAAGACTTAAGAATAGACATTTCTCAAAAGAAGACATAAAAATGGCCAGCAGGTAAATGGAAAAACGCTCAACATTTCTAATTATTAGGAAAACGCAAATTAAAATCACGATGAGCTACATCTCACATTTGTCAGAATGACTTTATCAAAAAGACGAAAGATAATAAATGTCAGCAAGGATGTGGCTAAAAGGGAATGCTTGTGCACTGTTGGTAGAAATACGAATTAATACAACCATTGTGGACAAAAGTTTAGAGGTGTCTCAAAAACTAAAACTAGAATTACTATGTGATCCAACAGTACCCCCTCTGAGTGTTTACCCAAAAGATGTGAAATCTGTTTGTTAAAGAGATGCCTGCACCCCCATGTTCACTGCAGCACAGCTCTAACAGCCAAGTTGCAGAATCCACCTAAGTGGCCATCGACAGAGGAGTGAAGAAGGGAAATGTGGTGTATTTGCACAATAGAATACTATTCAGCCTTTAAAAAGAAGGAAACTCTGCTATCTGCACCAACATGGATGGAATTGGAGCACATGATGCTAAGTGAAATAAGACAGGCACAGAAAGGCACATACTGCCTGTTCTCACCTCTATGTGGGATCTGAAACACTCAAACTCAGGAGCAGAGAGTGGAATGGTGGTTACAGACGCTTGGGGGTGGGGAGAGAAGAGAAAGCTGGTCAGAGGGTACAAACTTCAGTTAGACAGAAGGAATATGTTGCTTTTTTCGTTTTTGGAATTTTATTACACAGTGTGGTGAATCTAGTTAATAACAGAGTATTGCACACTGCAAAATGCTAAGGGTAAATTTCAAATGGTCTCACCACAAAATATGTTAAATATTTGAGATGATGAATATGTTAACTAGCTTTATTTAATTATTTCACATTGTATTCATAAATCATAACGATGCTTTTTACACCATAATTCTATATAATCATAAATCATCCATTTACAATTTAAAAAGCTGAACAAAACCTAAAGGCACTTGAATTTCATCAATAAGGAGATGGTTCAGTAAACTTCAATTCAGCCATAAAATAAAATATTGTATAATTTAAAAGAATGAGTCCATTCTATAAATATGAGCCTAAAGCTATGTCCATAATATATTCTTAAGTCAAAAAGACAAATTTCAGAGTTAAACATATAACATAAGCACATATTTATTTTTAGAAGAGTTGAGATCAGAACATACACACAGCTTTATATGTTCTTTCTTCAATTAGCATTACAGTATGGTCATTTTCTCATCTGTTATACTCAAACATGATCTTGAGTGATGGCATAGGACTCAATAATAGACCTTATCCGTCCAAGCCCTACTGACAGACATGGGTGCTACTCCCACTTTTTCACTGTGAGGAATGGCACTGTGACGAACATAAGTCTGCACAGATCTCTGATCGTATGAAAGGAATGAGTAGACTATGGATTTGAGCATTTGTAAGTCTCTTGCTGGCTACTGGAAATTTCCTTTCCAGAGAGATGACACTGTGTTGCTGGCTAAGACTCCCAGTCCCTGGCCTTAGCACCACCTACCTTCCTGATCTTTGAGGTTAGGATATTGTTACTGGGTAACAAGCCAGCCACTGACTGTAAGAGGCAGAGAAAAGGCTTCTGTTCTTAAAAGGGCATGCAAGGCTGAGAGGGAGAAGAAGAGGGATGAGGGG
>CM052664.1:3971555-4008510 GCA_028533165.1 Leontopithecus rosalia
TTTGTTTATCTTAGTCCTTCTCAGTTTTGCTGTTGGTTTTGCAGAAATGTCTGGTGGTCCATAGCGGCCCATTTAAATCTGAAGTAAAGGGCTGGGTTAATTCACATAGGTGACTGAAGACACTCAAAGCTCCGCTCCCCAATTACAGAATAGGCTGAATGAAAAAAAGACCCACAACTAGACATGTCATGGTCAAGTTTCAGAACACCAAAAATGAAGAGGCAATCTTAACATCTTCAGGCACACACACACAAATGATAACAGCCGTAAAAGCTGTCACCTGCATTTCAAAAAAAAGGATCAGAATGCCATCAGCAACCCTGAGGGCTAGAAGATAAAAAGCAAGCCTCCGAAGTTCTAGAATTCTAGACCAAGCTCAATCACCAGTAGAGCATAATGGTAGAATAAAGGTACCTTGCATTGTACTTACGATGTGTTCCAACAGGGCAGGAAAGAGAGAATCCATCTCAAAACAGTAATGAAGAGAAAGCTCAGGATGGAGGTTTACCTTTAATTACTCTTAATTGGACACCTTTCCTCAGGTTCAAATGTCTTTACCTTGTGCATTTCACAACTGTTTCTTTTGAAACAGAGTCTTACTCTGTCACCCAGGCTGGAGTACAGTGACACAATCTCTGCTCACTGCAACCTCCACTTCCCTGGTTCAAGTGATTCTCACCCCTCAGCCTCCCAAGTAGCTGGGATTATAGGCACGCACCACCATGCCTGGCTAATTTTTGTATTTTTAGTAGAGATGGGGTTTCTCCATGTTGGCCAGGCTGGTCTCGAACTCCTGACCTCAAGTGATCCACTTTCCTCAGCCTCCCAAAGTGCTGGGATTCCAGGCATGAGCCACTAGCTGCCAAGCCTGGCCTAACAACTATGTTTGTTTAAACAAGTCTTTACTCTTTACCTCTCAGATCATCAAAATTCTGGACACTGTAACTTCCCTCCCATATGATTTGAAGTGTTGGAAAAATAGGTATGCTTAATTCCTTATTAATTTTTCACATCAAACCTCTTTTTCCTATTATCAAAGATATTTAGATTAACTATTTATAACTGGTTTCATTATTATCAATAGTTACATAAAATGCCTCTTTATTACGGAAGCTCTCTTCATTTTATTTTATTTGAATTTAGTTTCCATTTGGCTGAATCCTATCAGCCATATCACCCTTTTCAGAAAAAGCTCCTGGGCAATGTGCTTTCCAAAGCGTCTTTCTGTGGCTTGTACACACTGATAATACACAGAATGGGCATAATTTCTAGGGTTGCACGTTTTCTCCCCAAACTCTAAGACAATGCTCAATTGGCTTCTATTATTTCACTGAAAGAGGGTATGTATCCTTGGCTGTTTAGTAGGGTCCTGTTATCAAATGTACACACCAGGAACTAAACATGACTCCCAGTACTGAATTCCATGAGCTACACATTCTGTCTGAGCACTGCTCTTGTTTTTCCTTTTTAAAAAACATATGTTTGCTTTATTTATATAGCAAGAGGATAACATTCAACATGGAGGCTTTCCATTTGCGGCACTGAATGATGACCTACACAGAGCACCCTTCAAAAGCTGCAGTTAAGTCCCCACCTAACTTTCCAGCAGTACAAGCCCAGCTGAGATCTTCTGGTCCATTTGCTTGAAATTTATTTTTGATTGCATCCTTAGAGCTTGCATAGATCATTTTACTTTTCAGAGGTGCTAGTTCAGGTGACCACAAAAACAAACAAGAAAAATTCTTCTGGATTCCTTCATCTCAAAGCTTGCATCGTATAAAGCACAGCTGCAACCTTTTCCAGGAAGCATTCCCACAAAGCGCTTGAAAGGACTGCTTGTGGATACATCTTGAACTCCTGACCTCAGGTGATCCACCCGCCTCGGTCTCCCAAAGTGCTAGGATTACAGGCGCAAGCCACCGCGCCCGGTCTGCTTGTGGAGACATCAACAGCCCAGCCAAGAACTCTTGGCCTTCTTCACAATAACGCACTTTTTGTCTGCCCTGAGACGAAAAAGATGATGGTCTTCTTTCTTTTCTTGATTTCTTCTGGCATGGAGCATTTATGAATTTTCATGTCGTAAAAAATGTGACATGCTTTATCAGCAACCTGCACTCCTGGGGCCATCTTTGCTGCCGTGGTCACAGGGACACATGGCGGGGGGCAGCCAGCAGGCACTGGGTCTGAGTCTGAGGAGCGTCCTCTTCACAGCTGTGGACCAAGAGACAGCAATGCTCTTATCTATAAAGGTCTGAACACTGCATATTAAACACTAAAGCCTAAACCCTGGCAGCACCCGACTCTACCCTAGACCAAACGAAACACAAAAACTTGCATTAATCTGCAGCCCCATGCCCTAACTTCAATGTTAACTAAACCTTAATCCTGATGCTATGATTTTTTTTGAGACTGTTGATTTTTAATATTTTCTTAAAAAATACAAAGGTAATTAACTGTGTAGGTCAATACGATTCAGGGAAAAAGGGAAAAATGGAATTTCAGAGCAAAGGTTGTTTAGGTTATCACATTCCCACACTCCCAATATCCATAAAACAAGAATTTCACTCCATGACATAGAGGAACATTAAATAATAACTCAGAAATGTTGATAGCTGAGGTACTGAAACTGACAAAAGGATTTTGGTTGTCCTTGATTATTCTGTCCTATGATGAATAAAATCTACACTAAAGGACAGACAAGGGAAACTTATAGCAGAAAAAAGACTAAATGTACCAAACACAGCAGTACAAATCACTCCTTGGCAGAAGTGTACTCCTAAAAGAATGGGCAGTAATCAGGTAGCTAAACTACTGGGCTACTGTCACTCCCAGCCCATCCCCAAATAAATAGTGTGGAAGTGTAACAGTGTAGTAGTATTTGATTCAACAAAGAAAGGCTTTCACCCCCATTCAAGGCAAACATTGCCATGGCTAGATGAGTCCTGGCAGGGAATAAGACCGTAGAATCACAGGTACTTCTAGTTTATCCCCAGTTATACTGAACTCCCACACTGATGCCATCTTCTCTCATCCCATCATTTGTTCACTGTTATGCTGCCTCCAGTGCTAAAATGTGTAACATTATACTTTAGAAAGACCTTGGGGAAATAAAAAGATCCTTCAAATGATATACCCTTCTCAGTCTTCCAGGTTATGTAATACTTCCCTGCTCTTCTAGGTTCACTCACATTCCATCAAATTCAGTTGATTCGCTTATTCTAACTTCAGTTCTGATATACCAACCCTGTCCCCCACAAGGAGTGTCAGATGAGTCTCTCTCCCTTGCCTCCAAAGTTTTATGCGGCTCTCCATTCTGTTTCCCTCTAGAATGGAACTGTGTTGCCTCTAGCTACCTGTAGATTCGAAAAGGTATCTTTTTCTGGAAAAAAAAAGACTTGGATTTTACCAAGTTTACTTAAACTGGTACCTTTCCAATCATCTAGGCTGGATACTGCCCACATCTAGTAGGCTATACTCACTTTTGTTCTCTGCAACATATGAGGCACAGCATACATATAGTACACTGAGCATGTGGTAAGTTAGAAACGACAGGAAAGTGCTCCCCAAGGCCGTGGGAGAGGCGATCTGGTCTCTTACATCCATTCAATCTGCATTCTCTTCCCTGGAGTATCTGTTGGCCACCCTTCTCAGGAACAATAACCAGGACAAGGCGGAATATGTGTCAAATAAGTACAATCATCACTGCACTGGTGCCTGTAATCACCCTGTTCACATAGTGGGAAACAGACATTCTGGAAAGGATTCTTGATTCTCCCACTAACTATCCACCAGACTGGTCACTAGTTCTGGATGGTGCTCCAACAATGGTCACTTCTCACGGAGAACACACACACCAGCATCACAGCACTGGGTTCCCATGGATGTCACGACTTCCCAGCTGTCGATGATAGGGTCATAACATTCAATACTACTTAGCAGGGAATTACCATCATATCCTGCAATTGCATAAAGTCTCCCCCGAAGCACTGTGGCCCCTACATAGCATCGTGGAGTGGTCATACTGGTGACAGTTGTCCAGGAATCAGTGCGAATGTTGTATGCTTCAACAGAAGAAAGGTGGGCTGTACCATCAAATCCCCCCACCACATACATATGGTCATTCAGCAGGGCTACTCCTGCACCGGAATGCTTGGTGGCCATTGGCGTAACAGTAGTCCAATGTCCTGTATGAGGGTCGTATTTCTCAACTGAATTTAAGATATTCAAGCCGTCATATCCTCCTAGACAGTAGATCACTCCCCTGGCCACTACGAGTCTGGCACCTTCCCGGGCTGTCTGCATATCTCCCAGCATACTCCACTGGTCAATGTTTGGATCATAGCGCTCCATACTGGTGTGACGCCTGCTTCCATCAAAGCCTCCAGAGACATAGATCATATCTCCCAGGGTGGTGGCTCCAGCAAGACCTCGTTGGACATTCATAGGGGCCACAGAATACCAGACCCCATCCTCATCTGCTGTGTAGTCTAGACATTCCACTGAACTAAGGCGGGAACGGCCATCATAGCCACCAATGACGTAGATCCGGTCATGTAGGGACACTGAGGTCACATAACGTCTCTTACGAGTGATGCTCGGCAAAAAGCTCCACTCCTGAGTCTTTGGGTCATATTTCTCTACCACGTCGATAGGAGACTGCTGGCTTCCGAAACCCCCAACCACCAAAAGCACTTCATTGGCTCCTAGGCGAGCCCTTGTCCCGGGTCCCTGCATTCGACTCCGAAGTTCAGGCCTCAGATGAAACTTCTTTGCTTCATCAACCAGATCCCTGCACTGTAAACTACAGCGGATGAAAGGCTCAGCATCTATTACATCTGTGATATACCTGGGGGTTAGCAGGGGCATCCTCACATACTGTAGCAGGTTAGGCAAGGATTCTTCCCGCTCTTTCTTGGCACGCTTCACCCAGTTGATCACAGCCTCAAAGACCGGCTCTTCAGAATCCACCTGAATTTCATCGCACTTGATTAGCTTTTCCACCTCTCCTTGACTCAGAAGAATGAATTCTTCATGCTGTACCACTTCAGGAAAATGCTTCTGGCTAAAAACCTCAGCTGCTTGCATCAGGTCAACACAATTGTGGGTTTCGGCAAAATCCCTAATACCCAGGCAATTAGAAGGGTCCAACTGACTTTCAAAGAACTCACAGCAGGCTTGTTTCACACCTTTCAACTGAAGCAGACAGGCTGCAGGGAGTAGTTCTTGTACATTCTCCACCGTCACATGTACTGTTTCTGTGTACACAAAGTCCAATAAAATTTCCATAGTAGAGGCAGTCAAACCTTGGATGTCAACATAAGGCTTGCCCTTCTCTGAAAGCTCACTAGTGAACATCGCACAGAAGTAATCACTACAGGCAGCCAGCACAATCCGATGGGCAGGGAAGTCTTTCTGCTCTACTCTCAATGTCATATCACAGAGGGTATTGCTCTTCCTGAGGGAGTTCATTGAATTGAGGATGGATTTAGCATGAGTATTTGTCATTATGTCTTTGGGGGCCATAATGTCACCTAGAAAGTGGTGCAGAGAAACAAAAGGGGTCCTTGGATTCTCAGCTCCCGTGCCCACACAGCCGCGCCGGGCCTGTCCCCAGCCTGTGGGGATAGGGTGGGGTGCGGGGCCAGCAGGCGGCTCAGGAGGAGCCGAAGCGCTGCCGCCGCCGCCCCAACCCGGAGGCCCCGGAGCCTGATCCTACGATTTTAAAGCAGGAGCATTGGTTCTACGCGTAAAGTGTCTTGTCAACGGCAGTGAGTAAAGAAGGCATCTCCTTCCACTCCCCTTTGCTCACTCTGCCGAGGTCCACAGCCTCCTGGCCAGTCCCCTCATTTTCTTCTGCTCTTTTCTCAGACATCACCTTCTGCAAAGAGTTTAAGCCAACTGTGTGGTTAGAGAGAACAAGAGCCCCGCAAGAGATCACCCCGCTTCTGACACCAGTTTAGGGGCAAAACCACACTCAGGTTCCAAAACTTGCTAGCAGGGCCCACAGAATTCACAGAAAGCCGTTGTATTCATGGTTATGATTTATTACAGGGAAGCCATGCAGATTAAAATCCGCCAAGTGGGGGGATGAGATCAGTCAAGGCAGAGTCTAGGAGGGTCTGTGTAAATATGAGGCTTCCCTTTTTTCTCTCTCTGTGAAGTCATGGGCGCCACTTATCACTAGCAGGCAAAAAATCCATTTTACCTGTCTGTTTATTGTCTCTCTCTCCCATAGGAATGTAAGCTTCGTGACGGCAGGGAATTTGGTCTCACCGCTGTGTTACTTCTAGAACTGCACCGTCCAATATTGTAGCTACTAGCCATGTGTGGGTAGTGAGAAGCTGAAAAATGACTGTCTCAAATCAAAATACACCATAAGTGTAAAATACACATGGAATTTTAAGGACTTGGTGTTAAAAGAAAAATGTAAAATAACTCACTGATAATTTATTACGCTGGTTATATGTTAAAATGATATTTGGTACATACTGGGTTATATAAAATATATTAATAAAATGTATTTCTCTTTTTTTAGAAACAAATTGCAGTCTGCAATGTGTGTATTTATGTGTGTGCCCATGTGTGTGCATGTGCGTGTGTGTATCAGACAGCACTGATTTAAAAGAAATGTCAGTGAACTTTTTCTGTAAAGGATCAAATAGAAAATATCTTAGGCTTTGAGGCTGTATGGCCTCTACTCAACTCTGCTGTTGTGGCACAAAAGCAGCCATAGAAAAGACTTAAACAAATAAGTGTCACTGTGTTCTAATAAAACTTTATTTAGAAAAACAGTCCCACAATTCAGCTTATGGTTCAGAGTTCTAGTACCAATCCAGAACATTGGTCCATAGTCAATATTCAGTAAGTATTTCTTGAGCAAATGGCAAGACAGAAGACTAACATAGCTGCAGCACCTAAGCCAGGAGAAGAATGGGAAACTACTTCTGAAGGTCTTCAGTAGCCAGAGTATGTAGGGTCTGTTACCCATGGACTTCATTTTAAGCCGTTGGAGGAATTTAAGGAGAACAGCAGTAAAATCTAACGTAACTTCTATCAAAGTTCGCTGTGATAGATGCTACAGTCTGGCACTCAGACGTGCCCCCCTCCCGCCCCTTTCAGAACTCGTCCTGAATGTTGGTGGCCAAAAGCTCTCAGGTGAGTCCCTCTCCAAGGGTTGTTCATGGCTGATGAGCGCTGCCTTGTTCAAAGTAGCACTCCTTTCTCGGAATCAACCCACATTCAATGACTCACTAATGTAGGGCATAAAGGCCTGGCCTTCTTGCGCCCTGTGCAGACAGTTCCAAAGCACTGCCCAGCTGCAGAGCTCCCTCTGGGATTGCCAGCTGTGACCCTGGCTGTGGTGGCATGGCTGTGGTGGCATGGCTGTGATGGCATGGCATTTCCACAGTCTGCCTCCCTCACCGAGGAGTCCATCTGCTTCCCTCCCTCTCCACCAGGGGCTCACCTCATGAGCACGCCCCAAAACCCTGCCTGCATCTCAGAGTCAGAATCCAGAGAACCTGACCTGCAAGAGCTGAGACCAGCAGTGGTCCAAGAAAGCAGGGTCTTTACAGTGGGATTTTGGAGCTGATTACCTGCCAGCTAGCTAGCAAGGAGAGCCCTACTGCTGACTGCAGGTGAAGTACGGAGAGCCCCAGCAAAGTGAGGCAGTACAATGGTCAAAGCTGTCAGGCGCGGTGAACTGGAATGTATTCGGAGGGAAGGGATCCCCTGGTGGGTGGAATGTACCAGGCGTGAGTGATCCAAATGCTGGGAGCTACTGCAGCACTGGAGAAAGTGTCAGGTGTGAAAGCCAGAGGGCCTCCTTGGCAGCACATCAAGAGTCTCAAATACTGCATCCAGGGAGCAGAAAGAGCTTTGGCCCGGGTCAACAAGGAGACACGTACGCAGGCCATTGCCACAGCCCAGGCGAGACACACAACTGCCTTGGCCCCGAATGCTGACAGCAGCACTGGGGAAATGCGCTCGGATCCCGGCTACGTTTTGAAGATGAAGCCAACATGATTGGCTATGGCATTTGTATCCCCGTCTGCCTCCTGTGGTTACGGCGGGTTCTCCCGGATAATCCATCCCCCGTCTGCCTCCCGTGGTTACGGCGGGTTCTCCCGGATAATCCATCCGCTGTCTGCCTCCTGTGGTTACTGTGGGTTCCTCTGGATAATCCATCCCCGTCTGCCTCCCGTGGTTACAGTGGGTTCTCCCGGATAATCCATCCCCCGTCTGCCTCCCGTGGTTACAGTGGGTTCCTCTGGATAATCCATCCCCGTCTGCCTCCCGTGGTTATGGCGGGTTCTCCCGGATAATCCATCCGGTCTCAAACGCCTTAATTTAACCACATCTGCAAAGTCCCTTTTGCTGTGTCAGATAAGGCAGACATCCACAGGTTCCAGGGTTGGGATGCAGACAGATTTAGGGACACATTATTTAGCCCATACATGGTTGGAGATGGGAATGCAAGAAAGGGAGGAGTCCCGAATGACCTGAATGCTTGGGGCCTGAGCAGCTGGAGGAACACGTGGCCTCCAGGGTAGCTGGGGAAGACACGGGGCTCAGAGGTTCAGTCCATTCTGCTTTGGAAGCCAAGCCCTGCCACTTCCCTGCAAAGGCTTCCCTGCGTTCAAAGAAACTTTTCAGAAAAAGGTGAAATCAGGACTGTCATACAGATGTAAAAATTAGCACAGGTTGAAGAATTTACTTCACTCACGTGATCTGAGAAAAGCAGGCAGATGTTATAACCAGTTTAAAGGAAAACTCGAAGCAGCACACATTTATATGGAGTAGAGCAATGTTAGCATGAATTGCAAATGGGGACAAAAGTGAGTTTTCCACAGTGAGGAGGAAGTCAGTTAAAATCACTGCCAGACAGTACAGCATTAATACACGTTACAACTTACAAAGAGCTTCAAAACAGGTCGGACAATGTACAGGCCTAGAATCTTATAACAGAAAGCTGTGCTACAGATGGTGCATTGTTATCTGTTGAAACACAAAGGGTTTTTCCTACACTTGATTTTCCTGACAGAAGCAGTCAGCATGTAAGTCCCAGCAAGGGCGGATGGAGTTTCTGGCAGGCGGGGAACAAGGAGGGTTTGATGTCTCCGGGCAAGATCTAACAGAAGACAGGCAGAAAGAAAAACAAAAATAACACATTTTAACATGAACATTTATATATGTATTCATTATAATACTGTTTAGCTGGTTACTCTTTATTTATAGAGAAGCTGTTATGGACTCAAAATTTGTGACCGCCCAAAACTCATATGTTCAAGCCCCCAATGCCATCGCCCGGCAACAAGTGATGGCATTAGGAGGTAGAGCCCTTGGGTACTAATTAGGTTTAGATGAGGTCTTGAAGGGTGGGGCCCCATAATGGGATTAGCGTCCTCATAAGCAAGAGGAAGAGAGACCACAGCTCACTCTGCACGCACACCAAGAGGTTACCTGAGCACGCTGTGAGATGGTGGCCACCATTACCAGGAAATGAACCTGTCGGCCCCTTGATCTTGCACTTCCCAGACTCTAGAACTGTGAGAACTAAATGTCTGTCGTTTCACCCAGTCCACAGCATTTTGTTATGACAGCCCCAGCAGACGAATACGGGGACTATTTAATTTGTTTCTGGTCCAATCACGGTATAATCAGCCACCTGGTGACATTTGGTATTCTACTTAAGGGCAAGTGAATCAGACTAAATGTGAAGGAGCATAACTCACGTACCCTTCCGGTCATTATCACTTTGAAAGCAAAAAAGCATTCCATTTGTTCAGCTTCTCCAGCATACAGCAACCCTTCATTGTTTGAAGCTGAATTGGAAGTGCAATGATTTATATACATAAGGCAGGGGACAAAAAATAATTTTCCCTCTGCCCTTCTTTTTTCCTTAATAAAGCAAAATATATTCCATTTTGAATTTTATAATTATGTACTTATATGAAATAATAGTAATAACGGTTTGTTTTATTTTCCATATTTGTATCTGGAAAAATCAAAAGGTAGCTACTCTTTTGCACTCCAGAAGGAGCTATTTTCACGTGACTTTGGCTGTCTCTTTGTATTCTGTGAAATCCACAATTCTAGGAACAATTGCCTCTAAAGGTAACAGTGTCTAGATTCATTCTTTTTTTTTTTTTTTTTGAGATGGAGTTTGGCTCTTGTTACCCAGGCCAGAGTGCAATGGCTCGATCTCGGCTCACGGCAACCTCTGCCTCCTGGGTTCAAGCAATTCTCCTGTCTCAGCCTCCAGAGTAGCTGGGATTACAGGCACGCGCCACCATGCCCAGCTAATTTTTGTATTTTTAATAGAGACGGGATTTCACCATGTTGACCAGGATAGTCTCAATCTCTTGACCTTGTGATCCACCCACCTCGGCCTCCCAAAGTGCTGGGATTATAGACATGAGCCACAGCACCCTGCCTATGCCCTTCTTTTTTATTGATGTTTTGAGATGGAGTATTGCTCTGTCACTCAGGCTGCAGTGCAGTGGCAAGATCTCAGCTCACTGCAACCTCCGCCTTCCGGTTTCAAGTGATTCTTCTGCCTCGGCCTCCCGAGAAGCTGGGATTACAGGAACCCACCACATCCAGCTAATTTTTGTATTTTTAGTAAAAACCGGGTTTCACCATGTTGGTCAGGCTGGTCTCAAACTCCTGACCTCAGGTTGTCCACCCACCTTGGCCTCCCAAAGTGCTGGGATTACAGGCATGAGCCACCACACCCGGCCCCCTCTACCCTTCTTAGCTCTGGCCTGGGACCCTCTGTAGCAAAAGACAGATTAAAAAGAAAAATAAAGAGAAATGTATTAATGTGTTAATTTATATATATATGTATATATATATATATGGAAAATAGGGAAAGAATCACTCTCAAATAAGTGGCTTAGAGCTTCAACTATGTAGCATCTTCAACAAAGAACAATACATTCTTAGAGAAATATCAAGACAAAAGAAAAGGACCTTGAGCCTCCAGGTGGAGAAAACTGTGGGAAAGCAAATAGATGGGAAATTTAAAGGCTAGTGAGTGATGTTTGCTATCTCGACGCCTCTGGTGCCACCTTCAGGCTGATGAGGGGCTAAAGTTGTAACAGTCCATTCTTCCTGACAGAGGAGGAAGAACTCCTTTGTAAAGTTATGTCCTGTTTTTAGGCAAATGGGGAGGGCAAAGAGCTTGTCTTGTGTCTGCCTCTTCTCAATTACCTTCAGTTCAAAACAGTCCTTATGCCAGCGTGGCATGCTTTGGGGCGGAGTATTCTGCTACCCTGTAGTAGTGCGTCTGCAGTACAGTTTCCTATAGGGTCTTGCTCCTCCATCTTCTAATTCAATTAACATGCATGGGCGAGAGAGACAGACAGTGAGCAAACCCTTGCTATTCAGCAACTTTGCAGGGCAGGAAGATAAAACCCAGTACCAGATAGAAAATCTTTGCCGGCCACCAGTACTCGTTGGCAAAAGGCAAGTGTAGGGAGAAAACACCTTTTCTTTCCCTATTGACGTTCAGGGTCCACAGATTAACCAACCACAGGCCGATTAACAGGGAAAAAACATGAAGTTTATTTATTCAAAGGAGTCTTCAGATCAATATGGCTCTCTAAACAGCGAAAAATAGGGGTTTATATACCCACTTCACAAGGAGAAAGGGAGGACTTCCATGGAAAACGAATGGAAGGTGTGGAGTTTCAGAGAATGCTTGTTTAAGCAATTGCTCGCTATGATGAGAACGGTTAGTCTCTTTTCTGGCTGTGAATTTCCTAGAAAGGAGATTCACGGCCGCAGTGTTCAGGGGGTCCTGCTTGAGTCAGCAAAGTTTAGGTAGTTTTTGTTTGCTTATTTCTACAGCTGCTGTTTGTTCAGATGTTTTTAGCTTAAAATAATCTTCATGTCATTGAAGTGCATTTTGGATCCCTGCAGGTGCAGAATCATTCTTCATGTAACAAGATTTTTCTTTTTCTTTTTCTTTTTTCTTTTTCTTTTTTTTTTTTTTAAGATGGAGTTTCTCTCTTCTTACCCAGGCTGGAGTGCAATGGCGCCATCTCGGCTCACCGCAACCTCCGCCTCCTGGGTTCAGGCAATTTTCCTGCCTCAGCTTCCTGAGTAGCTGGGACTACAGGCACGCGCCACCACACCCGGCTAATTTTTTGTGTTTTTAGTAGAGAAAAGGTTTCACAGCGTTAGTAGAGACAAGGTTCACCAGGATGGTCTTGATCTCTTGACCTTGTGATCCGCCTGCCTCAGCCTCCCAAAGTGTTGGGATTACAGGCATGAGCCACTGCACCCGGCCGTAACGTAACTTTTCAAGGGGCTCTTCCTGTCTCAGAGATTTGGGTCAACGCTCCAGAAGTAAGAAAAATGCATTCAAGTGCCACAGACTCTGGAATGAAGTACCACCTTGCAGAAAAATGGCAACTGAATTGGTTCTCACTTTTCAGTTCAGCACCTGCCACCAGGCTGTACTTGGGGAAGCTGGCACGGGCCCAGAGGCAGCCATCATGGCTGATGCTCCATGATACTATCTCCAGACGCCCTGCTCTAGCCCAGGGCATCACTTCTTATGTCTCCCCATGACATCAGCACCCCAACTCTTCCTCGACCTTCTACTCTTTGCGTCTTCCCCTCAACACCCCCAACACCAAGTGGCAAAGCAGCAAAAGGGGTCTCTCTAAAATGCAGTCTGTTCACACCGTTAACCTGTTTAAACCACTGCAAGACGTCCCACTGCAGTGGGACAAGAGCAAAGTCTTTGCCGAGGCTCACAGAGCTCTTGAGATGCACCCACCCACCTGCCCACCCCCATCCCCTACTGAGACTCAGAGCACTCTCTCCTTCCCTCCCTTTCCCGTCCCCAGAATGTACAATGTTCTCTCTCATTTCAGGTCTTAGCACCTGCTGCTTCCTCTGCTGGATGCTGGAGACATCTAGCCCCCTCTCCTATTTCACCTGCCTGTAACATTTACAGCAGAGGGAAGAGAATAAATGGACCCCTGGCCTCATCCCTCTTTTCTTCCCTTCCCTGGTTCTGTTCTGCACCATGAAGTGCATATGTGTGGACATCCCACCTGCAGATCCAAGCTGCCTCCATAAACTCCCCTCTCTTTGGCCACCCTCCCAGGCCTAAAGGTATATGCTAGCAGAATAGTCTGCCCTCAGTGGATGGACCTAGAAAAAATAACCACACAGGTCCTGGAAGTGAGATGGAATGTCTGAGTAGAGAATACTGGGTCCCAGGTACGTTGAGATGGAGAGACATCTTAAAAGGATTTGCCCATGGGGGCTGCCTGGAGGGCCAATAGGAGCCCAAAATATTTGTAGAGATGGTCTCCTAGGACCAGGGGTTGAATGGGAGCTGTCAGGAGAAGGCTGGAAAGTACATCACCTGTGTCGGTAACTGCAGGCGATGTGGGGCATAGATATCCCAAATAAACTTCAAAATACCCACAATAGAAAGAGCCACCTGCCACTAGCAACACATTAGGGAAGTCCCAGGCATTCAATCTCTTTCATGCCCTTTACCTGTCTCCCTGCTCCATCCCTTGAGCTTTGACCTGAAGAGTTAAAAAAATCTGAAATACAAGCCAGGCAGGCAGGGGAGATGGACAAGGTGGGGACATGGAAGGCTGCCCTGGCTCGGCTTAGAAACCTGGTGAGGAAAGGAGGTGGAGCTGGCCTCCTCACTATGTCTACTCCTCATTCCTCTGGATCCACTCGTGATGCCACTCCTGACTCATCTAGAGTGGGGTAAGGAGAAAGAGGACAGAGAAAGGGGCAGAAAGGTGTTGCTGGTGCCCTCTGGGTGGGTCAGATGTCCAAATGCTGGCCCTTTCTCTTGTGGGGTGCTCTGGTGGGTGCATCCCACAGGTGCCCCATTCCCTGACAAGAGTGACAAACCTCAAGCCAACTCCTGGCAATGGCTTCTCCACCCACACAGGTCCTTGCCCTGCCGGCCCCTCTTGAGGGGGCTCACAGGAGACCTTGGCAGTTCTCTTTGTTCTTGCACAGTCAGCTCGAGGGACTCAGGCCAAGCTCTCCCAGAGGCTCTCTTGAAGACCCCCATCGGGCTTGAGGGGAGAGAAAGAACAATGCTTTACTTTAAGGAATCCTCTTTTCAGCGTCCCTCTTAGTCCCGTGCTACTCTGTGTGTGCCCTTAATAGCCGTTATCCATTGGAGAGTCAATGACTCTGAGGAAAGGGAAGCTATTTTTATGTGCAGTCTACTTGGAGATAAGGCCAAAAACGCGAGGTGCCTGGAGCCTGGGAACCTTGTTGCAGCTTCAAGTTTAGGTTAGCCAGTGAATTCATTTACTTTTATTGCAGTCCATTTTCCCAGCCAGACAGTAAATGCCATGGTAGCACAGACTATCTGTCCTGTTTACCATACCTCCCAGCTCCTAGCAAAGAGCCCAGCATAGAGTGGGCGCTCATAAATATTAATGAATTATCTCCATCCATTGCTGCATAACAAACCACTCCAAAATTTAAATGGCTTAAAATAATGAAAATCATTTATTTTGCTTACAGTTGGACAATCAGGAACAGCTCATCTCTGCTGAATGTGGTATCGGCTGGAACAACTCAACTTGAGACTGGAATGTCTGCTTCCAAGAATATCCACAAGTTGATGCTGGCTATTGGCTGGGAGCTCAGCGGATGCCTTGGCCTGGGGGCCTTGGTTGCCTCCCACATAATCTCTCCACAGGATGCTTGGGCTTCCTCACAGCATGGCGGCTGGGTTGCAACGTCATCAGAGGTGAAACCTGAATTGCCTTCTATGACCCAGCCTTGGAAGTCATAAGCCAGCCTGGATTCAAGGGGATGGCACAAAGACCTCTCTGTCTCAATTGGAAGAGTATCCAAGTCACATTATACACATGACATATGGGGTAGGAGATATTGGAGTGACCGTCTTTGGAAAATTCATCTAACTTGTCCCACGAATAGGCCAACACCATCACTTCCTGGTGGACCTAGTATTTGAACTCAAGTTCCTTCCAGTACATTTTGTTCCAGGAGGAGGGGATATATGTCACACATTCTAGAAAGACTTCTCTCTAACCTTGGAGTTTGGAGAGTTGATTGACTGTTACAAAGATAATTCACTTATTTGTGTCAACTGCCTCTTCAACTAAAATGTAGGCTTCCTAAGGAAGTTTTGTTATGTACGTATATATTATATTATGCATGTTTTATATTAATATTTAGATTTTCTGTTAAGCATGTACATGTACAGTAATCTCCATTGCTTAGCCCAGAGTCTAACACATAGCATCTGTGCAAAGAGCACAAAGAAATCTTGTGGAATAAAATAAATGAAATACCAGCATAGTCCCGCTAGATGAGGTGTCGCTTGATGAGGTGCTGCCACCTTCTGGGCGCTGCAGTATTGCTATCCCTGTCAGAGACCACGTCTCTGGAACGCAGCCCTCTTGCCCCAAGTCACTCTCAGTTTACAAGGCACTCTCCCAATGGCTGATTTTTATTTACTTATTTTATTGAGACAGGGTCTCGCTCTGTCGCCTAGGATGCAGTGCAGTGGCACAATATCAGCTCACTGCAGCCTTGAGCTCCTGAGCTCAAATGACCCTCACGCTTCAGCCTGCAGAGTAGCTGGGACCACAGGCAAGTGCCACCACGCCCAGCTAATTTTTTAAATTATTTCTTTATTTATTTTTGTAGAGATGGGAGTCTCGCTTTGTTGCACAGGCTGGTCTGGAACTCCTGGGCTCAAGTGATCCTCAGCATCCCAAAGTGCTGAGATTACAGGCATGAGCCACCTCGCTGGGTCCCCCAGTGGCTGAGGGATCTTTTTTTTTAGACAGGAATTTTGACCCCTGTGTTGATTCCTATTTGACCAATGAAAACTCTGAGGACCAGAGGAGCTGCTGATCAGAAGCCTCCCTCTCTGCAGCCCCACCCGGCCCGCCGCCTGGCTGTGCCTCCTCACTGTCACTGCTCTGCCAAAGCACTCCAGGTGTCCCTGCTGATCCAGCAGCCCTCCTGCCTGCTTACCTTACCACAACTCTGTGTAGCACCAGACAATGGTGCTCTCCTCCCTCTTCAGATACGGTCCTCCCTTAACATCGTCCGTGACCAGCTCTTCTCCAGGTTTTCTCCCTCCCTCTCTGGCTGCTGCTTCTCTCAAGTCTGCCTTCTCCCACATTTGACCCTAAGCCTCTCTTCAGGGACCCCTGCAAAAGCAGCTCCCCTCCCAGCTTCAATCCCCATCTGTACACAATCACCTGCCAGCCCGTCTTCTCTCGAGCTCCATATCCGACTGCCTGGTCCCCAGAAAGCCAGCTGTGCTTGGGGCACCCCGACATTTAATGCTTATCTTTTCCGAAGTCGGCCTGTGGTCTCCCCTCACTGCCGACCGCTCTGCCCCTTCTCCCATTCGCACTGCTCCCACCTATGCATCCCCCACTCACTTCTCTGGACAGCTCATCTGTTCCCTCTCCTCACCTCCAGGGTCACTAAATGGTTTTAGGCAGCTGCGTCAGACAGTGCACCAAGCACTTTGGCATAATTTAGCTCTTTTAGGTTCTGTCGAATCTGACTCCTGGGCGGCCCTCAGACGGTCCCTCCTCCCCCTTGTCTGCCACCACCAGCCAGATCCTCATGGCATGGAACCTGCACCGTGGGGACAGAGCCTATGCCCGACTCCTCCCTGCGGCCTGACTCTAACGACGCTACGTTCCAGCTTGCCCCTGGTTAAAACCCTTCAGAATGGGGCTCAAACTCCACACCTGCCGTTCAGTTTTCACAACTTGGCTCTCTGCTGTCCAAGACCAGGCACCACCTCTGCCCATCCACCCTGCCTTCAGGGCACACTGCCCAGGTCGCACCATCCAAGCCTCTGTGCCTTCGCCCATTCTCTTCCTTTTGCCCAATTCCCTTTTCTCATCTTCTCATGTCCAAAGTATCTCATCCCCACTGTACAAAGAGACAGTTTCATTTTATTCTTTTTCTTTTTCTTTTTTTGAGGCAGAGTCTTGCTTTGTCTCCCAGGCTGGATGCAGTTCTGCAGGCCCAAGGCCTCGGGGGCAGCCATCTCTCAGCTCTGCAGCCCCCACCCAGGCAGAGTTGGGTCATCTTGATGACAACCATGTCCTTAGAGAGACTTAGGCCTGTCCCATCCCCCATCACATTCCTCCCCCCAAGGTATCCCTGGCACTAAAAGTATACCTCCCACCCTGACCTGGGGCTCAGGAAACCTTCGTTCTAGTCCTTACTGTGCCTCTCACTTACTGTGTCACTTTAACATGTCAGCGTAACATCTCTGAGCCATCTCCTTGCCTGTAAAACGAGCACACAGATAACTCCCACCGGGCTTCTGTGAGGATTGCATGAGATCAAGCACATGTGATAGGAGCTCAGAACGCTGGGGCTGGAATTAAAGGAGAAAGGGGATTCGAACACTGGCAGCTCGGGAACGGTGTTGTGAGCCGAGAAAAGTGAACTAGATGTCAGCATTTACCTTCCCTGTGGCTGCTGACCATAAGCAAATCACTTTCCTTTGCTGAGTTTTAGTTTTTTCAGTTGGAAAATAGGAATTAATCTTTCCCTGTCAGTGAGATTTTTGACCCAGAGAGGACTTTAAATACCGTTAATTATCTTAAACACTTCACTGATGGGGAAGAGGAAGAGGGGCTGCAGGGCAGTAGTGGGCTCCGGTGCTTGCCCCGGCACCTTTCGGCCTCTCGCAGTGAGCAGAGTCGGCCGCAGCTGATACAAGCTGACCACCTGCCCTCGACACCTCACTGGGGTAACCCTCTAAATCTGTGTTGTCCGATACGTCACCACTCACCACATGTGGCTACTGAGCACCTGAATTATAACCACGGTAACAAAATGCAAAATGCACAAAGGGCTTCTTTAGTTTTACTTAATTGACTCAAATTTAAAAACTGTTAATTATTAGAAAATTTTAAGTGTGTTTGAACAACTTGAGAATCTACTTCTCAGCTATACATTTTACTAAATATAGATCGAGCGCTTTTGCTCAATGCTGGTGTTGTTGTTCGGGACGGGGTCTCACTGTCACCCAGGCTGGAGTGCAGTGGTGCCATCTCAGCTCACTACAGCCTTGACCTCCCAACTGATCCTCCCACCTCAGCCTCCCGAGGAGCTGGGACTGCAGGTGTGCACCACCACGCCTGGCTAACTTTTTGTAGAGACAGAGTTTTGCCATGTTGTCCAGGCAGGCCTCAAACTCTTGAGCTCAAGAGATCTACCCACCTAAGCCTCACAAAGTGCTGGGATTACAGGCATGCACCACCATGGCTGGCCAGATGAAATATTTCTGATGAAAATTTAGTGTCCAAATTAAGGTACACTATAAATATAAAATATACACTGGATTTCAAAGATAATTCAAGATATCTTAATAATTTTATATTAATTTATGTGCAAATGATAACACTTTGGAAATCTAGGTCAGACAAAATATTAAAATTCATTTCATCTTTAAAAATTTTTTTAATGTGGCTACTAGAAAATTTTAAATGACTTATATGACTCTCACACTATTTGGCTTGTATTATTCAGATAAATTGCATTATTTTTCTACCCAACAGCACTGGCCCAAATCTTCAAAGCAACACCACGACATGGGCCTGTTCTTATCATGCTCATCTCACAGATAGGGGAACCTAACATAGCATATGCTGCCTGTGCCCTGTGCTGCCTCGCCCCCCTCGGGGTCGCCTGTAGCTTCCATGGACAATTCCTATAAGAGCTTCCTACCTCAAATACTTGCATCTTCTCTCTGCCTGAGGGGCAGGCAAGAAGTTCAGAGGAAGGGGAGATACATAGCACTTCCTGCAACAGCACCAAATCAATGGGAGGTGAGGGCTGGTAGATAAATACCCCATTTTATTAATCTATTTTCCATTGCTTATAACAGAGTAACTGAAACTGGGTCATTTTTTTTTTCTTTTTTTTTTCTTTTATCCATCTGGAGTTAATTTTAGTGTAAGGTGTCAGGAGAAACTGGGTCATTTACGAAGAAAAGAAATTCACTTCCTTTAGTTACAGAAGCCGAGCAGTCAAAGGTTGAGGGGTGGCATTGGGTGAGGACCTTCTTGCTGGTGGGGATTCTCTGCAGAATCCCAAGGCAGCTCAGGTCATCATATGGCCGGGGGGCTAAGAGTGCTTGCTCAGGTCTCTCTTCCTCTTCTTATAAAGCCATCAGTCCTACTCCCATGACAACCCATTGATCCGTTAATCTATTAATATAACCTATTAAACCATGAATGGCAGAGCCCCCATGAACCAATCACATCTTAAAGGCTGCCATGTTTCAATATTACCACATTAGGGTAAATTTCAAGATGAGTTTTAGAGGGGGCAAATACTTGAACCATAGCACTCACCTTCTTCTCCCCAAGTGAGGCAGGCACTACCCACACCCCCCAGAGAATCTACAGTGAGATTAAACTCAGTTTTATGACCACATGGGATCTATCCCTAGGATACAAGAACTGTTCAACATTCAAAAACTAATTAATATCATACCCCACTTTAACATAATAAAGCATGAAATCACATGATCATCTCAGTTGACTTAGAAAAGGCATTTGACAGGGGTGCATGGTAGCTCACACCTGTAATCCCAGCATTTGGGGAGGTGGAGGCTGGTGGATCACTTGAGGCCAGGAGTTTGAGACAAGCCTGGCCAACATGGTGAAACACGTCTCTACTGAAAAAAATACAAAAATTGGACAGGTGTGGTGGCGCATGCCTGCAATCTCAGCTACCTGGGAGACTGAGGCAGGAGAATCACTTGAAACCGGGAGGCGGAGGCTTGGAGGTTGCAGTGAGCCGAAATCATGCCACTGTACTCCAGCCTGGGTGATAGAGTGAGATTCGATCTCAAAAAAAAAAAAAAAAAAGAAAGAAAGAAAAGAAGGAAAGAAAAGCATTTGACAAAATTCAACATGGAAGTAACCCGATTTCCTCCCTTCCCTTCCTCACTCCTCCACCCTCACTCCACTGGGATCCTGTCCCGGGTAAATCACTTGCACTCAAAAGTTTGTCTCAGATTCTGCTCTTGGAAGAACCTAAATCCAGGCATTTGACAGCTTAAACTGTCAATAAACCAGGAATAGAAGGAAGGCACACCAACATAATAATAGCTGTATATGAGCAGCCCCCAGTTCACTTCATACCCAGCAGTGAAAAACAGAAAATTGTTCCTCTAAAGTCAGTAACAAGCAGGGATGCTCCCTCTCACCACTTCTGTATTCAATAAACATAGTACTGAAGCCCTAGCCAAACAATTAGGAAGAAAAAGAATAAAAATTAATCAAATCAGAAAAGTAAAACTGTCCCTATTTGCAGATTCATACATAGAGAAAACTCCTAAAGACTCAATTTAAAAAACTGTTAGAACTAATGATAAAAATTCAGCGAAGTCGCAGGATACAGAGTCAACACAGGAAAACCAGCTGTGTGCCTATGCTCTCACAACGAACCACCTGAAGCAGAAACCAGGAGATGAAGCCCTGCTTGTTTACAGAGGTAGGCCGCTTGCTTCCCTTCCTCACTTCTCTACCCTCCCTGCATTCCGGGGTCTTCTCCCGGTTAAATCACTTGTACTCAAATGCTTGTCTCAGATTCTGCTCTTGGAAGAATCTAAATACAGACATTAAGGTAGAGAGAGCTGAAAGACTCTCAGAGGTCAAATAAATAGTATGAGACAGACTGGCAATTTGATCTGAGGCCATCTGACACCAGCTCCCGCTCTCCCAAACACCATGTTCTGTTGCCTCTCCCACGGTAGCCGTGGTATTCCCATGGCAGGAGAGTGGAGGCTCTCCTCTCAAATCGGCTGACCCCAGAGCAGAAAATCCCTTCTCTGGCTTCAGATGATTCTTCTCTGGTATCAAGAGGCTGAGCAGACCCACCCCCTGCAGGCTTGGAACAGAGCCAGCCTGGCTGCCCAAGCTGTCCCCCTGGCACCCGTGCCTGCTTCCCAGCCAGCAGGAAGCCAAGACTGCCAACCAGCACCAGGGTAACTGGGAGTCACACAGCTAGTAAGTGTCACAGGTAGAATTCAACCTCAAGCAGTCTGGCTCCTAATCATTCCTGGATCTCATCTCTCCATAACTTGAAGTGAGTCAGCTGCCAGCTACTGACTCAGCTCCTTCATGATTTACGTGTGAATTTCTGCCCAAACCAACGTTGATGGAGCCCCACTTGAAGGGAGGGACTGGCAGAAAAAGGTGCCCTGGACCCAGAGAAGCAGCAGGCTCCCAAAGAGGGGACTGCGATAGCTGAAGAGGAACCACTCTTCCCTCGCACCCCGTCCCTGAGCGCCTCTCTGGCTGTTGACAAAGATCAGCTGTTCAACCTCAGTGTATTTATTTATTTCAGCCTCATTCCCAATATGATTTGAGAGAGCTTAAAGGAATAGTGTCTGCACAGTATCTCCACTGTTAAAGTCAGTTAAAATGCAGCTCAGGCCTGAAGCATCCCTGAGCAGGCAAACCAAGTTAGGTCTCATAACTTAACCTTGCTTGATCTGCAGACATAAGCAAAACTGCAGCCCTTTCTTTTCTTTTCTTTCTCTTTCTTTTCTTTCTTTCTTTCCTCCCTCCCTCCTTTTGCTTGCTTGCTTTTTCTTTCTTTCTTTTTCTTTCTTCTTCTTTCTTTCTTTCTTCTTTTCTTTTGAGACAAGGTCTCACTTTGCCACCTAGGCTGCAGTGCAGTGGTACAATCACAGCTCACTGCAGCCTCCACCTCTCTGGCTTAAGCAATTCTCCCACTTCAGCCTCCCAAGTAGCTGGGACAACAAGTGCATGCCACCATATCCAGCTAATGTTTTATTTTTGTAGAGACGAGGTCTTGCTATGTTGCCCAAACTGGTCTCCAACTCCTGGGCTCAAGTGATCCTCCCACTTCAGCCTCCCAAAGTGCTCGGATTACAAGGGTAAGCCACCATGCCTACCCTTGAGCTGTTTCTTGTAAATGCCTATGCTAAAGAAAAATAAAACTTAAGTGCAACTAAGGAGAAGCAGCCAGCACAAATAATTATATAGCCAGGGACTTTCCAATGAAATAGACCAAATAAAGCAACTGTATACCTGTAATCAGATGTTATCTTTGCTTCACTTCTGTGTCTGTCTTATAAAAACCTCCCACTTGTGCTTCCTCGGTAGAGCTCCCAAGCCACTTCTGGTTTGGGACTGCCTGATTCAAAAATTGTTTGCACAGATAAACCCTTAAACAATGTACGTGCCTCCGTATAACTCTTCAATACCACTGAAGATACGCCGGTAAACAATGCCTAGTTTACTACCTCGACAGCCTCATACCTGATACCACGATGATGTGATATCATTAGATCCTTACTCAGAGTGACTAGCTTGTCCTGGGTTTTGTTAGGACTTTTCCAGTTTTAAAACTCCTCAGAGACAGGCAACAAAAAGTTGGACACCCTTATTACACAGCATTTGGGACACAAAGTCTACCTGAAAGATTAAAAATTTAGCTCTGAGTTTCCTAGCAACCAAGGCAAAGAGAAACAACATATGTTATAAAAATTGTTTGTTCTTATTGACAATTCTTTTTCCAGAAAAAAATTTCTTTTCCTATTTGTTTTAACGTCTATACCAGCACTATCTGGCAGAACTTTCTGCAATAATGGAAACATGGTGCAGTATTCGATATGACAGTTTCAGCCTGGGCACGGTGGTCACGCTTGTAATCCCTGCACTTTGGGAGGCCAAGGTGGGCGAATCACTTTAAGTCAGGAGTTCAAGACCAGCCTGGAAAACATGGTGAAACCCCATCTCTACTAAAAATACAAGAATTAGCCAGCTGTGGTGGGGCATACCTGTAATCCCAGCTACTCGGGTGGTTAAGGCAGGAGAATCGCTTAGGCCCAGGAGGCAGAGGTTGCAGTGAGCTGAAATTGTGCCACAGCACTCCAGCCTGAGCGACAGACTGAGATGCTATTTCAAAAAACAAACAAAAAAAATCAATATAATAGTGGCTAGCCACTTGTCTCTATGGAAGACTTAAAATATGTCTAGTGTAGTGAATAGATGAATTTTTATTTTATTTCATTGTAATGTACTTAAGTTTAAATAGCCTCATTTGGCTAGTGGCAACTGTATTGGACAGCACAGCTGTACTAGACAGAAGAAACCAAGTGCTCAGGAAGAGCCTCTTCTTAATATTGAGGCCTGGCTGGGCGCGGTGGCTGAAGCCTGTAAACCCAGCACTTTGGGAGGCCGAGGCAGGTGGAACACAAGGTCAAGAGATCGGGACCATCCTGGTCAACATGGTGAAACCTTGTCTCTACTAAAAATACAAAAAATTAGCTGGGCATGGTGACACGTGCCTGTAATCCCAGCTACTCAGGAGGCTGAGGATGGAGAATTGCCTGAACCCAGGAGGCGGAGGTTGCGGTGAGCCGAGATCGCGCCATTGCACTCCAGCCTGGGTAACAAGAGCGAAACTCCGCCTCAAAAAAAAAAATAAATATATATATATAGAGAGAGAGGCCTGAAGAATTTCTCCCATGAGTTATCACAGACGGTGAATACAAGAGTGAGTTCCACCCACGGGCTTTTCTTTTTTTATAGTATATACAACATAATAGCAGGCCCTTCTAAAGCACAGGCTGTGTGCTAACTGCTCTCAGGCACTCTTCTTTTTTCTTTCTTTCTTTTTTTTTTTTTAATGATACAGTCTTGCCCTGTACCGCAGGCTACAGTGCAGTGGCATGATCCCGGCTTACTGCATCTTCTGCCTCCCAGGTTCAATTCTCCTGCCTTAGCCTCCCAAGTAGGTGGAATTACAGGCATGTGCCACTATGCCCGACTAATTTTTTGTATTTTTAGTAGAGACAAGGTTTCACCATGTTGGTCGGGCTGGTCTTGAACTCCTGACCTAAAATGATCCACCCACCTCAGCCTGCCAAATTACTGGGATTACAGGCGTGAGCCACCGTGCCTGGCAGGAGGTGCTCTTTTCATATAATAATTTCTTCAGTTCTCAAAACCATCCTAGAAAGTAGGAACTTTCAGTATCCACAGGGAGAAAGCTCCTCCCAGGAGAAATCCTGCAAGACCTAAGGCTGCTCCTTATCCCAAAGACGGGTACATCTGTCTCCCTGCCCTTCCTAGGGAGAGCCAGGAGCCTGGGGGACAGGCAGAGGGCTAGAAAAGAGCAGGGAAGAGATAAGAGGGAGGGAGACCAGGAAGAAGGGGTTCCCAGATGTCCTCACCCCATTCCAGCTGACGCTGCTGGACTGACATTGACTCCATGGAAAAAGTGAGCAATGTCTGGCATCACCCCTGGCACCAGAGGGCATTTGGGGAGTCAGAAGGAAGACCTCATGTGCCAGGCCACAGAATGCACCTGCACACCCTCAGAAATGGAGCCTGGGCCAGGCCCACGTAGGACAAAACACCTGTTTCTGGTTTTCTGAGGATGGTCCCCTGACATCTTTCCCCACACTGGTCTGTCTGCCAGGATCTGAGCCTGCTTGGCCCTCGGGCCCTGGTAAACGAAGGAGGAGGCCAGTGTGACCCCCCTCCCCCACCACTTCGTCTGTGACTGGGAAGCTGATGACTCCAGGGTCAGAAATAACCCCACGGTCAGCTCCCTGCATGCCACCCTTCCCCTCCCCTCCGTTCCCAGAAAGCCTGGGCCCTGAGTCAGAGGGAAGAGTCCAGAAAAATGCAAAGACTCAGATAATCTGGGGTGAAAACCACAGAGTCTTGCTGTGGAATTCATTGATAAATCAGGGGCCTAGTGAAGAGCTGAGCCTGGTCATTCAGATGTCTTTCCCCAAATCCAGCTTCATCAGGACTGTTGACCTGTGCTGTGGGGCTTGGGGAGGAGTGGGTAAGACAGGGGGAACTCTTCAGTGCAGAAGGGAATGGGGAAGAAGGCGAGCTGGCCCTCACTCTCAGAGGCAGCCAGGCTCAGAGCAGAGGAGAAGGGGCCCAGCCTGCCCTCAGGGGACCTCTAGTTTCCTGGCACGGTGGGTGGAGACACGTCGGGAAGAGTCAGAGGCAGGACCAGAGTAGAGTGATGGGGACCGACAGGACGGGAGCAAGACATCCAAGGTGTCAGATGCCCTTTCTTATTCACTCCCTCAAAATAGTCTGGGACACCCCCAACCCCACAACCCAACTGAGTCACTGACCCCAAGCCCCAGATCAGACTTTGGATGAATGAAGTTTCTTCCCCTCTGTTTCCCCTCCCCAGCTTAAAGGGCATGTAACTGATTCCCCCAGATGGAAGAGTGACTTCCACAAGCCCTAAAAATAACCAAACCACTTAATGCTCTGAACATAGCCTCTCCCGCCCGCCCCCACCACGGCCCACCCTCTAGCCAGCAAGATAAAGGCAGCTGCTGCGGCTGGCAGGGGACAGAGACCTGGAGCCAGCGAGGCGAGAAGGTGTCTGCAGAGCCAGCAGGACCGAACCACACCAAACAGAACCTCGAGAGGAAGGAGCAACCCTGACACCACACCTGTTGCAGACCCCAAGCACCCTGTCAGCTAAGAGAGACCCTCGGTGAGTAACCTACCTCTCTGTCCTTCCACGGCAAGGCTGGCTTTCACGGCTGGGGTTCCCTCTCCTGGAATGGACGTATTGGGGTGGCTCTGAGTCGGGGAGGAGACTGAGGGCATGCATGGGAGGAGGTGAGTGAAGTCGCAGATATAAAGAACCCACAAAGGAGGTAAAGACAGAGTGAGTCCCATGGGAGCTCTTGGAGTGGCTCCCACAGGCCTGAAGCAAGCAGAAAGGACAGGCTCCTGACTCCACCCAGAAAGGCTGGAGTTGTGATTTTTAAAATACAAGGTGTGAAGTACCTCAGGCTTCAGGGCTTCCTCCCAGGGAAGCCTCAGATAGGCCCAGGGTCTGGAGGAAGGAGGAACAGAAGCGAGGTGGGGTTGGGGGGCCGCAGCTAGGCCTGGGTGTGCATTGCCAGAACAAGCCCCAGGCCCAGTTGTTGTGGGGGACACTCTTAGCATATCTAGCCCAGCCATAGCTCCCAGGGGCTGGCCTGAGCCCAGCTCCCTGCACATCACAGCCTAAAACCTGGGGTGGAATTCGGACTCTGGCCATGTCCATGGTCTTGCCTAGTGGGAAAGCCCCCAGGGCAGATCTGGGGGACTCAGGGCAGGGAGACCAGACCTGAAATTGCCCAGATGTAAAGACATATGGAGCCAGCTGGGCCGTGGAGGAGGTGACCTGACTCTACACTTGACCCAGGAGTCTCAGGCCAGGCAAGGATGGTGGAGGGAAGGCCAGGGCTTGTGAGGCTTGCTTTAGGCTTGCTGCCGCCTTGCTGAGCAGCCTTGGACAGCTTCTTTCCCTTCTGTGGGCCTCTGCTTCTCCGTTTGAACAATAAGGGGTTTACATTGAGTGACCTCTGAGGGTCCTTAGGCCTGACATCCCTGGACTCCATGATAATAGCTGTCTGTGGCCCCAGTAGAGATTCTGGAAATTCCTGGGGGCAGGGGTGGGGCAAAGCTGACGGGCTGCACCTGCCATCTGCCCAGGCCACCCTGGTGGAGACAGGATGGCGTGGAGGTGGCGACAGGCACAGGTTTGCCTTGGGCAGGGGAGCCTCTCCGGAGCTGGGAAATGAAAGAAACCACCCAGAGCTTTGATGAGACTCAGGCTGCAGGTTTCAGAGCTCTCACTCCCCAAAGGTTCTGATGTCTCTGGTGGACTTGCCAGGGTGGGCGTGGGGTAAGCAGGACCCGGTTCCCTGTGTCCTTCGGAGGTAGCCATAGGAAGTCCCGCCCCACTTGCTGCAGGCATCCCCACACCTCTTCCCGGTGCAGACTCCTTTGCACAGGGAAGGTGTCCAGGTTCCAGCACCTGGTTGGCCTGCAGCACAGGGGCCTGACACCAGCTCAGGAGGCAGGATCAGGGAGCCCAGGGTAATGAAGGAGATGAGGTGAGCCAATGACCCTGAGGGTCCCCGCTGACTGGGCCTCAGCCACCCTCTGAGCCCAGGGCTGCTGTTCTGAGGCCAAGACCTCATCTATATTTAGCACTTTATGTGGTGCAGAGCAGTGGGTCGGGGCAGCGGGAGGGGGCACATGCTTCCCATTCTTTCCCTGCTGACCTCTGATGACTGTCAGTACACCTGTCACAAGATAGATAAGACAAACATCGACAGAGAGCAGAGAAGGGCTTGAGGGGTGGGAGGCCATTGAGGGGTGGGGTACAGCAGGGCAGAAGCTAAGCTGAGGTAGCCGTGAGGCCTGCAGGGGTAGGGCTTAGCCTGAAGCCCCCCGAGTCTGAGCCCCTAAAGCTGTGCTTGCTTGCTTAGGGAGAGGTCTCCAGGGCTGGGCACGGTGGCTCATGCTTGTAATCCCAGCACTTTGGGAGGCTAAGGCCAGTGGATCACGAGGTCAGGAGTTCAAGACCAGCCTGTCCAATATGGTGAAACCCCATTTCTACTAAAAATACAAAAATTGGCCAGGCGTAATGGTGCACACCTGCAGTCCCAGCTACTTGGGAGGCTGAGGCAAGAGAATTGCTTGAACCCAGGAGGTGGAGGTTGCAGTGAGCTAAGATAGTGCCACTGCACTCGAGCCTGGCAATAGAGTAAGACTCTGTCTCAAAAAGAGAAAAGATAAAGAGGTCTCCAAGGTCTCCAGGAGCAAGGGGCAGGGCTGTCTCTGCAGAAAGCACCCTGGTCCCATGGTCCTCTCCCTGGTAGGTGTCACCATCATATCCTCCCAGGATGCCTGCTGGGGAATAGAGGGTCTTATGGCCAAAAAGAAAGCTTTACACCCCCGACTCTCTTATTTCTTGGGGCCAGGCCCTAGGTGGAGTTCAGGGACCCAAGCCAGCACTGCCTTCCACTTATTCACAAAGATGTGACTCTGGGCCTAAGCTCCTGCATTTTAATTTATAAATGGTTGTGCTAAAAGACCTTTGAGGTCCCCCTAGCTCAGGCATTCTCAGTCTTGATTATAGTGCAGAAAACCTGACTGGAGATTCAGAATTTGGGGCTGGCCTAACCACAAGATATCTGGTGAGAGCTTCCTGATCCTCAGCTGCTTCCGCTCCAGCATGGGCTGCTGGCCTCTGCCTGCCTCCCTGGGCCTGGGAAAGGCTGGAGTGAGTTGACAGCTAAGAGGTAAAAGTTAGGCAAGGCTCCAGGTCAACATGGCAAGTCTGCCCTCTGGTGTTCTGCAAGGGAATCTCGTCTCCAGTTTAGAGACCCGCCCCTCCAGTGCTGGGACTCCAAGTCAGGATTCCCCCAGGCCACTCCCCTGGAAGTCTAGGGAAACGCTGATTTTTAACATAGGCAGGCGAGGATGGGGCATGTCCAGTTTGCCCTCTGGGTTTGGGCATCCCTTGTGGAGCTAAAGGAAAGTGTCTCATGGCTGGGGTACCATGGTCACTCCCTAGCAACCCAGGAGATGCAGGGAAGCAGGAACCCACTGCGATGGTGGGTCCACATGTCCTAAGTTCAAGACCTGTTGCACACCGAACATGCCAGCAGCAGAGTGAAGCCCAGGCCAGGCACATAGAGAGCGCGAAGGAGTCACTAAGCATAAGTCACCCAGAGCTACTCTGACCCTGAGCCCTGTTTCCTGCCATTTCTCCCAGTATCCAGCCTCTACCCTGCTGATCATCTAGACTTAAGGCCCCCAATCCCACCCTCACCTCTTCCCCTTCTTCTCAGAAGGATGGCCGACACCCAGACGCAGGTGGCCCCCACACCAGCCATGAGGATGGCAGCTGCAGGGGACCTGCCCCTCCCTCCACCCCCAGCCCTAGAGGACCTGCCACTGCCGCCACCCAAGGAGTCCTTCTCCAAGTTCCACCAGCAGCGGCAAGCTAGTGAGCTCCGCCGCCTCTACAGGCACATCCACCCCGAGCTCCGCAAGAATCTGGCCGAGGCTGTGGCGGAGGATCTGGCTGAGGTCCTGGGCTCTGAGGAACCCACCGAGGGTGACGTTCAGTGCATGCGCTGGATCTTTGAGAACTGGCAACTGGATGCCATCGGAGATCACGAGAGGCCAGCTGCCAAGGAGCCCGTGCCGGGTGGTGACGTCCAGGCCACCTCCCGCAAGTTTGAAGAAGGCTCCTTTGCCAACAGCACAGACCAAGAGCCAGCCAGGCCCCAGCCGGGTGGAGGGGACGTCCGTGCAGCCCGCTGGCTATTTGAGACAAAGCCACTGGATGAGCTGACAGGGCGGGCCAAGGAACTGGAGGCTGCTGTGAGGGAGCCCACAGCCAGCGGAGATGTGCAGGGGACCAGGATGCTGTTTGAGACCCGGCCGCTGGACTGCCTGGGCTCCCGCACCTCCCTGCAGGAGCAGAGCCCATTGGAACTGCGCTCAGAGATCCAAGAGCTGAAGGGTGATGTGAAGAAGACAGTGAAGCTGTTCCAAACGGAGCCCCTGTGTGCCATCCAGGATGCAGAGGGTGCCATCCACGAGGTCAAGGCCGCATGCCGGGAGGAGATCCAAAGCAACGCGGTGAGGTCTGCCCGCTGGCTCTTTGAGACTCGGCCTCTGGACGCCTTCAACCAGGACCCCAGCCAGGTGCGGGTGATCCGGGGGATTTCCCTGGAGGAGGGGGACCGGCCCGACGTCAGCGCAACTCGCTGGATCTTTGAGACGCAGCCCCTGGATGCCATTCGGGAGATCTTGGTAGACGAGAAGGACTTCCAACCATCCCCAGACCTCATCCCATCTGGTCTGGATGTTCAGCAGCAGCGGCATCTGTTTGAGACCCGAGCACTGGACACTCTGAAGGGGGACGAGGAGGCTGGAGCAGAGGCCCCACCTAAGGAGGAAGTGATCCCTGGTGATGTCCGCTCCACCCTGTGGTTATTTGAGACAAAGCCCCTGGATGCTTTCAGAGACAAAGTCCAAGTGGGTCACCTACAGCGGGTGGGTCCCCAGGACGGTGAGGTGCACCTATCCAGTGACAGCTCCTCAGCACTGCCCGGCTCTCAGGGTGCCCCCCAGAGGGATGGGCTAAAGGGGGATGTGAAGACTTTTAAGAACCTTTTTGAGACCCTTCCCTTGGACAGCATTGGACAGGGTGAGGTTCCAGCCCACGGGCATCCGAGCAGAGAAGAAGGAACTGATTCTGCTGGGCAGGCCCAGGGCGTAGGGGCCCCAGTGTATGCTATGCAGGACTGCAAGGGCCGCCTCCACGCCCTGACTTCTGTTAGCAGAGAGCAGATAGTCGGAGGTGACGTGCAGGGCTACAGGTGGATGTTTGAGACACAGCCCCTGGACCAGCTCGGCCGAAGCCCCGGTACCATCGATGTGGTTCGGGGTGTCACCCGGCAGGAGGTGGTGGCTGGGGATGTTGGCACTGCTCGGTGGCTCTTTGAGACCCAGCCCCTGGAGATGATCCACCAGAGGGAGCTGCAGAAACGAAAGGAAGAAGAAGGGAAGAGTCAGGGAGACCCCCAGCCTGAGGCGCCCCCAAAGGGCGATGTGCAGACCATCCGGTGGTTGTTCGAGACGTGCCCAATGAGTGAGCTGGCCGAAAAGCAGGGCTCAGAAGTCACAGGTCCCACAGCTAAGGCTGAGGCCCAGTCCTGCACCTGGATGTTCAAGCCCCAAGCCTCAGAGAGTCCAGTGGGGTCCAGGGAGCAGCACCTGCAGGTCAGCCAGGTCCCGGCTGGGGAGAGACAGACAGACAGACATGTCTTTGAGACGGAGCCTCTTCAGGCCCCAGGCGGTCCCTGCGGAAGAGGGCCTGTGAGATACTGCAGCCGTGTGGAGATCCCTTCAGGGCAGGTGTCTCGACAGAAGGAGGTTTTCCAGGCCCTGGAGGCAGGCAAGAAGGAAGAAGAGCAGCCCCGGGTAATTGCCGGGCCCGTCCCCGCAGGTTCTGTGCACAAGTTCACCTGGCTTTTTGAGAATTGCCCCATGGGCTCCCTGGCAGCTGAGAGCATCCGAGGGGGCAGCCTCCAGGAAGAGCAGCCCATGAGCCCCGCAGAGAACAGGATTCGAGAGAGCCAGGAGACGGCTGCTGAGGGGACCCTGTGGACTCTGCACGGCACCCCTGGCATCCTGCACCACGGAGGCATCCTCATGGAGGCCCGAGGGCCAGGGGAGCTCTGCCTTGCCAAGTATGTGCTCTCGGGCACAGGGCAGGGATGCCCCCATATACGAAAGGAGGAGCTGGTGTCGGGTGAACTTCCCAGGATCATCCGCCAAGTCCTGCACCGGCCAGATGTGGACCAGCAGGGGCTGCTGGTGCAGGAAGACCCAACTGGCCAGCTCCAACTCAAGCCGCTGAGGCTGCCAACTCCAGGCAGCAGTGGGGGTGCTGAAGACATGGACCCTGAGCTCCAGCAGCTGCTGGCTTGCAGGCTCGGGGCCTCCGCGGCAAGGACTGGGGTGGTGATGCAGGAGACAGAGCAGGGCCTGATCGCACTGACTGCCTACTCTCTGCAGCCCCGGCTAACTAGCAAGGCCTCGGAGAGGAGCAGCGTGCAGCTGTTGGCCAGCTGCATAGACAAAGGAGACCTGAGTGGTCTGCACAGTCTGCGGTGGGAGCCGCCAGCCAACCCGAGTCCAGAGCCAGCCAGCGAAGGGGCCCAGAGCCTCCCCCCAACGGAGAGCATCATCCATGTTCCCCCACTGGACCCCAGCATGGGGATGGGGCATCTGAGAGGCCCAGGAGCCACCCCTTGCCCTCCTCGGGCCATTGGAAAGGCAGTCCCTGTGGCTGGGGAAGCTGCAGCACCAGCCCAATTGCAAAACACAGAAAAGCAGGGAGATAGTCACACTGGACAGAAAGGGATGGCAGTCTTGGGAAAGTCAGAAGGAGCCACGACTACCCCTCCAGGGCCTGGGGTCCCAGACCTGCAGGCCGCCATGCAGAGTCTTCGGATGGCAGCAGCTGAAGCCCAGAGCCTGCACGAGCAAGTTCTGAACAAGCACAAGCAGGGCCCCGCCCCCGCAGCCACTGCCGAGCCCATCCAGGTCGGTCTTCGGAAAGCTGGGGCTATCCAAGGCAACATCAGGCCTGGGAGTGGAAGTGATCCCCGGATCCCAGCAGCCCCCAGAAAGGTCAGTGGGGAAGAGCAGGCAGTACCCAGAGGGCCACCTTGGGGGTGGGTGACAATTCAGGACGGCATCTACACCGCTCATCCTGCGAGGACCTTTGACCCGCCTGGGGGTGTCCAGCCTTCTGAGAGGGAACCCCAGTCAAGGCACAGGGAAACCGCCCTCTCAGTCCAGGCTGCCAGCTCCCTCCAGGGAGGCCCAGCTCAGAGTACTGGGCCAGGGCGGGAGGCGCCTGAGGGCCACACACAGATGGCCTGGGGGCCTCCAGGGAAGCTGATGGCAGAAGTCTGCCCAGGGGGCCTCCAAGCTGCAGAGACCACCCTGAAGACTGCCCCTCTAGGCCGCCACATTCTGGCCTCTGGGCCCCAAGCGCCAGGTGCGAGCCCGCAACCCCGTAATGCCTTTGTTCCTCCTCCTCCTCCTCTCCCAGCTGCTGTGACAGGACCTGACTTTCCAGCCAGAGCCGGCTGTGATGAGGACTCCATCCAGCAGGTTTCCGAGCCCCTGAAGGACCCCCTTCTTCAGTCCCACAGCAGCTCTGCTGGCCAGAGAGCCCCTGGAGGGTTACAGACAAAAACCCCAAAACTGGAGCCCGCCAAGTCCCCAAAGGAGAAGCCACAGCTGCCCCCTAAACCCGCACACCTAACCCAGAGCCACCCTCCTCAGAGGCTGCCCAAACCCTTGCCTCTATCTCCCAGCTTTTCCTCGGAGAGGGGGCAAAGAGAGCAGCAACGAGGTGAGACAGATGCCACCGTCCCTCAGCCAACCAAGGTTTCCACCACTGCGGGCCAGGGCCGCAGACCTCTGGCCGCCTGCCCCAGTGGACACAGCCAGCCCAGCCCCCAACACGGCCTCAGCACCACGGCCCCCAGGCCCGCCCAGAATCCGAGTTCTGAGCCGGGCAAGCTCAATGCTGTCTACCGTGATCCCACCTCACCACAGGGGGGCCCCAGCTCCCCAGGAGAGCAGTCCGTGGAAGGGGCCCCCGAGAGCCCTGCGAGTCTGCAAAGAAACCAGAACGAGCTCCAGGGCCTCCTGACCCAGGTGCAAGCCCTGGAGAAGGAGGCCGAGAGCAGTGTGGACGTGCAGGCCCTGCGGAGGCTCTTTGAGGTGGTGCCCCAGCTGGAAGGGGCTGCCCCTCAGGCCCTCGCTGCCCGCCAAAAGCCCGAGGCCTCCGTGGAGCAGGCCTTTGGGGAGCTGACACGGGTCAGCACGGAAGTTGCTCGGCTGAAGGAACAGACCCTGGCCAGGCTGCTGGACATTGAAGAAGCTGTGCACAAGGCGCTCAGCTCCATGTCCAGCCTCCAGCCTGAGGCCAGTGCCAGAGGCCATTTCCAGGGACCTCCAAAAGACCACAGTGCCCACAAGATCAGTGTCACAGTCAGCAGTAGCGCCAGGCCCAGTGGCTCCAGCCAGGAGCTCGGGGGTCAAACTGCAGTCAAGATCCAAGCCAAGGCTGGATGCCACACGGAGGCCCACAGCAAAGTCAGGATCAGAAATCACACGGAGGTCGGAGGTCACGCAGCCTCAACGGCGCCTCCCACCGGGAGGCAGGAGACATCAAGAGAAGACGTGTGCCTCCCTCGAGTCTTACCTCCCAGCCGAGATTCACCCTCCTCCCCAACATTTATCTCCATCCAGTCGGCCACAAGGAAGCCTCCAGAGACCCCCAGCTTCAAGGGCAACCCTGACGTCTCAGTGAAAAGCACACGACTAGCTCAGGACACGGGCCAGGTCCTGCTCCAGCAGAAAGGTGTCCAGGACAAGGCTGGGAAGAAGGACGTCACGCAGTGCTCTGCACTGCCTAAGCCTGCCCCTCCCTCAGCCAGTCCCCTGCCCACAGGGCGGCAAAAGAGTGTTCTGCAGCTGCAGACGGGGCCGGGGAGCTTGCAGCACTATGGAGCCATGAGAACTGTGACTGAGCAGTACGAGGAGGTGGACCAGTTCGGGAACACAGTCCTCATGTCTTCCAGCACGGTCACCGAGCGGGCAGAGCCACCCAGGAGCCCAGGTCCCCACCTCGGGCTCCATGCCTCCCCCCTGCTGAGGCAGTTCCTACACAGCCCAGCTGGGTTCAGCAGTGACCTGGCAGAAGCTGAGCTGGAGCAGGTGTCCTGCAGCCCCCAGACAGCTGCCCAATGAGGCCACTCCTCCCACCACACCTGCCACCTGTTCTGGCCTTCACTGCCCCAGGACTGAGGTGGGTGCCTACCTCCTGCACCCTGGTGCAAGGACCAAGAGGAAAGGACATCTTCCAAGGACGACTGGGGCCATCTCCCTTTCGTCAGTTCTTTCAATAGGCCCAGTTCCTCCGATGGGAAAATAAAGGTCTGGAAGCAGCCCACGGAGTAGCACAGGCGTGGGGGTGGGGTGGGCGCCCCCAGCTGCTTGGGGGAGGATGTAATACATACACACACACATTTCTCACACAGACCTGGCCCACGCATGGACATGTGTGAATCTGCACGCCACTGCCTGAGGTGGAGCCCCCCAGAGTGTCCCTCTCCCCAGAGGTTTTATTTCTTTGATTAGTCTGAATGTTCCCAGCCATCTGCTCCGTAATCCCCAGAGAGGAACGGATCAACTGGACACAGCGTCGCTGTCTGTTTGCAATCACCGTGACGTCTCCAGAAGGGCCTGGCCGCCAGCCCCTTCATCACCATCTCCGTCATTCAGCTGGTCATCTGGTGGCCCAAAGGTCACATGAAGAGTCAGCAATTACCATGTCCCCAGAAGCCAAATGCACAGCCTTTCTCTGTCCCCACAACTGTCCCCCACTGCACCCCAAACAGAAAACGTATGGTCTGAATAAACCCAAGTTTTATTCTCTACTCTGTGCATGTCTGACTGTGTGCATCTGTTCCAGTCTGCGTTCCCACTGCAGGGGAGAGAGCAGCCACAACCTCCAGGTGCCTCCTCTTCCTAGCAACGGCAGCGTGGGAAGGCTCTAAAGGCCACTCCTTCTCCACCATCGTAGCTGACAACCAGAAATGCCCTGCCCACTCTCCTATTCTCCTCACCCCCTCCCCATCACACGTGGGCAGGCGCACACACACACACCCCGCTGCCCTCTCTACCTCAGCCTCCCTTCCTGGATGTTCTTGAACACCATCCTGGAGGGGTTCTTAGAAGCCTGCCCCAGAGCTGGAGAGCAGCCCAGTCAGGCCTGGGAAGCGGGGGGAACTCACGCCAGGAGAATTCCTGTGCCCACCATGGCTGGGCCACTTCTGCCTATTCAGCCCAGGTGCTGTGTGCCAAGCAGGGGCTCCTGGGAAGGGGAGTGCTCAGATCCTGGCCTGGAAAGTTAGAATGATTTGGTGAAGGGCCCTTTTCACGCTGTCTTTCAAAAAGCACTGGGCATCTTCTGTATTCCAGGCCTGTTCTAGGCAGTGGGGACAGAGGTGCGGTCCAAGGGGGTCCCGCTTTCAGGGAACTTTTTAAATGAGGAGACAGACAATAAATGAGAAAAGTTAGATCAGGAATAGGGTGATGCACCCGGCTAGGCCGCCCTCGCACTCTGGGATAAGTTACATGACATTGTGTCATGTAACAATGGCAGCTGATTGATTTAGGTGGAGTGGCCAAGCCAGGCCTCTGTAAGGAAAAAACACCTCAGCGGAGATCTAAATGACAAATAACAACTGTGTGAAAACCTGGGGAGATAAGGGCCAGGTGGAGGGACAGCACCTGCAAAGACCCGGAGGTTTCCTGGATGCACAGGCATTTGACACTGGGTTTGCCTCCCACCAAGTTCATGTGTCACCCACACTTTGCTTCAGTGGAAGAGACAGGCGCCTATCCTACCCCTACCCGTGGGCTCAACCCTCCACAGTCCTCACAGGCCCCTCATTTCCTGCTCGGCCAAGATGGGTGGGACTCCCCTGGGACAACATGGCTCGGATCTGGAAGGAGTCTGCACCCTGTGGTGCAGTTCCCGACTGCTGGAGACTGTGCTGTCTCGAGAACAATCAAGGTCCCAAATCCGCCTGCTTGGGCCTGGTACACCACGTTGTTGAGCCCCTCCCCGCAGGTCCGCCTCCCCTGCCTTCCGCGGGATCTCACTTGATTCCAGGGCCCAGCAGCCTGCAGAGCATGACTGTTCTCCCCAGCATTCTCATCTGTAAAGTGGGCACAGTTATAGTACCTACTGCTGTGAAGATTAAGTGCATTAACCCATTCATGCCTGAAGTTGCAATTTTCTGCAATCAGACCTTGGCGATGATCCTGAACAGTCGGATAAAATAACTTCCACATGCTTAATGTTCCAATAATGGAACACCAGTCAGTGTAAAAAGTGCTTGAAGCTATACCTGGCATCTGGAACTCAAAGACATTCATTTTTCACATTATTGTAATTTTTAGAAATATATCTTCTTCCTTAACTCCAAGGGGGAGCTCCCTGTCTTGTTCATCTTGGTACCTCTTTACCACAAGTGCCCAGAAGGCGCTCCATAAATGTCAAATAAATGAACGAAACGATTGAGTGAACCTGCCGATTCATCCAAGTAACTTTTATTGAGCACCTCATTCATGCCGGGTTCTGTTCAGGGTGCTGAGAACAGAGATGAACAAGGCAAAATGTGTGTCTGAGCTGATGGAACTTCGGTTTAAAGAGGAAGATAATATAGGTCGAAGCAGATAAGATCATTTCGGAGGGGAGAGACACAGAAGTCCAGGAGGGAAAGGTTGTTAGTTCCTTCAGCTTGGGTGGTCAGGGAAGGCGTCTCAGCGGAGGTGACCCGAATGGTTGGAGGCGGGCGGCCTAGGGGGAATCGCGGGAGGTGGCTGCGCGGCTGGTGGCGCCGGCGGGGCGTGCATGGGGGTGAGCGGCGGCTCCTCGGCGAGGCCCCTCCCGGAGCGCTGCGCACCTGCGGCCCCGCTGGCCGCGGAGGAGGGGCGGGGCGGGGCGGGCG
>CM052664.1:4009010-4046483 GCA_028533165.1 Leontopithecus rosalia
CACACACACAGGCTCCTTGCCCGGGACACTACACACACACGCTTAGGCACACACACCACAGGCACACACGCCACACACACGCGCATGCATGCGCACGCCATGCACACACACACGATGCACAGGCACATGCCCCTACAGGCCTGCCTACTCCCAGCCCCTATCCCCTAGTAAGCTTCCTGACCTCTCACCAGCAGGGGTCTCTCCTACCCAGGCCTTTGTGGATTTGCTAACTTGATCTGTGCAGGTAATAGTTATTGAATTTCTTCTGAGATACAGTAGTACCAAAAATAGGCAAAAGTTCCCTCCTGGAGCTTGCATTCTAGAAAGGGGAAATTGACCGCGCAGTGCAGGCTCCATGAGGGAGCACGTGGTACTTTTCGCTAGAACATGGTAGTGCTGGTAAGAAGGTAAAGCAGGGGTGATGCCGGGGTGGCAGCGTTGCCGTGGTGAAAGGTATCCAGAAAGGCCCTGTGGAGAAGTGAGAACCTGTTCCATCAGGCCCTCAGAGCCTCCAGGGGCCCTTTCACCTTCTCCCATCTCAAGGCCCAGACCCTGGACAGAGAGGGGAGGAGAGGGAAATCCTGCCATGGTGCTCATTTCCTCTCTGACACAGAGCCCTCCCTGAAGTACTGTCTCCCTGTGGCCTCTCACTGCATCCTACCTGCCTACAAACCAGGCTGATCTCTGGTGTTCTGGGGGTGTCCAGAGGGATCAGAACACCGTGGCTATGTGTCTGTTTGCTGGCACTGCATCATGTGGGTTGCCCACTGCTGAGAGCTCTCCTGTCTTCATCCTTGGCCCTCACTATGTTCATTTGGGTGCCAGGTTTCCCCACAGCTTCAAGGTATCTGGGATACAAGGCCAGGGTGAGAGGACTTCCCCTGGGTGCTGGCATCTGCCAGCAGATTTGGGCCCAAAGCAAGGTCTCCAGCTGCGTAGGTTGCCACGGTGACCTCTTCACATTTCCACACCATGTAGGGAGGAGCAGGGAAGCTTGGGACCCAGAAGCAGGTTCTCCTTACCCACCAGGTTATGGATCCCAAGTAGGAGCTGTTGAGAGACCTGACTGCAAGGGGAGAGAGTGCCCCTACCAACTCACCACACCCCACCCCTAGGCTGCTGCTACCACCCTGTAAGTGCCAGCCTGTGTAGGGAGGCCCTTCAGCCCCGAAGTGCCAGGGAGTTCAGCATTGAAGCTCAAGAACCCAGTGGAACTGGACATAAATACCAACTTTGTCCCTTCCAAGCTGAGTGGCTTACATCACTGGAGCCCCAGGTTCCACATCTGAAAAAACAAGAACAGCAACACCAACCTTGCAGGACTGGGCAAGCAGTCAATCAGACTTTCTAACGTGCTTTGCAAGTGTCCGACACAGAGCCAGCAGTTGCTGTGACTACTAGCTTTTGTTCCTCTTTTAGGTGTGGGAATTGAGACTGAATGTGTTCCCCTGAGCTTCTGGACGGAGCAGTGAAGTGACTTAGCTATCTCCCTGAGGGTTACAGAGACAAGAAGGGCGTTACACTGAGGTTTGAGTTTTTTGGCTTTTGTCTAAGTCAAGGAAACAACTGTGTCATTTTAATTTTAGAATGGACCCCTGAGTGAAGCAGAACAAAACTGGCTAAAATACTCAACTTTGGATATTTCTGGGGAAGAGGACATGTAAAATTCATCTGCCTGTGCATGTCAGGCCTTAGGAGTCCCTGGGGAGCCCTCATGTAGGGGTCTGTGTACTCTTTCTAGGAGAGCTGGAGAATGCCCAGGGCACCCTGCAGCGTTGCCTGGAGCTGGACCCCACCTCCGTGGATGCCCATCTCCTCATGTGCCAGATGTACTTGGCTCAGGGCAACTCTGGCATGTGCTTCCACTGCTTAGAGCTGGGTGTCAGCCACAACTTCCAGGTGGGTGTCCTGTCCTCCTCTCCGCATCCTAAAGCCCAGCTAGCTGCAGACCCCGTTTGCTTCGGAGAGTAGCCTCGAGGGCTAGTTGTGTCCAACAGATCTTTCTGCTGGTCCAAAGGAGGGGTAGCCTCGGTGGGCTCCTGAGGCTTTCTCTGACCTGGCCACTGTGAGCAGCAGTAGCAGCAGAGTGAACTGGAGCCTCGCGCTGTGCTGTACTCCTAGGTCCGAGATCACCCACTCTACCACCTCATAAAGGCCAGGGCCCTCCACAAGGCTGGAGACTATCCAGAGGCCATAAAGACCCTGAAAATGGTCATCAAATGGCCAGCCCTGAAGAAGGAAGAAGGCAGGAAGCTCCTCGGGCCCTCTGTGCAGCCCAGCCAGCGGGCATCCATCTTACTGGAACTGGTGGAGGCCCTCAGGCTGAATGGGGAGCTGGTCAGAAATGCCATGCTCTCTTCCCTGGCTATTGGGGCACAGTGGAGACCCAGGGAAGGCCCAGGAACCAGGTTCTTTGATTCTGCCCAGTGTCTACTTGTGCATCAAGTGGAAGGTCTGTTTGACTCCCATGTTTTAGCACGAGGCCACCAAGGTCATGCAGGACACCATCAGTGAGTTCAGCGGCACACTGGAGGAGAACCGCATCACCATTGCCAAGGTGGACTTGGTCGTGAGCAAGGGCAATGTGGACGTGGCGCAGAACATGCTGAGGAGCATCACATCCAAGCAGTCCTGCTACATGGAAGCCAGAGAGAAGATGGCCAACATCTACCTGCAGACCCTCAGAGACAGGCACCTCTACATCGGATGCTACCGGTGAGCCCCGCAGGCAGCACAGTGGCAGCTCCTTCTCTGATGGTATCGTAGGGAGTGTTTCCTTCAGGTGGCGTTTCTTCAGCCTGGGTCTCCAGAATGTGTCCTGGAGTGTAGTGGATAAATGTATGGAATCATCCATGGGTCACCATTTGAACATGAAAGGCCAGTAAGCCCTGCTCGTGGATGAGTTCTGAGGATACAGAGTTGAATTGGCCCTGAACCCTGCTTGCGTCCCCCTCACCCATTTGCACTCCTGCTTGGTGGGAGACTGTGGGCCTGGTTCTCAGAGCAGACACACTGAAGCTCCAAGCTGCCGTCTTTGTATGATTTGGTGTTGGCACCTCCAAGGCACCTTCCTTGTCCCTTTCTTCTGGCAGAGCTTCATCTAAGCAATTTAAAGTGGGCGCTGGGAGTGCTGAGGGAGTAGGGAAGGCTCTCCAGCAGTGGAAACCAGTGAACAGTATGGAGGCACGGCCAGAGTGGAGTTTTAGAAAGAGTGACGTGGAGAGGGAACTGGAGGGATGGGGGTGGAGTGAGAGGAACAGGTGGAGGGCTTGGCCATGACCTAACTGCAGAGATGGGTGTGGGGAGCCTGACTCAGGTAGCTAGTTCAGTGCCTCATGCACAGGGGGCTTTCTGTACAGATTGGTTGGTGAATGAATAAATGTCAGCCAGAATCAGTGGGAAGGAAGTGAAGGAGATGACTTCAGAAGCAGGAGGGGTGTGTGAGCCTGAGATAAGCTTTCGGTTACTCTTGCTTACAGTGAGCTCTGTGAACATCTGCCCGGCCCCCACACCAGCCTGCTGCTGGGCGATGCTTTCATGAGCATTCTGGCGGTGAGTGAGAGGCCTCACAACCTTGCCAAGTGGCCCCCAGGCTCACTTCTCCCGTGGGAGAGAAGAGAAGATCCAAAGATACTTTTTCCACCAGCCCGAGAAGGCCCTGGAGGTCTATGATGAAGCCCATAGACAGAACCCACAGGACGCCTCCCTGGCCAGCAGAATTGGGCAAGCTTATGTGAAGGCCCACCAGTATACTGAGGTCAGGCTGGGCTGGGGCGTGAAGGGGTGGGGAGGGCCACCTTCCACAGGGAAGGTGGAGGATGGTGCATGACTGGGGAGCTCTGGATGGGAGGAGAGTGGCTGAGTTTCCGCTTAGCTCCTTGCTGAATGGGGTACCAAGGGAAGAACTCAGCAACTTACTCCTGCCAGCCACACCTGCTCCAGCTGAGGCTTATACCCTGTGCCAGCTGAGAGGAGCGCCTTTTCACCTTAAGCTTCTGTGTTCTGGAGGGACACACTGGTGTGGTGGCTGCTGAGGGAAACATGGTGTCGGGCACCGAAGCGCAGAACCAGACCAGAGGCTAATATTTATTGTTGGCAGTAAGGCAACTGAGTATTATGAGGCTGCTCAGAAGATTAATGGACCGGACTTTCTGTGCTGTGATCTGGCTGAACTGCTCCTGAAGTTAAAGAAGGCCAATAAAGCAGAAACGGTTTTGAAGCAGGCACTGGAACATGACGTTGGTGAGGCAGCATTCTAACTCACTGCTAGCATCTGGAGCAGGTGTACTCCTCCCCCACTCCCCATTAGCTGGAATCCTGAGTCCAGCCCTCCACACCCACCCAGCTTCCCTGGAGCCAGTGAACTAACACTAATTTGAGTTTCCATTTAACAGTCCAAGACATCCCATCCATGATGAATGATGTTAAGTGCTTGCTTTTGCTGGCAAAGGTTAACGAGAGCCAAAAAAAAGAAGCTGTGATAGAAACTTTGAAAAAGGTAATTGATACGTGGACTCAAGCTCTTTATCTGCCATCTACTGATGGGGGCTGAAGGAGGGAGGAGAGACCTGTAGGTCTGGAAGGCCCCGACCTCTTCCTTAAAAAAGGGCCTAGGTTAGGCCGGAGGCAGTGGCTCACACCTGTAATCCCAGCACTTTGGGAGGCAGAGGTGGGCAGATCACCTAGGGTCAGGAATTCGAGACCAGCCTGACCAATATGGTGAAACCCCGTCTCTATCAAAAATACAAAATTAGCCAGGCGTGGTATCGCGTGCCTGTAGTTCCAGCTACTCGGGAGGCTGAGGCACGAGAATCACTTGAACCCAGGAGGTAGAGGTTGCAGTGAGCCAAGATCGCGCCATTGCACTCCAGCCTGGGCAACAAGAGCTAAACTCCGTCTCAAACAAACAAACAAAAACACCTTCACTTATTTTCCCATCTTGGTTCATTCAGTGGTGGTGCAGTAACACGCTCTGAGCTGGGCTGGGCTGGGGAAGGCAGGAAGTAAGAGTGCCTTTGTCCTCAGGGGTGACAGTAGAGATAATGATGACGATGACAGTAGTTCCTGCTTTTGGTTCCCTTCTGTGCTACAGTTCTCTAGGCTTTTTGCTTTCTGATTGAATAATCACAGTAGCCCTTTGTGATAAGCATTGTGGCAGTCCCGCGTAACAGACAAGTCTCTAGGAGGTTGAAAAATGTGCTCAAAGTTAGCTTCAGTTGTGTTAGTCTGTGTTCTGTCGGCTTATACCAGAATACTTGAAACTGGGTAATTGTAAATTTCCTAGAGTTCTGGAGGCAGAGAAGTCCAAGGTGGAGGGGCCACATCTGGTGAGATCCTTCCTGCTTGGGGGAAGGGGACTCTGTAAAGACTGCAGAGCAGGACATCACATGGTGGGCAGGGGCGCCGGGTGTGCTAAGACGCTTGCTCCAGCCTCTCACCCTCTTCTTATGAAGCCACCCATTAATCCATGAGTGCTTTCATCCATTTATGAGGGCAGGTGCCTCATGATCCAGTCACCTCTCAAAGGCCCCAGCTTTCAATGGGACCACATTGGGAATGAAGTTTCCAGCATGTGACATTTGGGGACACGTTCAAACCACAGCAACAGTCGTGTTGCTTATCAGCAGGGATAGGATTTTGTTGTGTGAACATCATAGAAGGTACTTGCACACACACATGGTGTGGCTGACTTCACACCTAGGCTATCTGGTGTAACCTACTGCTCCGAGGCTGCAAACCTACGCAGCACGTTACTCTACTGAATCCTGCAGGCAATCGTAGCATCATGAGAAGTATCTGTGTATCTAAACATAGCTGAACATAGAAAATAGACACCAAGATACAGTATTGTAATTGTATGGAACCGGCATCCTGTATGCGGTCTGTCATTGACTGAAGTGATGGAGCTGAGATCCGAGCAAGGTCTGGCCTGTCCCAGCTGTGTGCGTTCTGCACTGGCTGCCTCTGATCCCAGAGCCCCCAGCCATTCCTTTCACATCTTCCTCTCTTTTTTCCCCCAGGTGTGTGGCCTCAAACTTGTTCCTAGAGGGTGCTCTCTCATTCTACAGGAAGAGCCCATTCCCTGACTCCTTGAGCTGAGTTACCCCCTTCTTTTTTTTTTTTTTTTGGACCTTAGTTACTTATTACAAGTCGCAGGGGTCAGAGTTACCCTCTTCTTTACCACTGGATTCCCATTGCTCTTTTCGGCCCTTGGGGAGCCAAGTGCTGACTGCTACCCACGTCCTGCAGCTTACCCCTGGCATCATCCTTTCCTCTTGCCCTGGTGTTCTCTGCTTACTCACCTGGTCATTTTGTGTGTGGTAAATATTTGTGGGTGCGTCCTCAAATTCACAGCAGGACAGCATACAGAACAAGCAGTCTACTGTGTGCCTTGAGCACCTACTGTGTGCTCGTTCTAGCCTGTAGTGCAGCAAAGTGAAACAAAGCTGGCTAAGTTCTGTCTGAGTACCTTCGCTTCCACTCCCCAGAGGCAGCACCAGCTTCCCTCATGTGTACCCAGCCAGTGGCTTTGCCTATTCAGAGTGACCCAGATCTGCCCAAGGGCACTTAAGATGTCATTTTTCATACTTCTGGCTCTGAATTAAGAGCTTGGGGCTTCCTGTGAACTGGTGTGTCAGGCTCTGAGTTTCTGATCCTGGCTTGATCGGTTTCCCAAGGGCTTCGAGCTCCAGTCTCGGATACTAAAATGAATCCCACTGGAGCAACCAGAAATGATCCCTTCCCAGAAGCAACCGGCAGCCTCTGTCTGCATCCAGTTTGCAGACAGAGAAAGAGTATAAGGCAGTACGGTCTTATAAGGATGCCCTCTCCTACTTGCCCACTGACAATAAGGTGAGTGGCCCTCAAAGCAAGAGGCTGCTTTCTCTCTCAGGGCACAATCTTTGCTGAGCTCCCTGACCAGGTGCTTAGGGCAGTTCCTTCTCTATTCTTCCTGAGGAGTCGCAGATAGGATGGGCATGGGAGGCCAGCTAGCAGTGGCCCCTGGGGTCAGGTGCCTGCCTCTGCTGACCCGGGGCCTTGCCTGCAGCAGCCCTTGGAGCAAGATCTCACCTTGGACAGCTGAGTGTGGAGGGTGGAGTGGGGGAGGCATCGCTGAAAGTCGCGTTAGTCTGACAGCTTCAAGTCCCCCTTGGAGGTGGGGAGATGAGGGTTGTAGCTGCCAGGGCACTTTGGGTCCGAAGTGCAGGCTGAGCTTCCGAGAGGGTCTAGAGTTGTGAGGGAGGTGTGGCTCCAGGTAAGGGAACCATGTTTGGAGTTCAAGCTGACGCAGTAGATGAAGAGCTTAGTGACAGATTCATTTAATACTCATTTCACAGATACCTAATGTAATATGTGCCAGTACTGTGCCAGGCTCTGGGCACACATTGGGGTAAGGCTTGGTCACTACCCACAGACTACCTTTGGGCAAGGGCGTGTAGATGACAGCACAGGTGGCACTAATGCCATGCGGTACCTGCTGGCAAGGGTGTGCAGGGCACCATGGGAACTCGGAGGAATGGCACCTGCCCCAGAGTCTGGGGCAAGAGGCTCTCAGACCATTGAGACCAGAGTTGAAGCTGAAGGATGAGCATGTTAGCTTGGCCTAACTTTCAGAGGTTAGTAAGACGCAGGGCATGACTGGAGAACTGGGTAGGAGAAGCGGAGGGCCAGAGGCCTTCACTGGGGAAATTTGAGACATATGTTGAGGGCAGAGCTGATGGAAGTGGTTATGAGGGAAAGAGCTGTCAAGGACAATCCAGGGGTTTCCCGTGGTGTTGCTTAGTTAATTATGTCCGGCCTTATCCCAGGTGATGCTAGAGCTGGCTCAGCTCTACCTGCTCCGGGGGCACCTGGACCTGTGCGAGCAGCACTGTGCCACCCTAATGCAGACTGATCAGAACCATGAGACCGCTGCTGTGGTAGGCGGCCCCAGTACCTGCCCCGCCCTCCCTCTCTCCCCGGGGTCCCTGTGACCAGATGTGGGCTGCTTCCTAGCCCCATAGCCTCAGATGCCTCACTGACACACCTCTGAGGAGCTGCCAGACAGAGGACTCAGTGCTGCACCTGCTCTGCCCTTTAGCAGGAAGGGGTGGGCTGGCTGGCAGTGGGCAGTATCAACCTCCTGGGCCAGTCTAAGGTGGGGTGAGGTTGATTCACTCCAGGGGAAGCCACATCCACTGGGTGGTGGCAAGGGCGGGACAGGTTCCTGGGGCTTCGGGAAAAGCCCTCCCAGTCCTGCCTCTCTGCTCCCTGTCATTCAGACCTCCTCCAGGGCTGGCCCAGGAGCAGAAGCTGAGCCCCTGCAGAGCAAGGAGGGGTCCTCATCTCTACCTCTGCTGCCTGGCAGTTCTCAGAATGGGTGGAGAGGCTTCCCCTGTAGGCGGTCAAAAGGCCCCACTGGTCTCTACCCCTGGCCTCACCTTCCCACATCCATCCTCAGCCCAACTCTCCTTGCCCCCCACCTTGGGAAGTCTCACCTTCTGGGTGGGGGCCTGAGGAACTCTCAGGTTTCTCCTGTGGCAGCTTCTCCCAAGGCCTAGGGAGGCTGCCTCACAAGTCCTTTTCCACCTTCCCTTCTTACCACCATCACCCCCACGCTCTCCGCCTCCCCTATACCCATGCAAGCTGCCACTGTTGGGAAATCTGGAGCCTTGTGTGTTTTCTGATAGCTGATGGCTGACCTGATGTTTAGAAAGCAGGAACATGATGCAGCCATCAATCTCTACCACCAAATCTTGGAGAAAGCGCCAGGTAATTCCGCCCATGGAGACTGCCTGCCTCAGTTCCCTCTGAGCAAAAGCTGCTCTCCCAGAGAAGGGTGGGCCTCTCCCTCCTTCCTGACTGGGCAGAGGAAGCCCCTTCCTCCCTGATTGTTCCAGAGAAGCAGGAAACTGATAAAGGCCCAATGGAACGTGTCGGCCCTTCCCGAGTCCAAGGGACCAGTTCCGGATCTCAAGGACTTGGCACTGGACCTAGGACAGCCTGTCTGTCCCCAAGTCACAGCCCCTGGGGCTCGACACAGTCCTCTTTTGAGGTCACAGCCACCTGGAGGGGACTAGAAATTCTCCCGTTATATAGCTTCATCCCCATTCACTGCAGTGTAAAACTGCCCCTTCTTGCTGGGGAAGGGGGCCAGACCTGAGGCTCAGGCCGGAGCTCTGGGAGGCACATGGCAGTGTGCCCATAGGCCCAGCAGATCACTGTGGTGAGGAGTATGGGTCCTGGGGCCAGGCTGCCTGGGTCTGAGTCCTGGTCTAGCACTTATTGGTTGTGTAACTTTGGTTCAATTACTTCTCTATGTCTCAGTGACCTCCTCTGCGAAACAGATACAGTAAGAGTTCCTACCTAATCTTGCAGTTAATGTATAGGTGAAGCTCTGAATGCCAGTACCACCTAAGTGCTATATAAGCGTTAGCTGCTATTCTTTATTACTGTTAAGCATTGTTATTCTTTACACAACTCTGGAGACCAGTGGAGACTCCAGCTGTTGGCATGTCCCTGCCAGCCCAGATGGGCAGTATCTCTTGGCCCTCCTAGGGGCCCAGCACCCCCACATGATACAGCTACTGGGTATCTCAGCTTGGAGATTTCTGGCTCTTATTTTAGACAATTTTTTGGTATTGAATAAATTAACCGATCTGCTAAGAAGAAGTGGTAAACTTGAAGACATTCCTGCCTTCTTTGAATTGGCCAAGAAGGTATCCAGCCGGGTGCCTTTGGAACCAGGGTTCAACTGCTGCAGAGGTACCTACTGCTGGTGAGTTGGGGGTGGCATGCTGAGGGCAGCGGTGTAGGAGGCCCTGCTGGCCACTAGGCTAGGTCAGGCCTTGCTCTGCACAAAGGGAACAGAAATTCTGTCTCCAGGATACCTGGGCCTAGCAAGTAAGGGCCCACAGGGGCGGGGGTGCAACCTTCGGGAGTCAGGGAGAGCCTACAGCCTCTGTCTGGGCGGAGGCCAGGTGAGGGCCACTTGTGTAGGCCACTGGCCTGCATCTGACACCCAGGTCCGATGCCCCTGTCTCCTCCAGGGGAGCTGGGAAACCAGCGATCCAGCCTCTGTTTTGTGCAGACTCACAAAGTGGCCCTTGTATATCCCTGTCCTGTCCGGGCCTCAGTTTCCCTCAGTGATTCTTGGCATTTTCTCCACTACAGGCACACAGGGCAGCCCAACGAAGCCTTAAAGTTCCTGAACAAGGCTCGCAAGGACAGCACTTGGGGCCAGAGCGCCATCTACCACATGGTGCAGATCTGTCTGAATCCAGACAGAGAGGTTGTGGGCAGAGAGGCTTTTGAGAACCAGGAGGCCGAGATCAAGTAAGGGCGCCGGGGTAGGGACGGAACCCTGGGGAAATTAGGGAGAGTCTGCAGCCCCTGGGTGGAAGCCGGGTGAGGGCCGCAGGGGCAGGCCAGCGGCCTGCATCTGACACCCGGGTCTAATACCTGCAGCTACACGGAGAAAAAGGAGTTGGAGCAGCAGGGTATGAGCACTGCCGAGAAACTGCTGTGTGAGTTTCACCCACACTCAGCCTCCAGCCAGACCCAGCTGCAGCTGCTGCAGGGCCTCTGCCAGCTGGCCACCAGGGAGAAGGCTAACATAGAGGCTGCGCTGGGCAGCTTCCTCCAGAGAGCGCAGGTTGAGGTGTGGCTGGTGGGGACTGGAGGGCGTGGGTAGACGGTGGGGCAGAGGCTGACCGCCAAAGCATGCTGACATCCACTTCCCACCTGGTGTGCAGAAGGAGAGCATTCCTGCCCAGCTGGCCTTGGCACAAGGCTACGTGTTCCTGAAGCAGATCCCCAAGGCACGTACGCAGTTGAAGTGCCTGGCCAAGGCCCCCTGGATGCTGAGTGAGGCTGATGACCTGGAGAAGGGCTGGCTCCTGCTGGCCAACATTTACTGCCAGGGCGGCAAGTTCGACCTCGCCTCAGAATTGCTGCAGCACTGTGTGCAGTACAAGGCAAGGGGGATACACCCGGGCAGCAAGGCTGCGGAGAGCGCTCCCGCTACTCCAGGAGGGCGAAGCAGGCTTTGCAGGCAGAGGCCATGCGGAATAAGAACTAGTCAGGAAGAGGCAGACCAAGAGGGGCACATGGGCAACAGAATGGGAACCAAAATAGGAATGGGGATCAAGGGCAAGGACCAGGTAAGAGGAGGTGCACGGGGCAGGGCACGTCCAGAGGAGGGAACACTACATGGCAGAGAGAGATGGGAAAGGTTCACGGGTTCCAGCCTGGAGGGACTTTGGCAGGTCAGAGCAGGCCAGGAATGGGGGTGGCGGGACAGGAGGGCTGCAGGTAAAGGGGTTACACCAGCATCCCGGGTAGCTGAGAGGAAGGCACACAGTTGGCCTCTTGCAAAGGCGCAGGTCCCCCTGGGGTCCCTTGGCAGTTTGGGTTATGGCAGCTCACATCTGTCTCCTGCCTGCTTCTGGTTCTGGCCCCAGTCCTACCCTGGCCCAGGGAACCAGCTGGGGCTTCCCCTCTGCAGAGGCTCTAACTGGCTTTCCCTACAGTCTGGCTACAAGGCCTGTGAGTACATGGGCTTCATCATAGAGAAGGAGCAGGCCTACAAGGATGCAGTCACCAACTACAAACTGGCCTGGAAGTACAGCTATCACGCCAGCCCTGCCGTTGGAAGGCAGCCAGCTGGGGTGCGTGTGAATGGGTGTGGGAGGGAGGTGGGCAGGAGGACCCCCGCCATGATCACAGAACTCGAGGCCTGCACCCTAGCTGTTATGAGAACAGAGGGGTCCTCAGGTCATCAGGGTGCCACCATCTATGCTCTCCATGCCCCTGGTAGGCTTCAGACTTGCTTTCAACTACCTGAAGGACAAGAAATTCGTGGAGGCCATCGAGATCTGCCGTGATGTAAGCAGGCAGCCTTGGCAGGCAGGCCTGGCGAGCGGTGGAGAACCCTGCCTGATACTGCACACGCTTCTCTCTCTCTTGCAGGTCCTCAGGGAGCACCCCAACTACCCCAAGATCAGGGAGGAAATTTTGGATAAGGCCCGAAGGTCCCTGAGGCCCTAGCTGGGATCAAGGGGCCTGGGCCAGCAGAAGCTGTCAACCTACTGAAGTTGTGTGGAGAGATGGGAAGTGGGTCAGTGCAGACGGGACTCAGAAAATGACATATTCCTCCTCATTTCTTTCTTTCTTTCTTTTTATTAATTACATTCTTCTCCATTTCTATAGTATATGTGGTTTATTTTGAATCATGTCTCATCTGACCTAAGGGCCATCCCAAAGCTTTATGTTTTTAAGGCACAATACATTTTGCTCTGGGAAGAAAGACATCAACTGGCTTAACTTTTGCTGAGCTCACTGGGCGTTTTCTAACAGATCCCGCTTTTATCCTACATTCTTTGAGGGGCTCCTAGTGGAGTGTGGCTGAAAAGAATCCCCTTCAGCCACTTTTCAATGGTTTTTGACCTTCTCCTGTCTGGTCTCCAGGATCCTAGAGCTAAAGAAGCAGCTGCCCCTCCCTGCCGTGCTGCCCCTGAGTCTGCCTGGCAGTGGGCCCACACAGGAGGACCAGCTGCGCAAGGCCCCCCACAGCTCAGGCCCTGTGTGAGAGGGCCTGCAGGTTGCAGGGACCACTGTCCCACCCTGTCCGTGCATTGTGTTTCTCTTGCCCTCACCATTCCCCACCAAGTCCACCTGGCTTCTTCTGGTCCTTCAGTTTGAGACAAACCTGACTACCTGTACCTGGCACAAGGAAATACATTCCAAGAAAAAATAGTTCCCACTTCAGCTAAAAGACATTGGCCACTAACATCCTCCAGAAATCCTTTTAAGGTCTAAGGGGGAAATGCAGTGGTCCCTATTTAGATGAATAGTGTTAGTTAATGGCAACTGGCAAGAGGGTGACAAAGGCCACCTTTGCTGTGCTCCCAATATCCCTCCTCCTCGATGTCATTAAGGATGGCAGTAATGGGACACTCTGTCCTCAGGGGCTGGAACTCTGAACTAGGAGTCAGAAAGCCTAGGATCTCCTGATGTGACCTTCCTAGGTCCCTTCCCCTCTCTGGGTCTTAGTGTCCCCATTTGTGGCAGGAAATTAGATGTCTCCCAAATCATGGCACAACTCTCTGCCAGTGATATACAGCAAACATTTTAAAGTTTAGTAACTGTGTTTACACATCATTTTTACATAACATAGAAAACCAAGGAGCACAGCAAACTCAGAAATTTATGGGGGCTGTTCCATGAGATGCATTTAGCTTTTAAGCATATTGATATAATTGATTTAAAGAAAGATTATTATTTAAAGAAAATGATTGGTCGAATGCAGATACGGGCAGTTTTCAAGAGCAGTTGTCCAGTGACTGAGGTTTGGGAACAGTGGACAGATGAGGGTCCCTTTGGAACAGTGTGAGTTCCTTGATGGCTGCTGAGCCTTGTTTTCGTAACACACTGCTGATCACAAACATGGTTTTTTGGAATAAGCTGGGGATACCATCCTCCCTACAGGAAACCCAGTCTCCTTTTCTGTGCTCTGCTTTGCAACCCCGTTTTGTTCGGACAGGTTTGCTGGGAGGCAGGTCTATCTATGTGGAGAAAGATGCTGGAAAGGGATTGTGCATTGATTATGTTTTTATTGTAAAACCTAGATTGTTTTCCTTTATCTAAAAACAAAGAAACAAAACTAAGAACCCTGTGGCCCTAGATGAGAGTAGGCAGGCCTCAGTCCAGCCATGGTCTGAGTCCATGGGGTGGAAGCCTGTCAGGGCTCCCTGCCGGACTGCTGGAGCTGAGGGCTGCCACCCAGACCACCAGGGCAGTCAGAGCAACCCTGAGTGCCCTTGGAGGAACCCGGGTTTAGATTGTGCATGCTGAAGTAATCGCTACAAAAGGCTCTCCAGGCACCAGTGAAGAAGAGACAGGCCAACTCTACATACCAGCATACTCTACCCTGAGAAGCCTAAGGCCTGGCTGTTCCCCGCTAAGCTGGTTACAGGGACATACTGCCCCACCATAGGCCAAACTTCAAACCATGAGTCCTCTAATGGCACTGATACGGCCATGTGGCCATGTCCATGCATGTCCAGAGGCAAGAGACGGACACCTAAAGGGTGACAGGACAGGAGGCCAAAAAGGATTAAATATACAGAAACAGAATGGCAGGAACGTGAGAACTGATGGAAATTGCAAACGTGTACACAGGACTTGCATGTTCCAAGGCCCTCTAAGTGCTCTGTAAATATGAACTGAACAAGCTTATGAGGTGAGCAGCGTTACTGTTTCCATGCAGTATTGAGGACACCCAGGCGCAGAGGGAGTAATTTGCATAAATCACCTCACCAGGTAGTAGAAAATCTGAGATTCAAACCCAGCATTCTGGCTCTGCTCTTACCAGTTAAGCCAAAGAGATGAGTGAGCCCAGTGCAGACGGAGGCAGATAGAGCAAGGAGACCCAAGTCAGTTCTCCTCTGATGGTTCCTCCTTCCAGCTCTTGTACAGACCACTATCATTCCTAAGGAAGAGGTCAACCTTTCTTAGGCCCCCAGACTGGGGCTCCCCAGAGCAGGGTGTGGCCTACTCCTCTGGCCTGCAGCCCAGCTGAGCCGCCAGGGACAGGTCAGACAGGTCTGGCTGGTGCAGAGGGATGAGGTTGTGAAGCTTTCCCCCTGCCCTTCCCGCCGCCCCCTGCTTAAGTCCCCAGGGACCACAGCTGCTAAGTAAGGCCACCAGCAGGCCTTGACCAGGCATATCCCGATGCCCCGCCTCCACTCAGGTTGGTGAATTCACCCTCAGGACAAGGCCTCAGCTCAGTGTGCGTACGCAGGAGGGTACCGTCACCCATCCCTGGCAGATGGTCCCATGTCAGAAGATCCTGCTACTATTCCTCCCCACCCAGGTTACCACTGGAGAAGAACCGGTTAATTCAAAGGAAAAACTGCTGGATCTGCCTGGCCAGCCTCTCAACTGGCTTTCTGACTCCAATTTGACCGGCTTGCCTGGAAAGAGGCCCAATGTGCTGGGTGTGCCGACTCCTAACCCCCCAACTCAGCCTGTGTCCATGCAGCCCTGCAGGGCCTGTCTCCCTTCCATCCCCATTGCCCCTGCTTCCCACCCCACAAATACAGACCACACGGTTAAAAATAAAGCTGCTTTATTGGTACCTGTAAGCTCAGGTACAAGGTGTTCCCACAAGCACATAGGCTGGCAAGGCCTCCTGGGCAAGGGGGCAGGCCCAGAGCCTGCGTTTCTTGGCACAGACACAGAGAGAAATGGAATAAATTATAGTTCTGACACTCAGGGACAATGTAGAAATTATGATGCAAAATTAAATGTTAGCAAACAAACGGTATAGAAGCCCTCAGGAGCCACCCCTCGCCAACTGGCCTCAGGGCATGGGCAGGTGGGCCAGGCTGAAGTGCAGTGCCCAGAAAGCCCTGAGATAATAGGCTGGGGCATGGTTTGTGCCCCGAGGTAGGCCCCTTGCACTCTCTGGGCCTCCTGTTTCCTCCTCCCCCCTCCTACATCCCTGGGCCTGGAAGAAAGGCTGTGGCCTCTGGGGAGGGGGAAGATGGAACAGAGGGCAGGAAGTCGAGAGGGCAGGGTGGGGCAGAAGGGAGTTTTGGTCACAGCTGGTTAGCCCAGCCTCTCCCTCTACCCAGATGATGTCCTTGGCCAGCCCCTGCCCGCAGAGCCATCCAGGAGCCAGGCAGCGGACATAGCTCATATAGCTCAAATCCACACCTAGTCTACACTAACGCCCAGGCAGGGCAGGGTGTAGGAGTACAAGGCAAAAGGGGCTCCTGAGGGCCTGTGCCCACCCCACCCCTGGCACTGCCCACCCACCAGAGAGGAGCAGCCAAAGCCTCCTCAATCTCCCAAATAAGTTATGGAAATAAATTACAGTCTTCACAGTCCAGAGGATTTAGCCACGCATGGGTCTAGGGCTGAGGGTGGCAGAAGCCACCTGATTTCAGCCCTGTCTCACAGTCCTCACACAAAGACCAAGCTCCAGGGAGCCACACTTTCTCCTCTTCCAGGTACACGTTATGGAGATGGAAGAGCAAGCTGTGGCTGTGGGGGGCCCAGCAGCTCAAAGGGGTACCCCCCCTCCCCTCTCTTCAGCACAGAAAAGTTAAAACAAATAAATAAATCCGGGGAGTTGTATGAAAACCAGGAGTGTGTGCATGGCACCTGTGGGTGAGCCAGCCGGTGGGAGACTGTTACACAGAGACTCTGGGGAGCCCCACAATTACAAGAAAGCAGCAACAAGGCTCTGGGGCTGGGAAAAGGCATCCTGGTCCTCACACCGGCACAGGCTCCATCAGAGATGCCGGGGCAGCATCCTCAAACTGGCTGTCAATAAAGGGATCTAGGGCTTCGGCGGCCGGCTCGGAGAGGCCCATGAGGGACTCCAGGAAGCAAGTGCTGCCATCCCCAGGTGGACAGGGGCCAGGCAGGGGGAAGTGAGGTGCCTCAATGTTGTCCAGGCCGCCAGACACCTTCTGTGATGTGTAGTGAGGCCCCAGACTATAATCTGGCAGAGCCTGGAGTAACTCAAAGGAGTCACAGGAAGACAAGCTGAGATCCACTGAGCTGCTCTGACCAGCGTCCACACCGGGTGGCACTGAGGTACCAGGAAGGCTGCCTTCTCTTGACCCTTCAAGGCCACCATTTAGGAAGCAGCTGGCATCCAGGTTGGCATTTTCATCCAGGATGCCTGATGCGAAGCTACAGCCAGAATAGCTGTGGGTCCAGCTGGCCAGGCCACCAGGGTCACTAGTACCAAAGATGTCAGCTGGATGGAAGCAGCTGAGGTTGTCCAGGTTCCCCACACTCCCTTCCTCCTCCTCCTCCTCCTCCTCCCCGCCGAGGTCAGAGTCGCTGAAACTCAGGATCCGTGCCAGGCTGTCATCATCCACGCCAGGCTGGAAGCCAGAGCCAGGCAGGCCTGGGTGGGTGGGGCAGTCAGGGGCCTCACTAGCACCCGATGCTGAGGAAGATGCCGTGGAGGAGTCGGTCATGTCGCTGCTGCAGCTGTTGTCTCCCAGCTCGTTGCTCATTGTGGGCTTGGCCAGTGGGAAAGTGGGCACCAGGGTCTGCTCACCAGGGCTGGGCGGGCTGCCCTGAGCAGGGGCCTCCAGGTCCCTAAAGCCCTCAGCCTCCTGCTCCAACTGCAGGCGGGTGAGCGTATGGATGAAATGGGTCTGAACTCTAGCCTGATTAAACTCCACACGGCCCACGGGGTTCTCACAGCCCTCCTTGCAGCAGCCACAGGGGAACGCTGTGTGGTCCATCTGCAGAGAAAGTAAAGGTACAAGTGAGGATTCGTGGAGTGCAAACAAGTCCCCAGGCTCAGGTTGCCCATCCCAGCCCGGGCCAGCCACCACACCTGGCACTTGATGCCTGCCAAGCTGCAGCTGCAGGTCTCAGGGTCACAGACCCCATCACAGTGACAGCCACAATCCTCCCGGGATTGGCGCAGTGCCAGCAGCTCCCGCTTCTCTTCCCGATCGATCCTTCGCACGCCTGAAGCCCTCAGCAGAGCCTGACGTCGCCGGGCTGGGTATGGCTGCAGGAAGCTCACTTCTTCCAACCGGCCACCTGCCACAGCAGCCGCCAAGTCCTCCTCCACAGAGGCGTCATCGATGGCATCCACGGCAGGCGGCAGCCCTGCCTCTGTCGTGGGTACCCCAGCGGCCGACAGCTGCACCCACAGGAGAGAGGGATGTGAGAGGCACAGACAAGCCCGCCCCAAGTGCTTACCCTCCCACTGCTAGTGCTTAATCTGTGATGGGCACTGTGTGTGACGGTGAACAGGACAGCCAAGAATACTGTCCTCAGGGCATCTGCAAAGAGATGCCCTACTCGTGGCATTCCCTGGATCGTCAACAGACTCCCTTCCGTAACCCGTCAGATACGTGCCCCCCAGTCGTATCGACTCCACTCCCCCCTCCCCAAAAAGTTCAGATGCAGGCATCGTGCCCCCAGCCCCTGTGGCAAACAGACAGGAGCTTGTATGTGCCTCCTCTGCGGACAAGCCAGGCGACAGACGCCACTGGAACCAATCACTCGGCCCGAGGGCCTGTTTCCCCATATACATAATGAGCAAGTCAGCACCCACCCCTGGTACACCCGCCCCTCGAGGAGCTGCCTCAGGACGTGGGCGCAGAGAGGGCTCTCTCTACCTTCCACTGCAGCATCTCCAGCTTCTCCTCTTTCAAGCGCTGGCGGAGCTTCTCGCGCCGTGCTCGGGCTTGTTCCTGAGCAAACTCAGCCAAAGAGAAGCGGCGGCAGGCACTGTGGCGAGGGGCCATGCCCAGAGTACAGCCGCCACGGCTGGGCACACTGGTGAAGCCCTGGCAACGGGGGAAGTAGAAGACGGTGATCCCATCAAAGGCTACCCGGCCTGGGCGCTCCCGGCGAGCCCGCTTCAGGATCGACAGGGCTGCAAAGCAGGCAAGGACGGGCTGGGGATTAGTTTTTGCTGAGGCACAACATACCTCCAGGAACATCCTGCCAGACTGCCCTCGCCTCCCGCCTCCCGCCTCCACCCACCTCCAGCGCCACACCATGTCGGCACTGGCTGATTGTTATCTACCAGGCCAAGTGACCGTGGTTATAAGGTTACGCACGTTTCCTACGCGTGTTAGCCACGTGTAGGTCCTGTGTACAGTTTTCTATTGTTTTTTCTCGATTTGCAGAATTTCTGTATTTTGCAACAGGTGTAAAAAGTCTTTCCGTCTTCAAGTTAGTGTTTGCTGATTAATAAACCATGTACTGGTATTTTCGCTATATTGAACCATAACAAATTACCATATAATGGTCAAATATTGGGAATTCCTTATATTTCAACTTACTACATTAATTTTGGACCCAGCTACCAGCGGGAATTCCCTTCTAAAAGGTTTTCTGTTTGTACTGTTGGAGTCTATGTGCTAAAAATTATATTCTTTTATGTGTAACGCACAGATATACATACACTACATAAAAAGGTAAACAGCACATCTAGGGGGTGGGGAATTAGGAGACAGTGTCTAAATAGACTTCCTGGGGAGCAATCATGAAAAATAAAACCCAGAAACACTGCTCTCGGGCCATCTTTGTCAGTCTGGAATCACAATTACACAAGCTTGAAAATAACCAGGAAAAACCCCTTTTCACTTTGTTCAGGCAAAAGCAGACAGCATTTTGACAGGAGAGGGACCGGCCTGACAGGCCTCCGTGGCCCAGAAGCATGGGGCGGGGAACTCCAGCAGTTCCCTTTGTGGGAGGGTAGGGTGCTCACTGGAGAAACGAAACTGGAACAGAAGGGAGGGGCCGGAGCGGGAAGGCGCCGAGGGCACTCTGCGAGCTGCGTCCTGGATGTCATTACTCCCAAGGTCAAAGGTGAACTAGCTGGGCTCAGATGCCACTGGACAGTGGACACTGAGTGACCACTGTATCATAGCTCGTGAGAGCTACCCCCAGAGGCCTGCAGAGGCCAAAGGCATTTTGTCAGGGACCTCTAAATTTCATCTTTCAGGAAGGAAGGCAGGTGAGGGAGTTCCCGGGGGAGGGAGGACTCACGGGTAAAACTTCTGGGGCCACAGAAGTCATGGTCAGGCAGGGGCATGTGATCCCAAGGCCCTTCCTCCTCTGAGTCCCAGGCACGGGAGACAGAAGAGCTTGGAGAGCAGGAGCGAGATTGGCACCCAGAGGAAGAGGAGGAGGAGACAGAGGAGTTGTCCTCATCCAGCTGGTCAAATTTCCTCTTCAACAGCCCAGTCATGGTGGTGCACGGAGTGCTCTGCGACCGGGGACAGACGGCCTGGAATGGGAATGAGAAGGTTCTAAGTGGCAGGCAGGCAGCAGCAGGTGGGCTCCTCATCCCTCCCACTTACCCTCCAAGGCATCCCAGACCCTGGCTTCTGCCCTCCAGCCCTCTCTGTGGAGCTGTGTGTGTGGTGGGGGACACAGTCTCCAGGCGAATCTGCACAAGACACAGAACCTCCCTCCCTTCAAACTAATGTGCAAATCCACTACCCGGCGTTTCAAACTCCCACCTCTGCCCAAAGCCTTCCCAGGCACCAGGCACCTTCCCCACATCTCCTACAGCACACGCACACATGCATCCACACCAGCAGGGGCAGGAGGCAGACCGATCAGCAGATGGACTGGCAGACCTCAGCCTTGGCCTCACTCATTCCCCGACAGGAATCCTGGGGGCTGACTCACAGGCTGGGTGATTCACACAGCTCGCATCTGTGTGCCTGTGTGTGTGTCTGTACGCCCCACAGCCCCACAGCCCGCACAGCCCCGGTACGCTGGCTCTGCTTCCTCCTCATCCTCTAGCACACCCACACAGACACGCCACCGCACACACTGGCAGGGCTGCGGGCCCTTGCTCCAGGCTAGCCAGGCACTCTGGGGAACAGGCCGGCTTTGACACTGGCCTCCATTCCTAGATGGAGTATGTTTCTGAGACCCTCCCCTCCTGGTGTGGGAGCTTCTCACACTTTCCCTTAGAAACTCCCGCTCCCCCATCAAGAAGTCTCCTGACTCCAGGACCGTGTGACCACAGCCACTCACGACGTCTCTTTAACATCTCATTCAATCCTAATGTCCAAAGTCTCTCCCATCTGTGGCTTCATGACATGGAGCACCCCACGACACAACACTGTCTCCCGTGTGAGAGTCTCAGCCCTCAGCAGAAGTAGAACCAGAGACTTCCACAGCCAGCTGGCCTTATCCAAGGATAAAAGACTTGGGGTTTCTTCCCTGGAATGCTTCAACAAATAATGGCCCTTCCCAAGGCTTGGCAAACCCCAGAGGACCCGATCGCAAAGGCTGAATACAGCCACCTTGTCTCTGCTGCTCCAGCTGTGCCTCTGGGGAGGTCCGCAGCGGGGAAAGGGAAAGGAAACTGAAGTTGAGGGCGAGGCCCCAGTGCTGGGGAACCCTCCCCCCACTGCCATCACAGGAAATGAGAGAGAACAGGAAAGGCCAACCAGAAGGCTGCCTGGGTCTCCTCTGCTCAGGTGTCCCTTCCAAACACTCCTCCCCCTTCCCAGCTACCTTCGAAATGCCCCAATCCCCTGGGTCTCCTCTGCTCAGGTGTCTCTTCCAAACACTCCTCCCCATTCCCAGCTACCTTGGAAATGCCCCAATCCTCAGGGTCTGCTGTCACCTTTACTAACTTGATGTTTACCCCAGGGACAGCCTCCCCTAGGCAGGCCTGAGAGAAGCAAGAAAATCTCCCTCCCTGGCCAATCCCCCACCCTGGGCCTGGGGGAAGAAGACTCACAGATGTTTCCGGGGGCTTCTCTGTGGGTAGTTTCTCAGGCTTGGCACCCCCCTCCAAGGGTCAAACCACAAACAAAAACAACCCAGCTCCCAGCTGACCCACAGGCTCTCCCAAGAGGTGGGGGATTCGTGTCCCAGAGTCAGACGTACACACACATACACACATGCACAGACCACACGGAAACACACATATGGACAAGCGACACCCACACATCCTGTCCCCATCGCATCCTGCCAAGAGACCCCATCCTTTCCCAAGTTCCAGATGCCATCTAGAGGGTCCTGAATGCCTCCTTCACACACATCCAGCCTGAGACGCCCAGGACCAGCCTGAGACCCCCAGGACCCACTGCCCACTTGGTATCTCCACCCAGCCGTCCCCTAGAAACATATAATTCTGCAGGCCCCAAATCGAACCCCTTGTCTCTGTTCCCCACGCCCCATGCCATCTGTTCCTCTTCCTGTGTTCCCTATCTTAGTAACAGCCCCGCCACCCACCCAGTCACTCAAGCCAGAAACCTGCAGTCATCCTCAACTCCTTCCTCTATCTCTCTCCGTCTAAATCCAGGCACCCGTGCCTGGGAGTTCACGCAAATCCATTTAATCCACACAAAGCCAGGAACAGACCCAGTAGGTATTGTGGAGGCCACCTGGCATAGTGTTAAGAACCTCGGCTCCAGAACCAGACTGCCTGTGTTTGAACCCTGGCTCCACTATTAATTGGCTGGGTAATCCTTGGCAAGTTCCTTAACCTCTCTGTGCTTCCAATTCTTTGTCTTAAGACCTCACAGGCTTGAGAAGTTTAAAGGAATCAATACCTGTCACGCGGGCTTAGATTAGCGATAAGTGCTCAGTGAATGTGTTATTCCACACTGCAAAAAACAACAACAACAACAAAAAAATGCGCTCCAGCTCCTGGATGCACACGACACAGATGATCTCACAGACATCATGGAGTGAAAGAAGCCAGACACGAAATACGTGCAAACGTGCACTAACCCGTGATGATTTAATCAGAGCAGTGGGTCCCCAGCGGAGGGAAGGGGACACCCTGGAGAGGGTCACGAGGGAAGTTTTCTGGGGTCGGGGTAGGAGGGGCTGGGGGACCTGTAAAAGTTCCATGTTGATTTGCATGGTGGCTACACGGATGTCTAAAATTGCAAAACTTCATCTTATATATACAGAAGATTTATATACTTCACGCTTTTTATTTAGGTTACTGTCAATCTAAAAAGTGTACTAACCTTAAAGTGTCTCTGTCCCCATAGCTGCTACCCCATGTCCCTCTGCCCCTGCCCTCTTTCCCCAGCCGTTCTTGATCCTGCAGCCAGAATGACGTTCTTAAACCACACATGTACCTGCCACTCCCATGCCTAGAACTGCTCTAGAGCTCCCCTTGGGGAAGCCTGACCTTAGGATCAAGTCCAGAATTCAAGCTGAAGCTGACCTGGCCACTGCTTCCCTCCCTCCACCCTGCTCTCTACACTCCAGTTGAACCTGCAGTTCCGCTAATGGCCACGTCCTCACTCACCTCCTGGCCTCTGCACAACCCAGCCTCACTCCCTTTCAGAAAATCACCACTCAAGGAGTGGTGAATCCCCCACTCCTTCCCCCTGCATCTCTGCGCTCCTACTGCGAACAGTATCCGTATCCTACCAAAATTCTTATGTGGAGACTGAATCCCCAGTGTCATGGTATTGGGAGGTGGGGCCTTTGGGAGGTAATCAAAGGCCCTACCTCCAAATAAAATAATAAGGTGTCATGAATAACACTTATTAGCTCCATTATAACAAGTGACACGAAAGAGATGGTCTCCCTCTCCAACATGAGTCAGACCCAGCAAGAAGGTGTCCATCTGCAAGCTGAGAACAGGGTCCTCATCAGGCTAACTGCCTTGATCTTGAACCTCACAACCTCCCAAGGTGTGAACATCTTTTGAGTAAGCCATCCAGTCTATGAACTTTCTATTATAGCAGCTTTCAAAAGCCCTGCTGTTTCCCCATCACAGATCCTATCTGACCAGACGGCAAGGGTCTCATTGCTCATCTGCCTCACGCTGAGGGCATCTCTGGCTGCCACTGTGCCCATGCCCAGGACACAGTCTGGCATAGAGAGGGCACCTGATAATATCAGAGGTAGGCAGCCCAGCCCTGCACATCGGGTATGGGCCCGATTGCACAGGCAATCCTACACACATGAGGTTGCTGCGGGCGAGTGGTCAGTGTGACCTTCTCCTGCTCCTGTCATGGTTAATTTAAGGGCAGGAGGAGGTGAGTCACATGTCTATCTCTCAGCTGTGCCAGAGGGTGCAAGCAAGAATGGTGCTCAGAGGGGTGGCTCTGAGGGCAGGAGAGGGAAGCTCTGGCTGCAGGCAGGTGCCAACGTAGGTGATCCCAGGAGGCTCCCTGTTCCCCAAGAGACAGATGGAGAGACATGTCAGGAAAGCAGACTCAGCCACACACAGCGGCTCTGCCTCAGGAATGTCCACAGAAAGAGAACTTAAGGTGAGGAGTGATGGCCTCCACTTCTACAGGCAGGGACAGAGACACAGGGAGGCTACGGTCATGCTGCAGGTTCTCATGATGAACAATGTCTTGCAAATCTGCAGAGCTGGAATGAAATGAGAAATTACCTCCTCCCTGATTCCCCTCTGGAGAAAGAGAAGGGAAAAAGTTCCCCCGTTCTCGTGTTCCTCTGTCCCACCGGGGAATCCAGAGGCTAAGAAGCAGAGGCAGGAGATGAGACAAAAAGACTGAGCCAGAGACACAGGAGAGGCCAAGTCAGAAGCGGGAATGAGAGATAGTGAGAATCTAAGAAAAGTGTCAGACAGTGAGTCAGAGGGTGGGGGAGGGGCCTCAGCAGCTACCCAGGAACCAAGATCCTGACCGTGGCGCTGTTCCCAGGCTGAGCACGGCCCCTCCTAGGGTCCCAAAGGAAGGAAAAGCAGCTCCCAGGAGCTGGCTCAGACAGAAATACCACACCACGGAGGAACCCCAGAGACAGGCCCTGAATCCAGGAGAGCCAGGCTTCTTCTGGGATCTCAGCCCTGAGAATTGGGCAGCCCTCCCGCCACCACACACAGGCGCTGACAACCCCCCACTCTAGTGGCCACAATTATCTACACGCTTAGGTCACACCGTTCGAATCCAGGAAAGGCCACATCACCCATGGGCACCAAGCAACCAAGGGCTGTTTTTGAGAGGTGGGGGCGGGGCTTGGAAAAGTCACAGCAAGTCCTCGGTCCACCTCGGCAGTCCCACCAGTGCCCCAGGCCTCAGCCCAAGCCAGTCTTAGGGAGGGGGTACCTTTAGCTGCCTCCACCCCCCTTCAGGAATCTGAAGAATGTGTCCTTTAACCTCAGAGCCCCAGGCCTTGGCCAGTCCCCCCAAAACGCTTGAGGTCACATGACCCCTGGCCCTCAGGAACAACTTCCTGGGAGAAGGGGTGGGCACCTCCTAGCACCCCTAGCCCCCACTGAAACACCAGCCTGGTTGGCCCAGAGAGGGCAGACAGAAAGCCTTGACACCTCCTCCCCCAAGCATCCCTCTGAAGGACAGCCGAGTGAGGGACAGTTCCTCAGCTCTGGCCTCCAGGACCTGGCACAGAAAGGTGCCAAATGTTTGCTGCTACATGAGGCACTTGTTCCTGCAGAAGGGGAATTGCAACTGACAATGACTGCTTCCTCCACCTAAGTGGGGCTTCTTCCCCCTCTCATTCATTAATTCAACAAATACGCACTAAGCTCACATACGTGCCATGCAGGGTGTCAGGAACTCCAGCATGCAGGGAGCAAAACTTACACCGCCGCTGGGGCCTTCTTGGAGCACTGCGTTGAGCGGAAGGACAAACAGAGTGGGGTGCTAGGATGGAGGGTCTGAGGGTGGGACAGGGTACAGCTGGGGTGAAGGTAGGTCTCTCCGAGAGGGGCTCGCGTGTGTAAGGAACTTGAGCAGACTGGTGATCGGAGGAGGGGCGGCCTCGAAGGGGCTGGGACTGGGCTCCAGGGCAGGCTTTAGCCTGAGGGCACGTCAAGCCACAGAGGGCTGAAGCAGGGAGTGACAATGCCAGCTTTGCATTTTAAAAACGTGGCTCGGAACCGGGAGTGGAGGGGGCGTGACGGCTGGAGGCACAGCCAGAGCCAGGTGAGATGACAGGTCAAGGGCATAGGAGAAAGGCAGATACCAGGGTGTGGAGCTGGAAGAGGGCAGGGCTGTCAGGGATGCGGGGAGCTGATGAGTTACTCTCCAAAAGGCTTGAGACTTCTGGGGGGAAGCGCTGGGTGGGCAGCGGGAGGCGGGGAGGGACCCTCTGGTGTCAGGAGTGTGGGCTCCGGCTGCGTGTGATCGTGCCGGGCGCGGGAGTGACTAAGTGTGTGACCGTGGCTGTGGTGTGGGCATCTCCACAGCGTGTGCCTGTGAATGGGCCCCGGGGAGGAGAAACTGAGGAAGGGGAAGAAGTACGTGCCACGGAAGGAGAAATGCGTGGGAGAGAGTCTACGTGTGCCCGCGGGTGGCCGGTGTAGCTGCGCCCGTGACTCACAGCGGTGGCCTCCGAGAGTGACGGCGGCTGACAAACAGGTGTGCCTACGACACAATCCCCCCCCTCCTCCCCCCCCCTCCCGGGGTCCGTGACTCACCCGCCTCCCTCCCGCTCATCCATCCACGCCCTCCCAGACCCCCGCCGGCCGGGGGCGCCCGGCACACGCCGCAGCTCCCGCCGCGTCCGCGAGGGGGGAGCCCGCGGAGGAAGGCGACAAATGTCACCTGCTCCGGCCACGCGAGGAACTTCTGAAAAGTTCTCAGGCAACTGGGTCAAAAGGAAACTCGCCCGCGGGCGCACGCCCCCGTCGCCTCGCCGCCGCCGCGCACGCCCGACTCTGTCCCCACTCGCGAACTCGGGGCGCCGCCACTTCTTCGGGGTGCCGGCGGCGGGCGGGGGAGGGGAGCACAAAACCCGCGACTCCCCCAGCCCGGGCCCCCGGCCCCCGGCTCCGGCGGCGGCGCGGTCAGGGCGGGCCGGGCCGCCCCTGCCCAGGGTGCCGGGGAGCGAACCGCAGGGGCCGGAGCGGCGGTGCCGCTCGCGCTAAACGCCCCCTCCCCGGAGTCCCGGCCGGCCGGGCCCAAGGCCCTCGGCGCTCACCTGCGATCCGGATGCTCGCGGACACCGGCGCCACCTGCGCCCGGCCGGGGACGCGCCCCGCGCCGCGACTCTGTGCGCTCGGCCCGGCGGCCGGCGGTCCCGCAGCCCCTCGCGACGCGCGTCCGGCAGCGGCGGCGGCGGCGGGAGACTGGAGACTGGCTAAGCCCTGCCCCGCCCGCCGCTCCGCCCTCCTCGTCAGTGGAAAACTCCGGGGCTCAGGCGCTGACGCACGCCGGGCCTCCCGCCAGGCCGCCCGCAGCCCCGCCCCGGAGGCGCCACCTCCTCCCCCGCCCGGAGCGCGGAGCCAGGAGCGCGGAGCCAGGAGCGCGGAGCCGGAGCGCGGAGCCAGGAGCGCGGAGCCCGGAGCCGGAGCGCGGAGCCCGGAGCGCGGAGCCAGGACCGCGGAGCCAGGACCGCGGAGCCCGGAGCCGGAGCCGGAGCGCGGAGCCAGGAGCGCGGAGCCAGGACCGCGGAGTCAGGACCGCGGAGCCCGGAGCCGGAGCCGGAGCGCGGAGCCAGGAGCGCGGAGCGCGGAGCCCGGAGCCCGGAGCCGGAGCCGGAGCCGGAGCCGGAGCCTGGAGTCTGGAGCCGGAGCCTGGAGCCTGGAGACTGGAGACTGGAGCCTGGAGCCGGAGCCGGAGCCTGGAGCCTGGCGCAGCGGCCAGGGCCTCTCTGCGGACTCTGACCCCGCGACGGCGCCTCCCCGGCAGCCCGCTCCCGCCGCGCCCGCCCAGCCCCACTTCCAGCCCGGTCTCTAAAGGCACAGGCGACTCCCGCCGGCAGAGATCCCCACCTCGCCCCACCGGCCCAGTTTACAGATGGGTAGACTGAGGCCTGGAGCACCCCCTAACTCGCGAGGCCACCGGGCTAGACAGTGGCAGAGCCGACGTCTCCCGGACGTCTCCACCCCGCCCCTCTAGAGGCAGTCTATTATATTCCAATCTAAACGTTCCCTCCTCCGCCCCCACCCCACCGCCCACCCCTAGATCCGCCGGAAAAGTAAACTGTGGCTGGAGAGGAATCTGGGGTGTGTGGGGAGCGGGGAGGCGCGGAGCAGGAAGGATGGATGTCATCAGCGGGCCTGAACGTCACCTCTGCCCACGGGCCAAGAGACCCTTCCCTGCAGAAGTTCCGAACTAGGTGTTCTTGGAACCGGCTTCCCCACTCCCACCTCACCCTTCCCTTGAAAAAATGAAAAGGCTAGTTTCTTCCGGGCTAGACCTTGGCCACTTAAAATGGCCCACTGCCTTCTCCGCTCCCGCCAAGGCCTTTCCTGACTCGGGGCCAACCCTCCCTGTACGGCCTGCCCCGGCGGCCAAGTCCTGGCCCAGGAGCCCACCCTCGGCCCCACTTCCCAACCGCAGGGCCGCGTCTACCCGTCCCCTCGAGCGTTTCCACCCTCACACTTTCGCTGCAGCTGGTCTTCTCCACTGGAATGCTCTCCTGCCCTCTCTCTGCTTACCAGAATCCCAACGCCTTTAAGGGCTCAGCTTGCACTGCCTCCTCCAGGGAGCCTTCGTGGGACCGGACCCTCCCCTCCCAGTCCTGCTCCCGCTGCATTCTGGGTTCTTCTGACTGTCCAGGATGAATGCCGTCGGCCACTAGCCCAGCCCTCAGGATTCCATTCTACCTTTCTCCAGGTGGGGTGGGGGCGACTCCTGCCTGCCTGGATGGCCTCTGGGGTGGAGATAATGGTGAGAGCCCTCTTGAGCCACAGCTGTGTACGCAGAATGACAGGGGGCTACCCCACTCTACCTTTCCTGGAAGAACAATGGGAGGAAGGCAGGTTGGGGGAAGATGAAGGCCCTGTCCTTCCGGATGCTGGAGTGTGTACCTGGGGGCCTGCCGGGGGAGGCGTCCGGGCAGCTGGAGCCAAGCTTCCGACGGCTTTCCAGTACCCTCCTGATGAAGTCTCAACGCCTTGGGGCCTACAAAGCCGGGATAGTTTGGCCCCTTCTCACTTTTGCAGTGTCACCTCTGTCTTCATACCCTCATTTCCCCCTCCCTTCCCCAACCCAATTAATGTGTGCATGTCGTTTTGTCGATTCATGTGTTTGTTTGTTTTTCTTGAGGTAGAGTCTCAATCTGTCACCTGCGCTGGACTGCAGGGGCTTGATCACGGTTCACTGTAACCTCCACCTCCCAGGTTCAGGTGATTCTCCTGCCTCAGCCTCTTAAGTAGCTGGGATTTCAGGCGCATGCACACCCAGCTAGTTTTTTGTATTTTTAGTAGAGATGGGGTTTTGCCGCATTGGCCAGGCTGGTCTCAAACTCTTGACCTCAGGTGATTCACCCACCTTAGCCTCCCAAAGTGCTGGAATTGCAGGCATGAGCCACCGCGCCCGGCCAGTTCATGTGCTTTTAGGATTAGCCCTGCTGCTTTCAGTTTTATTTCACACATGACATAAGATTCTGTCCCAGCCTCACCTGTACCCTTGCCCCTCACACCCCTGATGACTGCTCTCCAGCCCTGTTGGCCAGTGGTCAGTTCTCAGAGTATGTCCTGTTTCAGACTTTCAAGGATGCTGATGGATCCCACCTCGCACCTGCCTTGCACCCACTTCCTTGTGTGGTTTCCTTGTGCATTTTTTGTGCGATGTCTGTGAGCAGTGGGAAGGCAGGAGCAACTCTGGACTTGATCACCACTCTATCTTCAGTGCTTGATGAGAACTTGCATGCACTAAACATGCCTAGTAAATGGGTAAAGTTGCTAGGGCTCAAGGAGAGGGCAGGGCCAGAGGTGGCAGTGGCTGGATTTTTAACGCCGCTACCACACAGAAGCTACGTGTAGCTGAGAGCATGCAGGAAGGAGCTTAAAGGCCACAAAGCTGTGTGTCTGTGTGACTCAACTCTCAGGGCTTTAAGGGGTAACCCCCCAGGCCACATATCCTCCACCACCCACCTCAGACCTCAGCTGTGCTCTCACTGTGGCTGCCGGCTACACATGTTGCTGGTCCCAAGGAATCCTTTCCATTGCCTGTCTCTAATCTCCAGGCCAAGTTTCCAGCAGAAGAGGGGTTTCTATGATACCCAGAAGTAAAGTTCTGGTTTGGTTTCTGTCCCTGCTTCTGTCTTTCCCTCTCTCTCTGGACTTTAGCTTTTCAATCTGTAAAATGGAGGCATTGGACCAGAGAACCTCCACCAGTTTCAACATTTCTTGACTTAGTTTCTAGAAGATACTGCCTGCTTCTCAGGGAACTGGGCAGGGCTGGGCACTAGACTTAATGAGGGTCTCTCATGCTGCCTACGTTTGCATCCTGTTGGGCTGTATATTGGGGAAACCAGACCAGACAGAAATCAGGGTAGCGAGTTGGCTGGTGAGGGCAGGAGTGGGGCTTAGAGTGGGGAGCCCAATGGAAGAGAAAGAGAGAACAAGGGAAAATATAGGAGAATAAAAAGAATCAAATAAATGATGTGTTTTCTCCAGAAAAGCATCTGCCTGTCCTGGGATGGACTCACCAGATGTTCCCCAGATGTTGCTGATGATGGAAAACATCTCCCTCTGGGATCCCAAGTAAACTCTTCCTCTTCGTGGGGAAAAGAAAGAAGGGTGGGGTCTGCAGCAGCATCCATCTGTGGCTATGGCACATACAGAGGCAGGAACTCACCCACGCATCCTCAAGGAATTTCTGAATACCTGGAAGAGTCCTAGAAGTTTCTCCAACATTCAGCATCCATGAGCCACCAATTTTAGGTAAATAAAAATTATCACAAGTTTTAAATAAAAATTTTTGGCCGGGCGTGGTGGCTCACGCCTGTAATCCCAGCACTTTGGGAGGCCGAGGCGGGTGGATCACAAGGTCAAGAGATAGAGACCATCCTGGTCAACATGGTGAAACCCCGTCTCTACTAAAAATACAAAAAATAAGCTGGGCATGGTGGCGCGTGCCTGTAGTCCCAGCTACTCAGGAGGCTGAGGCAGGAGAATTGCCTGAACCCTCCTCCGGAGGTGGAGGTTGCGGTGAGCCGAGATCGCGCCATTGCCCTCCAGCCTGGGTAACGAGCGAAACTCCATCTCAAAAAAAAAAAATTAACATTAAAAATTAATGCTTTATTCCCATTAGTAAAGCTAACATCAAAGAGACTAACAATATTAAATATGGCAAAACTGAGAATTGACCAGACCCGTCGTCCATTGTTCAGGCTGGAGTGTAGTGGCGCGATCTCACCTCACTGTACCCTCCGCCTCCCGGCCGGGTGTGCAGGCTCATGCCTGAAATCCCAGCACTTTGGGAGGTCAAGGCGGGCAGATCATTTGAGGTCAGGAGTCTGAAACCAGCCTGGCTAACATGGTAAAACCTTGTCTCTACTAAAAATACAAAATTTAGCTGGGATGGTGGCAGGTGCCTGTAAACCCAGCTGCTCGGGAGGCTGAGGCAGGAGAATCGTTTGAAGACGGGAGGCGGAGGGTACAGTGAGGGTATATACTGAATGGTGGAATTATGTCCAATAGTGGAAATATTTCCGATTGTACATTGTTGATGGGAGGGTGAATTGACACAACCAGAGAACTGGGCAGGTTTGGACACTTGAGTTAATGAGGGTTGTAACTGAACAATTGGAAATATTTCCACTATTGGACATAATTCCACCATTCAGTATATACCCAGGAGAAACATGATGTTCTCTATCGTGATCTGGGTAGCGGTTGGACAGGTGTACACATATGTAAAGAATCAAGTTCCTTACTGAAAATTTGTTCACTTTAAATTTTACCCTGCTTTTTTAAAAAAGGGAGGAGAAGTTAATAACAATTATAGTGCCATGACTGAGAAAAAGAAAGCAGTGTTTCCAGCCTTTCACCAGTAATCTACATCTAGACCAGGGAGGGCTATCTGGGGGTCCACAGTCAGGTTTGACGGTTTGGTTTCTCTTCATGTAAATTACTATGATGGTCTAGAGAGGTTTCCAACACCTACAGCTCATTATCGGATTCTCCGGACACCAGCTGGGTGTTGAACAATTCAACTTCAACACTAACTTCCCAGCATTAGTGCAGACCTCACAGCTTGAGGGCTCAGTCCTGCAAGACTGCCCATTCCTCTCAGACACCAGTCACAAGCTGCAGGCCTATTGTACTTCTGACCAACCAGCTGTGAAGCTGGGGTTCCCAAAGCCCCTCCTAAGGTTCAGTAATTTGCTGGAATGGTTCACAGAACTCAGGGAGACGCGTTACTTACCAGTTTATTATAAAGAACGCAAACGAAGCGCCAGACGACGAGAAACATGGTAAGGTTCAGATGCGTCTGGGCGGGGTGTGCTCCCCTCTCGGTATGTGGAGGTAGATATATATGTGTTCACCAGTCTGGAAGCTCATTCCGTCTGATCATTCAGGAGTTTTTGTAGAGCTTAATTTCCAGTGCGCTTCCCCTTCCTGGAGGTTGATGGATAGAGTTGAAAGTTCTAGCCTTCTAATCCCTTGGTCTTTCTGGCTAAGGGACCCACCCTTAGTCAAAGTGGTTTTTTTTTTGAGACGGAGTTTTGCTCTTTTTGCCCAGGCTGGAGTGCAATGGTGCAACCTTGGCTCACTGCCTCCTGAGTTCAAGTGATTCTCTTGATCCAGCCTCCTGAGTAGCTGGGATTCCAGGCATGTACCACCAAGTCTACGTAATTTTGTATTTTTAGTAGGGATGGGTTTCTCCATATTGGTCAGGCTGGTCTCAAACTCCCAACCTCAGGTGATTCGCCCACCTTGTGGGATTACAGGCATGAGCCATCATGCCCGGCCAAATCACTTTAACAGCATAAACTCAGGTGTGATTGAAAGGGGTTCCTGATGGGTAAATCCTGTCACTCAGGAAACTCCAAGGGAAATTCCAAAGGAACTCTGAGCCAAATATATTTCTTAATTTGCCACAGGTGGTAAGAATTTTATTTCATCCCTTACTGTCAAGTGCAAGGAACTTCATGTTATCTTTCATCTAAGAGATTCATAGTTTTAGCTCTTACATTTAGGTCTTTAATCCATTTATCGTTAAATTTTGTATGATAATAAGGTAAGGGTTCAGCTTAATTATTTTGCATATGAATATCCAGTTTTCCTAAGGTGATTTGTTAAAAAGAATCCCCCCACATCAGATCCCAGCAGCTGAGTCTCAAGGGTAGCTTCCCTTCAGTCAGCAGAGACTCTCCTGTGTGTCGCCCCAAGCCCGCCCCTCCGAAGTCTAGCTGAAGAATGGGGATGCCTTCCCCTGGCTAGGATGACCTAGCTCTCCGATGTTCAGTTCATACTGCCTACTTGTGGCTAATATTCTCCTTCTCCAAGCCTGTGGATCCACTGAGCATATGTTTCTGAGCCATCCGTAGTTGTGCAGAGGGCAGGGAAGACTCTGATGAGGCTGGGAATAGGGACTAAGGTCCTGTCTCCTTAGGAGGCTCCAACATTCCTCTCTGGACAACCCCACCCCAACTATCTCCTCCTCTCCATAGTCCGGAGGGGAATTCTGCTCCTCTCTACCTTGCCTTTTCCTCTTCCCCCTCCTCAAAGGAACTCCCCTCTCTAGGCCTCCGTCTGGGTTGGAAACCTTCCCAGCCCTCTCAACAGACTAAGGCAATGTTCTCAAGTTCTAGCCCCTGACCATGAGCGTCAGCATCTCAGGAGAACCTGTTAGAAAGGCAGATCTTGGGGCCTTCCTAGACCTACTGAAAGAAATTCTGCAAGTGAGGCCCAGCAACCTGGGTTTTAACAAGCCCTCCAGTTGATTCTTCTGCACACCAAATTCTGAGACCCACTGGGCTACAGCATTGCACTGGAAAGCAAAAACGAGGAAAGGAGACGTCTTAAAGCACACTTCTTGAACATTGTTATTCATCTAAATTGAAAGACTTTTGTGCATGGGTCTGTAGGTTAAAAATCCAAGCAGTTGAGTTCTGGGTCAAAGGAGTTTGACAGACGTTGCCAAATCACCCTCCCAAAAATTGCACCAATTTCACTCTCAACCAGTAGAGTCTGAGGGTGACTGTTTCCCAATGCCCTCCTTGGCACCGAGTGCCATCAAGCTGTGGATCTCTGCCAATCTGATAGGAGAAGCAAATAAATCTTACTGTCTCATTTGGCATCTCTCTCGTTCTGAGTGAAACTGAGGCTTGTATAAGCCATTTCTATTTCTCTCTAAGCTGCTGCTTTATAGTCCTTCCTTATTTTATATTGTGTTGCTTTAGGTCTTGAGGACGAAGGAGAAGAGCTTGTCTGTCACACAGCAGTGCTTATTTTTGGTTTGGCTTTCACTTTGCTTTATAGAATGCTTTACCATACAGAAGTCTGAAATATTTCTCTTGTTTTCTTTCTGAGACAGGATCTCGCTCTGTTGCCCAGGCTGGCTGGAATATAGTGGCACAATGTCAGCTCACTGCATCCTCAACCTCTCAGGTTCAAGCAGTTGAGGTCCTCAGCCTCCTAAGTAGCTGGGACCACAAGTGTCTACCACCACACCCAACTAATTTCCTCACAAATTGCTTGCAGAGACTACTTCTTGCTATGCTGCCTAGGCTGGCCTTAAACACCTGGGCTCAAGCAATCCTCCCACCTTGGCCTCTCAAAGTGTTAGAATGAAACACGTCAGGCTAAATTTGTATATAGCTTCGTTTCATGAGTGTTTGCTTTAGGGGTCCTGGGTTTTATCTGCTGAATTCTCTGTCATAACATTATAAGGAAATTCACTTATTGTTTCTCTATGGTCTTATGGTTTTATTTTTTTAATATATATCCTTTATCCATCTGGAATTTATTTGATTTAGGGAATGGAGTAGTGGTCCCATTATATTTTTCTCCCCAATGGGTAGCTAATTTTACTGCCACCTTTCTCTACGGATTTAGAATGTCACTTTGGATGTAAACTGAATTCTGAAATGTATTGGGATCTATTTCTGATTTTCTGTTTTGGTTCAGTGAGTTGTCTATTTCACGTTTGAGTGTACCAAACTGCTTTACAAATTATAATTTCATACTTTTTTTTTTTGAGACGGAGTTTCGCTCTTGTTACCCAGGCTGGAGTACAATGGCGTGATCTCGGCTCACCACAACCTCCGCCTCTGGGGTTCAGGCAATTCTCCTGCCTCAGCCTCCCAAGTAGCTGGGATTACAGGCACGTGCCACCATGCCCAGCTAATTTTTTGTATTTTTAGTAGAGACGGGATTTCACCTTGTTGACCAGGATGCTCTCCACCTCTTGACCTTGTGATCCACCCGCCTCGGCCTCCCAAAGTGCTGGGATTACAGGCGTGAGCCACTGCGCCCGGCCTAATTTCATAGTATTTTTATCATCTGATGGATCTAGCCCCATCTTGTTGCTTTTCTTTTTCAGGGCTTTCCTGGCTGTGATTTATTTCCTCATTTGATTGTCATGTAATTTTTGACAAGCTCCCCACCTGACAAACAAATCCTATAGGTATTTCACTAGAATCACAGCGAGTGAATGGATTAATTGAGAAAGCGCTGCCATTTTTTATTTTTACATTTTTAAAATATGGAGGTGGTGTCCCACTATGTTGCTCAGGCTGGTCTCGAATTCCTGGCCTCAAGTGATCCTCCTCAAGTGCTGGGATTACAGGAATGAGCCACTGTGCCCAGGAAGCACTGCCATGTTTAAATATTGAGTCTTTCTATTCAAAAGCACAGAATAGGATGAGTGTGGTGGCTCCCACCTGTAATCCCAGCACTTTGGGAGGCTGAGGCAGGCTGATTACCTGCGATCGGGAGTTTGAGATCAGCTGGGCAACACAGGGAGACCCTGCCTTTACAAAACTTCAAAACTTTGTGGGGTGTGGTGGCATGTGCCTGTAGTTCAGCTGCTCGGGAGGCTGAGGTGGGAGGATTGCTTGAGTCCAGAAGGTTGAGGCTGCATGAGCTGTTACCATGGCACTGCACTTCAGCCTGGGAGACAGAGTGAGACCCTGTCTCAAAACAGAACAAAATGAAACAAAAGCACAAAATAGAATGTTCTCGGTATTATTTTATTTTATTTATTTTTACTTTTAGAGACAGGATCTCACTTTGTTGCCCAGGCTGCAGTGCAGTGGCGGGATCATAACTCACTGCAGATTTGAACTCCTGGGCTCAAGCCATCCTCCTGCTTTAGCTTCCCAAGTAGCTGGGACTACAGGCGTGTGCCATCACATTTGGCTAATTCTGTTTATTTGTGGTAGAGGTGAGGCCTCACTATGTTGCCCAGGCTGGTCTCAAACTCCTGAGCTAAAGCCATCCTCCTGCTTTGGCCTCTCAAAGTGCTGGGATTATAGGCACGAGCCACCATGCCCAGCCTTCTGTATAACTCTGTCTTTGTAAAGGCCCTTATATGTCTTTTAATATTTTTCCAAATATTTTATCTTTTGATTGAGATTGTAAATGTAATTTCTTTCTATTGTATTTTCTGATAGATTAGATATATGTATATATACATATAAAAGTAAAGGAGAGCTTTTGTATATTAACCTTGTAAAATGCCATCATCTTGATTTTTTTTTTTTTCTGGAGATGGGGGTCTCTCTCTGTTACTCAGTGGCATGTTTTCGGCTTACTGCAATCTCTGCCCCCTGGGCTCAAGTGATTCTCCCACCTCAGCCTCCCTAGTATCTGGTGCCACAGGTGCTCACTACCACGTCCATGCTTTGTAGAGACAGGGTTTCGCCATGTTGCCCAGGCTGGTTTTGGACTCTTGGGCTCAAGAAATCTGCCTGCCTCAGCCTCCCAAAGTGCTGGGATTACAGGTGTAAGTCACCTCGCCCGGCCCATCCTGAATTACTGTCTCTAATAGTTGTGCATTTTCCAATCACATAATTTTGCTTCCTTTTTCCAATATTTATATCGCATTTCTCTTTTTTGTCTAATTACACTGGCTTGAATTGCCAGAGCCCGTTAAATGATGATAATGATGGCTGCTTTTACCTTGCATTTTATTTTTTATTTTTTGGCTTAAAACAATAGAATTCATCTTCTCACAGTTCTGGAGGTCAGAAGTTCAAAGTCAAGGTGTTGGCACTGCCAGTTCCTTCTGGACGCTCCGAGGGAGAACCGTTCCCTGCCCCTCTTGCGGTTTCTGGTGGCTGCCGGCCATCCTTGGCATTCCTTGGCTTGTGGCCTCATCCCTCCAGGCTCTGCTCTGTCTTCATGTTACCCTCTCCTCTGTGGGCCTTTTCTCCTCTTCTCTTCTGAAGACATTTATCACTGGATTTAGGGCCCACCGCAATCCGTGATGATGCCATCAAAATGGTTAATGGAATTACACCTGCAAAACTTTCATACATTCACAGCTTCCAGGTGGACATCATCTTTGGAGGCTCCATCTTCAACTCGGTGCCTCTTCCTGAAATGACTGTCTCTTTCTTTTTTTTTTTTTAATATTTGGCTACTGTGGTATAAACCACTGTCCCACCCAAATGACCTGACATGCACGTGAAACATGCTTGAAAACACAAGGTTTGTTAGTGCAGTCGGCTCTCCTCTGGGGCCTTTCAGCTAGTCTGTCACCTTACAGCCCTTGGGCCGATCCTTCCTTACCTGGGCATAGCATGTGCCCACAATGTCAGGCCTTTCTCTTCTCTCAATATATATCATTTTTTATTTCAGTGGCTTGTGGAGTACAAGGGGGTTTTGGTTTCATGGGTGAGTTGTACGGTGGTGAAGTCTGAGATTTTAGTGCACCTGTCACCCAAGTAGTGTACACTGTACCCAATATTGCTCATTCCCTTTCCACCCACCCTCCTCTGAGTCTCCAAAGTTTATCACACCGCTCTGTCTGCCTTTGCGTACCCACAGCTTAGCTCTCAGTTATAAGTGAAAACATGTAGTGTTTGGTTTTCCATTCCTGAGTTCTTCACTTAGAATAACGGCCTCCAGCTCCATCCAGGTTGCCGCAACAGACATTCCTTTATTCTTTTTGTGGCTGAATGGCATTCCATGGTACATACACCACATTTCCTCTGTCCACTCGTTGGTTGATAGACACTTAGGCTGGTTCCCTATCTTTGCAATTGTGAACTGTGCTGTGATAAACACATGTGTGCAGGTGTCTTTCCAATTGTGAACTGTGCTGAGATAAACATGCATGTGCAGGTGTCTGCAATTGTGAACTGTGCTGTGATAAACATGCGTGTGCA
>CM052664.1:4046983-4071215 GCA_028533165.1 Leontopithecus rosalia
GGGTGCTGTGCATGAGAAGCGTCTGGTTTTGTGAGCCTCAGTCCTGGAAGCTGGATGTGCTGTGGAGAGACGGGTGCTGTGCGTGACAAGTGTCTGGTTTTGCTGAGCCTCAGTCCGGAAGCTGGTCTCTGGTGCTGTGCATTTCTCACAGTCTGAGGACTTCTTTACGCTCATCGAGTCTCATGAGGGGAAGCCCTTGAAGCTGATGGTGTATAACTCCGAGTCTGACTCCTGCCGGGAGGTGACTGTAACTCCCAACGCAGCCTGGGGTGGAGAGGGCAGGTACTTCGTGGGGTTGGAGGGCTGCAGGGCTAGGTGGGTGGGGCCTGACCATTAGGCATGGACCTCAGAGTTCTGTGGTAGAGATGGAGGAGGGTTGGGCCCTGGGCCAGGAATCCTGAGGCTGACCAGTGTTTCAGAAGTTCCCTTTTCAGCCCCTCATTGCTGGTAGTAGGTGTGGGTAGCAAAGGTAGAGAGGGCCGTGGGACAAGCCCCTGGATTGAATGTTTCTGGCCTTTGGCAGTCTGGGATGTGGCATTGGCTACGGCTATCTACACCGGATCCCAACTCAGCCCCCCAGCTACCACAAGAAGCCGCCCGGTGCCCCACCACCTTCTGCTCCATCACCTGGTGCTCCACCAACTGATGCCTCACTGCATGGTGCCCCAGCACCTGGACCCGTCCCAGAGGACTCTCCTCCCCTGGAGACAGGTTCCAGGCAGAGTGACTACATGGAGGTAAGTAGGGAGTGTCTGCCAGCCGGGAAGAGAGAGGACTCTAGAGACTGCTCTTGGGGAGTCATCAGCAACCCTCACCAGGGGCCTGTCTGTGGGGCCTTTGTGATGTGAGAGGCCCATCAACTTCTGAAACCCAGTGGGAGCAGGCGAGCCATGCCTGGAGCAGTGAAACTCACTTTTGGCTCTCTTGCCCCTTGGGTCTAGAGGTGATGGTGGAGGTGAAACACAAGTTGTCATGTTCATTTCACAAGTGGGAAACTGAGGCTCAGAGATGGGTGCTTGCTGTGCCTGTAAGTTGTGGCAAAGCTGGGCAAAGGGCTGGCCTCCAGAGCCACAGCTCGGATGGTTGTCTGGCCAAGTCTGCAGGGAAGCGCCGGCCCTGCCTTCATGGCTGATGAGTGGGTCCTCTGAGAGCACCTTTGGGCACTGGGCTGGTGCCTGGGGTCTGTGCCAGGGAATATTCAAGGATGTTCTCCAAGTATGCCTGAATTTGAGGAAGGCCCTCTCTTCTTGTGAGTCATTGATGGGGCCCAGGCAGCAAAGGGAATGTGTCAGGGGCAGGTGGGCACCTGGGGTTCCTTGTCCGGGTGGAAAAAGTGCTCCCTCTCAATGCTAACACTGTGGGGGAGGCCAGGCCAGGCCCCTCTGGCCTGACTTCCTGTCACATATAGAAGAAGGAGTGGCTTACTAAGGCCATTTCCTTCTTTCAGGCAGAGCAGTGCTCCTGGGACAAGGGTGGGCTGGCGGTTAAGTTGGACTGCAGAATTCTTCACCTTGAGGCACTGTCCTGATTGTCCCCTGCCCATTGCCTCTTCTTCCCTAGGCCCTGCTGCAGGCGCCTGGCTCCTCCATGGAGGAACCCCTTTCTGGGCCTGAGAGTCCCAGCCACAGTGCTGCAGACTCTGGTGGACTTCCCTGTTCTATGGAGACTCCTCTTCAGCCCCCACCTCCAGTGCAGCGAGTCATGGACCCAGGTACTGGGCAGGCCCTGGAGAGGAGTGGGCCCCAGGTTTGGGGCTGGACTTTGGCAGCCATGTAAAAACTTTCCCCAGGCCCTGCTGACCCCATACCTCACGTACAATAGCTGCCTATCATCCAGTCTAGTGTACAGATGGGGAGTCTGTCGTCCAGAGAAGAGATGGCCTCCTTCAGGTCACACAGCACACTGGAGACAGAGCAGGGTCTAGGCCCACTGCCACTGTGCTATTCCTATGATGCCCAACTCCAGGCCCCTTTCTTTCTTCAGAAATAGGCAGTGTGAGAAGCTCTTTAAGGCTGGGTGAGGGGTATCACCAGGGACTGGGGAGATGACAGTCTCACAGGCTGGACCAGATGCCCTGGGCAAGGTGAGCCAGGGTGCTGCTTTCTAGTAGTCGGGGTTTTATGCCGGCAAAGAACTGTACCCCCCTCACCTAGGCTTCCTGGACGTGTCGGGAATTTCCCTCTTGGACAGCAGCAATGCCAGTGTGTGGCCCAGCCTGCCTTCTTCCACAGAACTGATTTCCACAGCTGTTTCAACCTCAGGGCTGGAGGACATCTGCTCCAGCAGCAGTTCTCATGAGCGGGGTGGTGAGTGGCCATCCCTTTCTGAAGTCCTCTGGGAACGACCCTGGGTTGTTGGGAAGGATGCCCTAATTCCTCAGCTGGTCAGAAGCGGGCCATCGGGTTGATACAGCCACACCAAGGTATTTGTACACTCCGTCTCCAATCCCCGATCAAACTGGGAGTGGCAGTGGGGGGGTGACAGTGGGGGTCTGTCAGTGGGGTTACTGGCCCTAGTACCACGGCCCTAGGTTCTTGCAGGCCTCCTCAGCCGGACCTGTGTTGCAGGTGAGGCTACATGGTCTGGATCCGAGTTTGAGGTCTCCTTCCTGGACAGCCCAGCTGCCCAAGCCCAGGCAGACCACCTGCCTCAGCTGACTCTTCCCGACAGTCTCACCTCTGCAGCCTCACCAGAAGACGGGCTGTCTGCCGAGCTGCTTGAAGCTCAGGCTGAGGAGGAACCAGCAAGCACAGAGAGCCCAGATTTGGGGATGGAGGCTGAGGGGCTGGCCAGCCAGGCCCAGATCTCTACCGCAGAGAAACACCCTGAGCTGTGACAAGGCCCCGATGACGTATCATGAGGCCAGATGTGGGCAGGCAACCCAGGCTGCATGAGGCAGTCAGCCCCATGCCGGCCCTAGCCCTGTGCCTGATCCCAGCCCTGTGTGTTCAGCTTTCTGGGCTACAACTCCAGGTGATGTGCAGGGACTTCCGCTGGCAGGGGCTTCTGTGTCCACTCACACTCTACTTACAGGGTCCAGGAGGTGACCTCCAGCATTTATCCTGCCTGACAGTCCTGGCTTTGGGGGTTTCAAACAAGTCTTTTTGGGGTAGTTGAGGGCTGGGAGCAGCACCTCAAATTGTTTTATAGGAGCTGCGGTAGGAGAGGAAGGATTCTTTGCTGTTTGGGTGGGGCATGAGGCCTCAGTGGATGGTGAGAGGGGGCCATGGGCCTTGTGGGAGGACATCTTTTGGCTGTGTACCCTCAGGTCCAGTGCTTGGTCCTGCTGTGGTCACTGGGGCTGCCTAGGAGGCAGCTGGGTCTGGTCATAATCAGTGTGAAGATGAGGAAGGAAGGGACTGCTGTCCAGTGTTGGCCTGGTCGCTTTGATTCTTCCTGTACAGCTCAGCGCACCCCATCTGTACTGGAAGGGACCCTGGAGCCCTGGGACCACCCCCTTTCAAGTGCCAATCACTGAGTCCTCTGTCAGGTGTCCTTGTCCCTAGGCTACACTGCCACAGTTGGCTCAGGCTGGCCCCCATGCTAATCAGCGTAGGGAGAGAGGTAGTATACTAACCCCCATCTCCTGGAGGGAGGTAGGTTGGAAATCCTAGGCCCTTCAGCAGATACCCATTTGTGTCCAGAACACATTATTTCTTCTTCCTCGGGGACTACATGCCACAGAACTATATCCCCAGTGATAATTTCTGTTAGCTCCCGAACTTAAATAGTGATCTTTTCTAAATATACAAGGCATCTACCCAGCCCCAACAGTGAATAAAAGTTGCAAGTTTAAGTTCACCACCCTAAGCAGTTTCTCAAAGCCAGTCCACCTGATGAGGTCTATTCACACACAGTCCCCAACCCCAAGGGGGAATTAGGGGCACAGGTAAGAGTAGGTAAAGACCCTTCTGTTCTTTCCTATTATAGGGGAGGAAGCTGTTCTCCCCACCCCAGGTGCCCTTGGAGGTTAAGGCTAGGTTGGGCCCTGTACTCTATCCGGGGATGGCCCCTCATCACCTGAAGTCCTCTGCTGTGTTGACTAGACCCTCACTTCCCACACTGATCCTATGAAAGCTGCCTCTGGCCTTGTCTTCTAGCCTGGGCCTAGTTGAAAGTCTCACCTTTACAGGATTATCTGTAATGCTGGTGTTCGTGCAGGGGCCTCGCAAGCTCTTTTGGGTATGCAGGACAAGGACTGTACTCTGGGGGGCACAGACCAACTATATGGACGGAGAGCCCCAAATCAGTAAACACTAAGTTTGAAGCAGACCCTTCATTTAAAGCAAACCCTTGTCAAGCCTACCAGAGCAGTGGGAACATGTGCAGAAGACTAAGGCATTGTGTCCTGGATCGTCTGCGAAAGTTCGCAGGAATGCAGGAAGTAAAACAGAATCGCCACAGGACTATTCTGGGGTCAGCTTCCCTTAACGCTGTAGCCTGGCAGTCTGACCCAAAGTTGCCCTCACCCGAAGGTTCTGGCTCTTCCTCTCTTACTTCCCCTTCCCCCATAAGTTGGAGGATAAAATGGGTATCAATGCTAATATTTCCAGGGAGAACATGAAACCAGAGGTTTCTTTCTCTGTAATCTGTTAAAGAAAATGACAAATGAAAATAAATGTGTACTACACTTTGAAATATTTTAACTAAAGCCTTTATTCTATACAACTGTGAAATACAGATTTTTACCCTTTTGGCATTGCAGACTGTCAGATTTTCTGGAAACTGTATTACGGTTTGACTGGAGGGGGAAAAATACAATCATGCTGGGGGTCGGATCTATGACAGGAGGGGATGCAGCCACCCAAGGCTTAGCACACAGGGCAAAATGGCCCAGCAAAACCCATTTCTTTGCTCAAAGGCCCCTCGTGCAAACACAACTGAGGGCTGGTAAATAAGTTTTTTTTGTTTTGCCATTGATTCACAACTATTGCTAAAAAATGTGCACCAAAAGCGCACCGTTGTATCCAACAGATAGAAAGGACTTTTTAAAAAAAGAAGCTGGTTGCTCTCTGAGGAAGGGAGAAAGACCATTTCAGCTTACTGGAAATGTGGCCACGTCTTTGCTCACTTCTTCAAAGTGCAGGCGGTAATGGCCTGTCCAGTTTCCAAAGGAAGCTGACTAGCAGTGAGGGAACCCTGTCTCTGCAGTTGTGCGATCAGAATATCTTAAATAGTAAGGTATGGACCTAGGTCCATCAGCTGCCCCCAGCTCAACCTGTGAAGATGTAGAAAAGAAAAAAACCTTCCCTACCTCCCTCCCCAGTCCCTGCTATGGTGGAGACAGGCCACACACACGAGCTAGGGAGGCAACTGGACTGGAATAAACTGCCCTCTGAAGGCACTTGTGCTTCTGGCTTCGTACATGAGGCTTGTCTTACAGTTTTCTGGGGGTGGACCATAGATCTACTCTGAGTACAAATGACCTTGGGGAGAATCCAAAGTATTTTTTGCCAAAAGTTGAAGTGTTTATCCCCAATAAGTTACATTCTATACAAGATCCAAATGATTCTATGAAAACGTTAGATTGTTAGAACAGTGAAAAAAAGATCTGGATACAGGCACACAAAAACCTGCATATAAAACTTCGGAAAAACAACTATGTATACTTCCAGGACATGAGCATCAAATTAACTCACTGTGGTCTCCCTTTACTCTGATACCGTAACTTTTAGGTAACATTTGAATGAAACTGAAATTTCATCATGGTCTTAAGTTTTGATGGTGTCATGCTGCTCATCCAGAGCAAGAACCTGTGGTCTCAGCTCACCTTCTGGAAATAAAACTGGACACAGTGGAGGAAGGAGTGAAATGGCTGTACCTCCCTGGGGTTGCCACCAAGCCAGGACATGATGGGAGGGTGCAGCATCGCTAGGCACAGGCTGTGCAAACGCTGGCCCAGCAGGCCAAGTGCTATGATCCAGCACCTGGAATTTCAACAGGTCTTCCTACAAGAACACATCTGAGAGGCAATATTAAAAACAAGCCCAACATTAATCTTTTATTATGAAATGGGCTGGTTCTCAAATTGTGCAACAGCAAATTCCCATTAAAAATAACTGTCTTAAGTGGTGAAAACAATTTTTTTATATGACAAACTTGGAAAAAGCCTTCTTATCTATTGCATGAATGGAATGTACTCTTTTAGAAAAGCTACAGAGTGTGTGGGTTTGAAGTTGAAACAGAGACAGATGTGGCCTGACCAACGTGTCTCTAGCAAGTGCTAACGGACAGATAAGGTCCTTTGAAACAAAAGGAGGAAGGAAAGTCTGCACTGGCCTGTTGTCAGTCTTCTGTACATCTTGAAAGGCAGAGTCTGCCTGGGGCTCTTCTGCTTTTGCACTCTGCTTCCCTGGGGATAGCTTAATCTACACATGGAGACTGGTTTCTATATTACATCTCATTAGTCACTTCAATTGAAAGATAATCTCAGTCCATACCAAATCGGCCGTTAGAAGTCTTGCTCCCATTGGGGCTCAGTGGGCTTCCTAGGACTACTCTTGGGGCCATAGAGGAAGGTCATAAATGAATACCCAGGAGCGTTAGCCCACCCTTCACGTGGACTTCTGACGGTAGTGGAGGGTGAGGTCTCCACCGCTCTTCCATATGAAGTGTTTCACTGTTCGAAGGTCCATATTTGGATCCAAAACCTGAATAGCCAAAATTAAATTTAAAAATTTAAAAGTCTCTGATACCTAAAACGTTTCTCATTAACTCAGGGACTCTCATCAGGTGATCCAGCTTGCTCACTCCTCCCCTATGCCCGGTGTCATGACTTCCATGCAGGTGGGAACGAAATTGAGCTTAGTGAGAAGTGTATCTCTTGTGACTATGCCAGAAACACCAGGCCATCTTTCAGCCATTCCTCTAAGGATATGTTTTGAGTGCATTTTGATTTAAAAAACAGTTCTGCCATTTCTCCGCATACCTTCACTCTAAATCATAAACTAACATGGCACTTGCTGCTTTGCAAATGAAGAAGACCGTGTGTCTTTTTCTTGTCAGAAAAAAAAAGCTACCAGCGTATCCACATCTGTCTATGTGTCTCTTCTCTGAAAACCTCTGCAGCAGTAAAGAGCTTTAGAGTGGGCTGAAGAGCTCCTCCAAAGGGGATGCACAGATAGGTGGGAGAGGCCCAGGGCTCCTTAGAGCCTCTCTAAAAGTTGAAGCCCCCAGACCCAAAGGCAATAGATTTGGAACTATAATCACATCATCACATAACTCTTTATGAGCACCAGCACTGGCAAAAATGGGGCTGTGGTCCTCAAGTCCACTTACCTGGTCCTGGCACAAAAGTTCAATTTTCTCCTCTGCCAACACAGCAATATCCTCTTCTTTTTCCTGTTCTCCTGGTTTTTCATTATTAGAAGAGCTAGTGGTTTGAGACTCATTATCCAAGTTGATAATTTTTTCATAAACATGTTCCATAACTTTTCGGACTTGGAGCATGTCACTAGCAGAGAGTCTATCTCTGTAAAAAAGCAATGGCATATTGTGACATCAGGGAAATCACTGAGATATTATCTTTTCCATATTCTTTTTCTTTGATGTGAACGTTTTATAAAGATGAAAAATAAACCCATGTTTTTAGTCATTACATTAATTCATTTTTAGAGTTGCCAAAAGATTTTCTACAGTGTCCTTCTAAGACACAGTTTATGTACAACTAAATGAGATTAATTCATGTTCTTAAAACTTGCATGTACAGGCCAGGTGTGGTGCCTCATGCCTGTAATCTCGGCACTTTGGGAGGCCGAGGCAAGTGGATCACTTCAGCTCAGGAGTTCAAGACCAGCCTGGCTAACCAACATGGTGAAACCCCGTCTCTACTAAAATACAAAAAATTAGCTGGGCGTGGTGGTGCATGCCTGTAATCCCAGCTACTCAGGAGGCAGAGGCTGTGGTGAGCCGAGATCATGCCACTACACCCTAGCCTGGGCGACAGAGCGAGGCTCCATTTTAAAAAAACAAACCAACTAAAAAAACAAAAACACTACATATGCATACACAGTAGCCTTCTGGGTTTTATTCCCTTGAATACTTTCCCAGAGCCTGGGCAAACTAAATAATTCTGGAAAGGAAGACAGCTCCCAATGCTTACCAGGGTCCAACACTGAGTGCTCAATTTTCCCTGGGCTCTCCTCCCCACTGCCATGCCTTCAACTAGCACTTGTGGGCCTGAGTCTAGACCTGGAGTCTCAGGCTTCTGTTCTAAACCACAAATCCAACAGCTGGCTATCTTCAGCTGGATATCCTACAGGCACCTCAAACTCTGCATGTCCCAAACTAGATGCATCAACACCCTACTTCTATATCTCCAATAACAGTCAATAAACACCACACCAAAAAACTAAGGCTTACACTCTGAAAACCATTTGAACATCAGTTGTTAAATCTATCTGAAGTGATGTCTAGGACTCACTTTAAAATAATCGTGTGTGTGTGGTGTGTGTGTGTGTGTGTGTGTGTGTGTGTTGTGTGTGGAGGGAGGTGGGTGAGAGGGCAAGTAGAGGTATAGATGAAGCAAAATGTTAAGCAAGGTATTGATAATTACTGAAGCTATCTGATAGGACAACGGGGGCTCACTATCTTCTTTCTGTGTGAGTTCAGAAATCTCTGTAATAAAAAGGTTTTGAAAACTTGATTTTACTTGCTAGAATATACATATTGTTAACAGTTTAGCATTTCATTACTACACTACTAAAATTCTTCTCTTGGGTGTCCCTAGGCCATATCCCACATTGGCTCAAGTTTCTGGTGTTTAGTCACTGCACACCCTATGGCTTGGCATTCAAATCCAACATCAACAAAACCTCTAAAACCTCTAACTGCCTTTCTCCAGTTTACGTCCTAGTATCCCCCAGCTGTCCCTCCATCCGATGCTGTAGTTGCACGGGTCCTCCCACTACTTCCAACTATCTCCACATGCTCCCACTGCCACATCCCTGATCACACCGTGTCCTGGACTTGGAATATCTATCTTTCGAAGTTCTACCCATCTTTACATGTCCAGATCAAATTCCACATCCTTCAAGAAGCCTTTCTGGAAAGCTCCAGCCAGAAACTCATTTCTTTCTCCCACTCTTATTCCCTAAGTATCCAAAATGCAATTATATACAGGTTGTGTCCTAAACTGTGAATTATAGCAACAGACAAAATGCATGTTTTATTTAATCATTTTTTCCTTAGAGACAAGGTCTCTGTTGCCCAAGCTAGAGTGCAGTGGCATGATCTTCACGCACTGCAGCCTTAAACTTCTGACGATCCTCCTACTTTACCCCGCTGGCTAGCTTGGACTACAGGTGTGTGCTACCATGCACAGCTAATTTTTTTACTTAAATCTTTCCTCGAGACAGGGGTCTCATGACATTGCCCTGGGTGGTCTCAAACTCCTGGCATCAATTAATTCTCCCACCTCAGCCTCCCAAAGTGCTGGGATTATAGGTATGGGCCACTGTGCCTGGCCTTATTTACTTCTGAACACCTGCAGTCAGCTAAAGTTGGTACCTGGTAAGGGGTTTAATCATGAACTTTCAATATTATAAAATCAGCCTTAGATTTGGTATTTTCTTCCTTTGCCATAAAAGCAATCATAAGGAAAAGGAATTATCTCCAGTAGTTAATTCGATCAAGAAACCATATATTTACTTACTTTTTTAAGGTTTTTGCTCCTGAAGATGCATGAGGTTGGAGGTAGAAAGGAATTTTGTTGAATTTGGGCATATTTTTCTGAAACAGCAAAAGTTAAAAAGGTATAATAGTTTCTATTAGCTGATAAACTAAAATAATGTTAACAGGAAAACATGACTTACAAGTAATAGTTATCTTAAAATTAAAAGTGGCTTTCTATGAAATTTATAGTAAGCTATCAAATTACCTAAGTCAGCCTTGGAGAAAATTCATCAGAAAAATATATGTAACTTAGTGGTAATATGAAATTGTTGGCTCTTCTTAGACAACAATGTAAGGCATTAAAGGGAAACAAACTTTAATTTTTTAAGCCATATAAACCAAACTCTCAATTCTACATTAAAATATTGAGGTTGATACCTAACGGTCCAAACAAAAACTTCAGTGTCTTGACAGAAACCCATGGCATTCACCTTTGGGCAAAGCCACACATTCTGTGCTGGTGAGGCCCATCATCCAACTGAAAAGGCCACTCAGGATCCTCCCATTTTCTTTCCCTCTGACATCAGAGTGAGGTCTGAGGTGTTAAGAAAGAGTGGAAACTTCAACCAGGAACCCAGGTGTCCACCATGAAGTAAACCACATGCTTAGATGAAGTTGATAAAACTACGTAGTCATCTTTTCTCAGGGTGTTAATCCCGTCTGAGCCTCCATGTCACATCCTGTCTGGATGTCTCCTCTCAGAAATAAGCCACAGGCCTAAAGTCAGCAAAGTGTCCCAGGGGAGTTAAAGAAATTAGTGGCTTATGGAGTGCTCGGGCATAGAGAAGATCATGGAACATCCATCAGGTGTCAGGCTTTAAGTCTTAGAGCTATAACTGGGACAGAAAATAAAGTTTCTGAAGGTTCTAAAGATTAAATTCCTTTTCATATGGCTTTAGAAAGATACAAAATGGATCAACAGCACCTAAGAGAGTCTAGAAACAGACCCACAGAAATTTAGTACATGATAAAGACAGCATTCCAGATTAGTAGAAAAAGGACAGATTTTCAATCAATTGCGCTAGCACACTGGCTGTCCCTTTGGAAAAAGTTGGAATCCTACTTCACACCTAACAGAAGAATAAGTTCTAACAGATTAGAAATCTAGACATAATTATCATAAAAGGACTAGAAGAGAATACAGGAGAACAGTTTTGTTAGTTTGGAGTAGGAAATACCTACACAAGACATGAAACTCAGAGCCACAAGGATCAGTTTGATTATATAAAAAGTAAAACTTTTCACCTGGCAAAAGACAGCAGTAATAAAGTGAACATTTAATTGAGAGACACAGATAATAGTTAAAGGGTAAATATTCAATATAAAGAACCACCCCACAAATCAATAAGAAAAACGACCCAAAAGAAAAATGGGTGAAGAGAATATAAACAGGTAATTCATAAAAGAAAAACAAATGGGCGATATGAAAAGATGCTTAACCTCACGATTAATGTTTTTTAATCCACGCACAAATAATAAAATGCTATGTGCTTATCTTCTGGTCAAGATTAAAAGTATCCAGTGTTGGTGTGGGTGTGGGGAAATGGGCACTCATACACTGTTGGTGAGAGTGTAAACTCGTACAGCCTTTGTGGAGGGCCATTTGGCAGTATCTATCAAAATTTAAAATGTGCATACCCTTGGATCCAGCAATTCCACTTCTAGGAATTTATCCTAAAAAGTACACAAAGATATATGTACAAGGATGTTCACTGCAGCACTGTTTGTAATAGAAAACATTGGAAACAACCTAAATGTCCATTAATAGGGGACTGATTAAATAAATTATGGTACATTTATACAGTGGAATCTAACATAGTCATTAAAAAGGAATGATTCATATGTACAGACATGAAAAGATGTCCAGGACACATTTTTTTTTAGGTGAAAAAAAAGTTGCAGAACAGTATGTAAAATGAACTGTAGATACATCTACATACACAAATAATATATGCTTGTATGCAAAGAAAAAAATACTGAAGGCTATACATTAATTTATTAATAGTTGTTACCTCTGGGAGGAAGGACAGGGAGTGAATGGGCAAGAATGAATTCTTGGGGAAGAGATGAGAGCTTCGTTCATTTATTATTTTATTGAATAAGCATATATTATTTTTGTAATTAAAAACCAACAAAGCTAGAAATATAAATAATTAACAGTACTACTTCTGCAACTCTAGAACTGCAAGGAAGCAGATGGGGATTCCACTTGGGAATCTAGCTTTTATTAAGATTTAAGCTTACACTGTCTAAAGCAGCTCTTAATTTCATGAGTTGGAAAAAATAAAAGAACAAAGTGGGTAGAGGACACTTACGTCCACAGTGATGTCAATTACCCATTGTGGCACTGTCTCATTAAGAAGCATCGACTCAGTCTCACCCCCAGAATCCCGGCAGAGCAGCCTAAACATAAGCCATCAAGTAGTAAGTAACACAACAAGCACAGAGGTCAAAATAACTCAACAAATACTAGAGGGAGGAACCTTCATGGTTTTCATGCAGGATAACTCCCATTTGACAACTGAAAAAATAAAGTATAGCCTGGAAGAATGATTCACTCAGCTAAAAGGGAAAGCAGGCCCTAACACCCAGGCCCCCAGATTTCAACGCCAGGCACACACGATAGCTGCTTCTTGGAATCCTTGGGTGATGACAGGAAACCTGGGTACAAGCAAAGCATCAATAAAGGTCCCCAGCTGTGCCACAGTGCATGGCAGAGGCTTTCACATGCAGTGGAAGTCAGAGTATTTCTGGTACCACTCAGGAAACTATCAGAAAGAAAGAAAATCCTGCACTCAAGAGAGACAAGCATGTGTTATTCCTTCTTTCTGCTGGTACCGATAAGACTAGTAAGCTCTCCCCCTGGCTTTAGCAGGACTTTGCTGGCAACTTGGAGGTGAACTAGTCCAGCTCTTCCCCGAAGGACCCCACACATAACTGTCTGGCACCCCAGGCAGCATCAGTGTCGGCATTAACAGTCCCCAGGAGCAGCCCACCTCATCTTGGCTGGGCCAGACTAAGGAAAGTAACCTGCTCTGGAGCTCTCCTGTGGGCTGGGACTTTCAGCAGCAGCAGACATTTCAGTATCTTATGGACATGGGATGCTTCCAATCCCTAGAATTTAATAACAAACTATTTCTAATATCAAAATATTGAGTTTTTAGCAAATGGGATACCTTCTCAGGCAGAACCTCTGGTCTTTGTCACCCATACCTGAACAGTGTGCGACCTCCAGCTTCACCAAAGATCACGGGTGTGTGTGGGGGTACTTGAAAATAGCCATTTCCCTTCTGCACTCTGTTCTCTTGCTCCCCATTTACTAGAAAGATACAGGTGCTGTTAGTATCAGAGTTAGTGCTCAGAACACAGACTCTAAACATTTACTCCCATAAGCTTCAAACACCGCAAGATTACATTCAAATGTCTCTAGGTCCACCAGTTAGAAATAAAGGTAAAAAACAAAAGTTAAATTCCTGAAAATAAGAAACATAGCAACTTGTGGTATATTTCATGGAAAAAAATGACTATATTTTGGAGGATTTTAATAAAAGATTCATGATTGAGATTCAGAACAAAAACATAACCAGCTACTTCAGCCACAAGTAAGTCTAAGTCTAGGACAGCCTGTACATAAATGATGATCAAGGGTGGTTTTTTTTTTTTTTTTTTTGGTAGAACACCAAGCTCTGAAAAATTTCTTGAGGAAAAAAAATTACATTTAATGGTAGCCATAACTAATGACAGAAGTATTTGTGAAAAAATCCTCAAGGAGTCCACAATTTTACTTTTATTGTTCTCTGCAGATTTCCTTTCCACTGTTCTTTGTTTTTCTTTGAGACAGGGTCTCATTCTGTTGCTCAGACTGGGGTGCAGTGGGGTAATCACAGATCATTGCAGCCTCAACCTCCCCTGGCTCAAGTGACCCTCCCACCTTAGTCTTCTGAGTAGCTAGAAAGACAGGCACACACCACCACACCCGACTAATTGTTTACACTTCTTGTAGGGACAGGGTCTTGCCATATTGCCCAGGACAGTTTCAAACTCCTGGGTTCAAGCAATCTTCCTGCTTCAGCCTCCCAAAGCCCTGGGACTGCAGGTGTAAGCCACCACACCTAGCTCTACTCTGCTTTCTTTATAAACTTTTGACCCAGCACAGGTGACCCCAACTAACTCATTCATGACCTTTTCCTCATCCAACTGGAAGCATGTGACCCCCCGAAGTCCTATCGCATTTGTGGAACCTCTCCCCTAGCACTCAACTCTTCTATCTCGGAATGCTTCCCATAAGTAACTCTGCCATGTCTGGACATCAGCTCCTCAAGGACAGGGGTCGTACTCATGTGTCTTTAGTACCCATATCTGAAACTTGCTGAGGGGCCCTGAATAGGAGAGCAGCTCACCAAGCACCATCTGAACAACTCCAGAGTGTCCCCTGAGGATGCTGCAGGTGCTGCGGTCTGAGGTCTGGATGAGGAGGTGGCCATGCCCTGCCCTGCCTTTCCCATGCAGTCTGATGTTAAGGATGATGTGGTTTCCGGTGATGTCTTCCTTAAATTCCTCACCCACTCTTCTGACAACTTAACCCTTATTGCTTATTTGGGTCGCTGAGGGTATCCTATCTAACTGGAAATGGTATGTCCACAGCAACATAGTTGTTAAGCAGCAGAGCCCACCCCAGAACCTAGCTTTCCTGACCCTCTGTGGAAAATTTTTCCATCAGTTTCTTTGGCTCAAAGCCCACTGTACAATTCCGACAGAGATCAAAGTGTGTCAGGTGATGTAAAAGAAAAGCCGCCACGGGTGAGGTAACAGCACCCTCTCTCTGACAGGAATATCAAAGACTGGTTTTCAAGGAAGCATGTCAACCTCATGTGAGAGACTTAAATTCCACAAATCATTATGGATGAACCTGACAGCCAGAACCAAGTCCCTGGCAGGAGGTACTCGCAATTGTTGCTCACTTCTGGTGGCCATCAGAGAATCTTCAGCAGAGTAAGCCTCAGTAGATGGGACTCAATGACTCCTCAACCAGCTGTAGGTTACACATGAGATGTGAAATTCTAAGTTCTTTTTTCCCCTTCCTTTGATCAAATGAGCCAAATGCCTATATTTAAAACATGTTCTCCTCTGCTGCTCAGAGGAAGTTACTGCCACGGCCTGTGGCATGCACACCTTTCAAATGTCCTCAATGACATTAATTCTTTACACACGCTTAAGCATATGCCCTGTCACCTGTGAGTTGAAATTTGATTTTTTTTGGAAACAGAGTCAAAATCAGGTAGGCCATGAGACTAGGAAATAACATTTCAGGCCCACATGAAGGATGACTGTAATGACAAACCTGGCTTTCTGATGCAGTTAACTACCTAGTTGTGGAGGTTAATCCAAAAGATCACAGGTACCTTGAGGAGTATTTTTGAAATAATAAGGTGACTTGTTTTAAGATAAAAGTCATCTGAATATAAATATAGGGCATAGGGTATATACCTATAGGGTATTTTATTTATCTTGAGCAGTCTCACTAAAAGCCACATCACAAAGTGGTCTGTTCTTCTGGAATCTCGATCTCAGTTAAGACTAGATGGATGTTCCTACTTTGAGATGTGGAAGGGAGGACAATAAATTGAGCACATCACAAATATTTCAGCAAACAGTTTAAGTAAGAACCTTTTAGTAAGTACTTTTTAAGTACCTTTAACTTTTTACGCAACTATCTGAATATAAAAACTAACCATGGTTGACTTCATTTTCCTCTTCATCCATTGGATTCACATGTGTTCTAGGCCAATATTCCAGGAGTGCTTGGAGTAAAAGTCCTCCTAAATTCACTGTAAAAAAGTTAATTACAAAGAGATAAAACGGAAAAGAGAGTTAACTGGCTTTAACCTAAAAACAGAGTAAACATTGTAAGTTTGTACATATTCTGATGTTAAATTCCTAACCCACTGCCAATGATGCCCAAAATCAACACTTAATTCATTCTGCCACTGCTGCTAACATTTTATCTTGGAATGTTTAAAGCAATGATGACATGGAGCAAACAGACATTCTACTTGGTTGTTCAGATACAGCTATTCTTTAAAAACAAACAAAAATGAGAATTGCATTCTTTAAAGAGCTGTTTCCATATGAAGTTACTGAAACAATTTGTATACCTCAGGTATTTGTATATACCACATTTTTAGGACATAACCAACAAAACATAAAGAACTTTTACAAAGAAAAGTACTTAGCAAGAAACAGCTCATATCCACCTTCTCTTTAGGAGGGAGGAAAAAAAATGAAGGACACTTAAACTCACATTTTGGATCTGACCCATCAGGACTGCTGAAACCAGCATCTTTTGCAGAAACCCAGGCAGCAAAACAGTCACTTTCATCCAAAGTAATAGTTAACATCTATCAAAAGAAAAATCTTAGTGGCATTCTTTTGAATACATTCTCCAGCCAAGTCTAAAACCTTCATCTATGTGTACTATTTGACTAAAGTCATCAATTCAGAAACAAAATGTGTTTTGTGTGCACATTTTATAACTACACAATTTAGTTTCCTGGGATACCAAAGGCATTTAAATTGCATTTGTAACTTGTAAATTTTTTTCTCTTTTAATGTTTTTTTAAATTTTGTATTTTTCTTTTTTATCTCTTTTTCCATTTTGTAAGTTTTAACATAATTTTTTTTTATTTCACACTTAAAAACACAGGACTCTATAATTATTATGAGCTATAATGAAAATCTCCAATTATCCCAAATTATACAAATATCAATTGCTAACTTACCCCTGTTTTTAAGTCTACTGAGAACCAATTTGGCACATATACCATTTTAAATCTTTTCTTAATTTCATCTTCAAAATCTACTTTGCCCAGATCTTCAACTTTACATGCCTATAAGAAAGTATAATGATCAATATCAGGCGGTGAATTCACTTGGTTCTGACTTTGCTATACAAAATTCTACATATTTTCATATGTGTAAGTGAAACAGCCTAAAGTACATTTCAAAAAGAATGTGGTCCTTTTTTAAAATCTTAACACATTTCCTTAAATAACGATCTGCTGCTATAAAAATTTTAAATTAAAAATCCACAAAATATTTGGGAAGAAACTGCAATTTAATTGTGCTGTTACTGATATAACATACCACCAGCACACTTATCTGGAAGCAATGTCAGCTGAATTCAAAAGTAAGAGAAAAAAGATCTCCAAAGAACAAATAAGTTACTAAGCGCTTACTTTGAGAACACTGAAGTTACTCTGTGGCTGATTTGTGTGTGTGTGTGTGTGTGTGTGTGTGTGTGTATATATATATATACGTATATATGTATACATATATACACATATATATATACGTATATATACATATATACGTGTATATATATACACATATGTATATATATGTGTATATATATACAATGGTCTCTTTCTTGACCATTACAATCTTTCTGTATTCCTTCTCTGATTCCCTAAACAAGTGTGGTCCCCAAAAGTATGTCTCAAACTTCCTCTTGGCACCAAGCAGCTCATTTCCAACTATAACTCACTTCAGTTATGAGCTTTACCACAGAGTGCACCTTCCACCACATCTTATCAATGACGTGGCTCTTTTGAGGGTCCCAGTTGTCAGCCATCTTCTCACAGGGAGACTGCTTATTCTCCCACATCCATTGTTCCTTGATGTTATATGGAGACCATTACTCCATCATCTTCATGTAAAAACTGACTTCTTTGAGGCCCATGTCATTTAGCAGCAGTAAACTGTCCACTCTTCCTTCACCGCCATCTAGCAACCTCCGTGGCCAACTCTCCCTCATTTACTGAAAACTTGAGCCCTGGGGTCACTGTCTTGCAGTCTACCTCAATTAAATCTCTCTTTTCCTCATATCTTTCATCTTGCCACCTTCCCCATTACCCTCAGCACATGACTCTGATTCCTTTTTCTCAAAACAAAGAGAAGCTGTGACAGAATCCCCCTGACTTTCTCCATCATTCTCCCTGGTGCAGGGAAAGTGGTGTTCCTTCTGACTGTGCTCTGGTCCCCTTCACCTCTTGCTTCTTGGGATGACCTTGTATTGTCATCTAGCCATGAATGTCTCTACTGGCTTCTCCCCAGGAGCAATGACATACGTTCAGATTTCTTACATCTGAAAAATACCCAAATACCCAAACCAAATCAAAAGCTTCCTTTGGCCCTCTGACTCCTGCATCTTCTCCAGTTTCTGCCTCTTCCGGCCAACCCCTCCACTCAAATTTCTTCAAAGATTATCAAGTCAAATTTTCTGTTTCTTCACCTTCAAATCACTACTAAAATCACTCTATCTGGCTTTTGCCCTTAAGACTCTACCCAGAGACCACCCTCTTTATTTAAATCCATGTGCATGTTACAGTCACATCTTAAATCAACTCAAAGCAGGTTAATGCCACTAACCCCGCGCTGCCATTGGCTCTGGGTTTTCTAACCTACCCCCCTTTTAAGCATATACTATTGTGGCTTCCTCTTTTCCCAACATCCCTGAAAGACTGATGACCTAGATTCTCCTCAGTCTACATATGTCCCTTGGAAACTCTAATATTTCCTATGACATCAACTGTAATCCACAAGCTGATGACCGCTGAGCCTTTTTCTCCAGCCCAGTTCTTTAACTGTGCATGAGACTACACAGCCATCTGCCCACCAGATACCTCTACTCAGATATCCAACAGAAACTCAAATTCAACATCTTTCTCAGCATGCCCTTTTCTCCTGATAACCCGTTTTCTACCTTACATTCCCGATATCACTTTCATTCACCAAACTGTCCAATCCAGAAACTTGGGACTCATTCTTGCCTCTTCCTTTCCTCATACTCCTTTTGTTAAAGCATCATTCTTGTGGCCAGGCGCGGTGGCTCACACCTGTAATCCCAGCACTCTGGGAGGCCGAGGTGGGCGGATCACGAGGTCAGGAGATCAAGACCATCCTGGCCAACATGGTGAAACCCCATCTCTACTAAAAATACAAAAATTAGCTGGCCTGGTGACGCATGCCCCTAATCCCAGCTACTTGGGAGGCCAAGGCAGGATAATCCCTTGAAACCAGGGAGTCGGAGGTTGCAGTGAGCCAAGATCTCGCCACTACACTCCAGCCTGGGCAACAAACAGAGTTAGACTCTGTCTCAAAAAGAAAAAAAAGTATCACTCTTGCTCACAGGCCTAAATAGTTTCCTAGTCATTCTATTTTTTTCCATCCCCCTTATTCAGACCCTCATCCAGACAAATACCATTTTTACCTGTATTAGTGCAACAGCCTCCTATGATATACCAGATACTGTGCTTCTCAACATCACCAAGGAATAGGCACCCCTGACATTTTAGGAATGAAGAAACCATTTTAGAGATGTTCCCTAGCATGTTCCCTAGACCACTTGGCGAGTAATTGGCAGAGCCAAGGTTGGAATGCAGCTCTGTCCAACCCCCAAGCCAATGTTCCTAAAAACTCCTGACTGTCCTACACTGGTTAGTCATGTCTATTACACCCGATCATTTGATACCAAAACTTCAAGGTCTGGCTATGGGAAGCTGCTAGGTACACAGAAATGCCAATCATGATGTACACTAGCCCCATCTAAGTAGAACGATCTCCCATTCAGACAGCAGGACTCTGCTCAGACCTCAGTTCACTAGACCAAGAGTGGACAGCAGACCCATATACAGAAAACTGATAGCTCAACTCTCAGAGAGTAACTGGCCTGATCAGATTCTTTTGGGTATTCTGGAGACATTAGGTCCTGGGCAGCATGAGGTGAAGTCTGGCCATAGGACAGAGTTAGGAACACATTTGTGGCAGAGTATCAAAGTGAAGAATCAAGAATTTCTGCTGAGGGGCTCCTTTGGGCTGTTCTGGATCCTCCCAGTCCCCAAAGGAACCCTCTCTAAAATCAATGGAGTTTCTAGCCCCACCCGCAACAGGCATCTTTCTATTGTAGAGAAAAATGAATCCGATTTTTGAAGCTTGCTGCAACTGAACTTTCTACTCAAAGAACTCAAGCCTCTCATTCTGAAGCAATGCTCACCAAACAATTGTTTTATAATGGACCTCCCCATAGCTGTCCCACAGGGAGGAAAAGTGGTAGCCACGGCAAGGTTTCTGTTCAGAGACAGTCCTTTTCCTAGCAAGAGACTTGCCTGTCTTATTCTCGAATCATGAAGTAAGTGAATCTCTTTTCCTTATAACCAGGAGCGTAAGCAAAATACCAGCTCTTTTCAATTCTTCCTTTATAATATGCTCAACATCTGTCTCTTCATTACTTTACCTTTCCTATGGTGCTGCTGTCACTCCCTTGAGGTCTCTAATCGTGATGTCTTCCAGCTTTCAGTTTCCCATTACATCCATTACATATACCTACTACTGCTCTGAACATGACAGTTTTCTGCTCTAAAATTATCCAAGATTCTTCTGGGAATATAAGAGAAAGGCCAATTTTGGGGCTTGCAATTTGAGACTCTTGGGGAAATGACCTAAATGTCGTTTTTCAACCTTAACCCCTACTACTTCCTTATATTTACTCTGGTCTCCAAATCAACAAAACTGCTCAGCTTACCCCGAATAGTCACACACCATCCTTCTTCTGTGCCTCTGCCGTTCATTCTTGTTCCTGAAATGTTCTTCCTCCTACCCCCATTATCCATCTACTGGAAACCTTTAAGCGCTTGTTCAAATGATTCCTCCAACACAAAGCTATCCTGACTTCTCTCATCCATAAACTATCCTGAAATCTGTTTCTTCTTTATCTATAAGGTTTTCACATTCCACTACTCTTGTCCCTCCTACCAGAAGGAATCAAGGTACAGACTTTTTCATCATTTATGACCCTCAGGCAAGGTTGTCTGCACATGATGTCATTCAATCTAGGAAATATCTGTTGAACAAATGAACAAGTATACCAACAACATTACTGGGAGGGAGACTGGTCAGAATGATAAAAGTAGACTAACTTTTTAATCTGCCTACAAACACTTCAGTGCTATTTAGAATGTGACTGAGTAACTTCATGTATTTCAACTGTCCTAGAGGGAGTTATTGTAAAATGACCCAGAGTTGTAACTTATGCTCAAAGTGATATCTCTAAATCCTAAGAAACAGCCAGCCTTATTCTGTGCACTCCAGTGTGTCTCATCTAGGGTGATTCTACACCATTCTTCCTCCCTGCATACATGTGGAGACACTTTTGGTTGCCATACCTGGGGGAAAGGTGGGGTACTACTGGCAACTAGTGGGTAGAGGTTAGAGAGGTTCTAAACATCCTACAACACATGGAACAGCCCCTCCCCCCCGAATAATTATCTGGCCCAAGATGTCAAGAGGGACAAGGATGAGCCTTTAAGTTAAGGCAGCATAAAAGACTGCCTACAATACACTAACCAGAGAAAATGATTCCATTTAAACAACTTAGGTACTTAAAAAGATGAACTATGACCTTATCTAATACTCACATAAGAAAGTATACCTTCCATAACGTATTACTGCAATTAAATCTTAATTTATATACTTATTATCTTGATTATCACATACAAAAAAATAAAAAATAAAGGGGTACATGACCTAACAACCTATATTTAACCCAAAAAAGATACTCACCTTCAATACATCCCAATATGCCACATTATTATTGGTATCTTTGGTTAATATATGTCTCTTATCATTAAGAATGTGGCACTGAATAATACTAGCACCCCCTAATGGGAAAAAAAACATAATTAGTAAAATAATCCTTCTACATTTAAATTCACAGTGTGGTAATGATTGTTAACTGGTATATAATAGGAACATAAACTGTACTCGCTACCAGAAAGAAAAAGGCAAACCAAGACCATCTAATTACATCTAAAGCAATTCAAGGCCAATCAATTATGTATGCCCATTTACAAACATTCAAAGAAAAACTGTCTGATTTTAATAATACATTATGGATTAAAGGGCTCTTCATGGCAAGGGGATACTAGTGGAAAATTGTCAAGACAACAGTTTTATCCACTGGGAAAAGTCAAAATGGTGACAGGAAATCTCTGCATTAGTCTTATTTTGCATTAACTTTTGCTTGCCATCTTCCTTCTCTTTTATGCTTCCTGAATGAATATTCTAACGGTAACAGAACATCTATGAACTACAAATGAATGTGCCACACAAATTCTAATCCCAAACTCTAACATTAAACATACACTGCTTTTTTTTGCCACAGTCAGCTGCAGCATGTAGAATCTGAGGATCATATCTGTCCTTTCTGCCTCATACCTAAGCACAATAATAAATCCTATATATTTTACAAAGTGGCTATTGACTTAACCATGGCTATTCTGATGTTGGGCAAATTAACTAAGGAAAGTCCACTTTTAAAGTCATTAATAGCATTTTTAAAAATAACTTTTTCTGGCTGGGCATGGTGGCTCATGCCTAGCCTAGATACTTCAGGAGATTGAGGCAGGCAGATCCTTTGAGGTCAGGAGTTCGAGACCAGCCTGGCCAACATGATGAAACCCCACCTCTACTAAAAATATACAAAGTAGCTGGGCGTGGTGGCTCACACCTGTAATCCCAGCTACTCGGGAGGATAAGGAAAGACAATGGCTTGAACCTGGGAGGCCGAGGTTGCAGTGAGCCGAGATCCCATCACTGCACTCCAGCCTGGGTGACAAAGCAAGACTACATCTCAAAAAAAACCCCCTTTTTCTTACATTAAAAAAAAAACGAATGTTTATTAAAAATAAACTATTATCTTGTTTACGCCAGAATTACATTTAAAGAAAGGCCATCGTCTTTACTTTTGTCAGTCTCTAAGCAGCCATCACTAACGCCAACAAAGGGTACAGTTGCTCCCACTGTCTTACCTTTAATAACCTGGTCGGGCTGTGTACAAAGAGGCGCTATGGAGTCTGTACAGTCATTGTCATAATCTCCAGAGGCTCTAAAATTATGAATTCCCTTCAGTGTCTAAAAGAACAAAATTTGTTGTTTGATCATTTTATGCTCTATAAGCTTTGTGAGTCTGTTTAAAGCGGCAAGAAAAAGAAAGTCAAAAAACAAGAAAACCTCACCAACCACTCTATCAACTAAGAAATATTTAGTCACAAAACAATTATCTATCATTGTTTAAAAAGAAACCCATATTTAGAAGGGAATATTGTCTTTGGAGAGAAAATTATGCATGAGAGCAGAAGAACTCTTCTAGGTTACATTATATTGGTCATAAACTGGCATGATGAAATTTGCACAAGATATACAGCATTTAAAAAGTAAGTACACCGAAAGAACACCTGACCTGCATATCAAGATAAATAAATGCAAACACTTTCTCTTTTGTTATCTACATATAGCCTGGTAAGCAAGAAAACCTAGTCTTCTTTAATTAAGATTTAAGAATTAGCAGTGCTTAAGATGACTTCTGTTTATCCTCAATTTCTATCCCTGTTCTTCAGGAAATGAGGAAAAAGGAAAGTAATCTGAAAGCACAATTTTCTGCTTTCTCTTACGCTTACATAAATATGAATCCCGGTGAGCTTCCCTGGCTTGTTGGTACTTGGGCTGCCTGTCTTCAGCTGCAGCTTCATGAGCTCAGACGATGTACTAATACTTACTGATTTTATCAGGCAACAATGTCTATTCTACGCACATGCAATGTGTATCTTGGCTCCTGACAAAGAAGTCAGAATGGTCATTTTGACCGTTATCTTAATATCAGTATGACCTGCAGGATTCCATCTGTATTCACAGGGCTTTCAGGTTGTTGCCCCCGCCCGAAAGCATGCTAGAGTTAGGGCCACACTGAGAATTACAACTGGTGTCTGACAGGCCTGTGATAACAAACTACAGGTTTATAGACCTTTGCCAGCTTCATGGCTCACGTACCCATTTATTTACTGTAGACTTAGTTGTTGCAACCCAAATTGCAGGAGGAGGATCAGCTGATCTATCAAGCTCCATCTGAAAACAAAGCACAAAAATATGGCTTTGTGGAATGTCAACTCTTCTGAATTGCCAGGACTCGATACATTATTAACTCCTTCATTCAACAACTGTGACTATACCTTAGCATGTGTGGAAAAACTAAGGAACCACAGAAAAATGAGAGACCCTTTTTTCTTTGCTAAATAAATTCATAGCCCTATAAAAGCGTAACGGGGTAACTTCTCACCTAAAACAGTGGCTAACAGTTTTAAGTGTGGTTAATTTGAGGGACTAAAATGAATGGATATAGTTAAAAGGATGAAGACTTTCCATAATTTTCTCTTTTTGTTACTCCAGTTTTTACGTTCTTTTTTAATAACAGGAAATAAATTTGTTTACTTTGAAAATGTCTGAAGTAAAAAACATCCTAACAACATAGTAAAGGTGAAAACAGCCCTTGCGTAAGGACGGGACACCTGAGAGTAGCCTGCTGTGTGTTCTTCTGTATGGAGTAGCCTGCTGTGCGTTCTTCTGTATGGAGTAGCCTGCTGTGTGTTCTTCTGTATGCAGTAGCCTGCTGTGCGTTCTTCTGTATGGAGTAGCCTGCTGTGCGTTCTTCTGTATGGAGTAGCCTGCTGTG
>CM052664.1:4071315-4094175 GCA_028533165.1 Leontopithecus rosalia
CACAAGTCATTCTTCCACTATTCTTCCCACATCAGGAAACTGGAGGTTTGTAGTAGTGGGGACAGGGCTGGACTCCTAGCTAGCAGTAATTCTCCTCAGTTCAAGATGATATTTCTTATAACACATGGTTGTTTGTGCCACGTTTTTTCAGTCTTTTCCCCACAGCCAAGATCCCGGCAAGACATCCAGGCAGCTGCAGAACTCATAATGCAAAGTGCCTCCCCTCCATGCTTGTCTCCCCATCAGCCTGCTGCCTGCACACGTTGTAGATGTATAATTACTAATTCAGCTTTGACTCTTTGCTTCTCTAAAGGATTATTGGTTTGGTCCATTAGGATATGCCATCTATTTTATAGAACTGTACTTGGCCAGTTTTGTCTGAGCTCTTAGACGGAGGGCCTCCTCCCAATTGTCACATTTGATCTCCATTCCTGTTTTCAGCCCTTTCCTATAGAGCAGTCTGAGGTTTCAGATGTCACTTAGTTTCATAGAGAATGGGTATCTGCAGTTCTGCTTCTCCTTTTCCTTGTTTTCAGGTGATTTCTGAGAAAAGGTAGTAGTATCATTTTTCTGCCTCCGTTTTAAATTTGGAAACTTCCCCCCGTTGTTTTAATGTGAAATTCTGTGACTATCGGTGAGGCTGAACATCTTGCCATATGTGAACTGGCCATTTTTCAGTCTAGGCTTCACTTTCAGCAGGTGTCCATATGGATGGCCTCCACAGACTTCGTCAAGAAGTCTCTGATCCACATGGCAGAGCGTGATGTCAGCGCTGCCCTGAGGCAGTGGTGGTTTGGAGTAGGAAGCAGCCGCTCCCTCTTCTCTTTCAGGAGCACTCTTCTACTTCCTTACTCCTGAGACCACGGACACGTTTCCTGAGCTTCCTCTGCTTTGTCGTCTGCTCACAGATAACTTAACGCCTCATATTTCTCCTCCTAAGGACTACTTAGGAAAGCCAGGCAAGCTAAGGGGCAAGTGAGACACAATTTCCCTACAATTCACCAGTGAGAGAGCCATGCGTCACTGATGTACCAAAAAAGTCACACTCTTCTACAGGCAACTTACAACACTGTTAAAAAAGAAAAAGAAACAACAACCAAAAAAGCACAACACAACACTGCCCAGCACTGACATGAAGCGTCTCACACTGACACTCTGCACCCAGACGGATGCCTACTCTTCCTTATCCTGTCAAGCTCTGCTCATGACAGAATATCTTTTTTATGAGAGCCCCCGAAGTTGATTCATATTTTAATAGAGATTTTGCTCTATTTGGCTAACACATGTAACAACCTTAATTATAAAACCAAAGTATTAATATATGACATACCTTGAGAACTGGTGCTTTTTCTTCACAAATTAGCACCCGAATGTCAGGGTTTCTAAGGTCTGTACAATATATCTTCCTGTCCCTTCCACCAGAATACACATGTGTGAAGGCATCATTGACTTGCAGTGCCCAGACACCTTCATCATGGACTCGGTATGTTGCTATACACCTCTGCTGGCCAAGGGACCAAAGACGAATTGTCCCATCAGAACTGCCAGAAAGGCACTGCAAACAAAGGAAGGTAAAATGAGAACTTGCCAAAAGGGTCTTGCTTTCTTGTGCTTTGCACCTGACCTCTCCTCAGTCCACACCATCAAACATACAACTCTAACAACCTGTGTTTCTGCCTCTGACAATGGCTTGACAACCATGCACCACAGGCTAACGTGACAAATTCACTTAATTTGGGGGAAATTACTTATTTTTCCCAAATATGTAATTAGGGTCATTTTGTTGATCAATTCACTAATCGGTAAGTAGAAGTCTCTTTTCTCCTCATCTCTTTTTCCTAAATAAGTAGTCATGGTTGTTTTGCTGATCAATTCACTCATGTAAATATGATAGGTTGTTGGAGGTAATTTTGCATTTAGTCGTCAATAAGGAAAATGGAAGAGAAACTAGATGAAGAATGATACCTATTAATTAAGCTTAGAGATACTCCAGCAGGAGAAATCTCTGAGCAGAACTGCCTGTGTCCTCTCTACCTGGCCACTTGTTGATTTCTGGTCAATTCTGCAGGCAGTCCCTGTTTGCATGATCTACTACTAAGGGAGACAGAGTTTGAAAGCAGTGGCAACTAAGGTAGCAGCCTGTACTAGGCCCATGGGTCTCAAAGTGTGGTCCCAGCAGCATCAGCGTCTCCTGGGAACTTGTTAAAATATAAGTTCTTGGGTCTCATCCAGAGCTAACAAGGCAGAAACTCTGGTGGAACCCAGCAACTGGTGCTTTAAGAGGCTCCCCAGGTGATTCTGATGTTCACTATGTTTGACAAACACTGCACTAGGCCAGCAAGCCTTTTGAAGCCCTGGCTTACACCGCTGTCTCATCCTCTGTCTCATGGCTCTGGATTCCTGATGAGGCCACATCTCCTGGATTCTACAGACAGGAGTCAGAAATAAAATCTAGTCTCAGGCTTACCATTCATTCACTCTTTGTGTTGGACACTTTCCATATGAGCCTCAAGTGAGTTGACACTGGCAATTCTGACAATTTCTGATGGCTCAAGAGAGTCAACTGCATAGAAGCTACTGGCACACAAACTAGTGCTGAGCACACTGTGAGTGTGGCAGAAAAAGACTGAATTAGACACCATGCATCCACACTCAGCAAGTTACTGTGGTGACTGGCGGAAGAGGATAAAAATTTGATTTCCTTGGGAAAAAGAGTGGCCCAGAGGAAAAAGCGATTGCTGGTGCTGGAGTATGAAACTGAGTAGGCAAAGAGCTTCAAAGAAGGAAATTTGGAGACTTGGAAGGTGCCCAAATACATGAGGACTTCAGGAATAAAAATTACTGGCCTGCCCCATGACTTTAAGGGCCACTGAGAACTCTAAGCATGTTTTAATTAAACGAACACATACTAAGAGACTCCCCAAGCTGCCGGGAGCATCAGTGGTTTAATCACCTATTCCAGCTGGTTTACAAGGGAACTGAAACCCTAACCAGTAAAGAACCTGTCAGGAGTCAGGTTCAACATGTGTGAGTGAGAACTGTGGCAATGATGGTGTGGGGCCAAGGAGGGGCTCCCCATTCCAGGGAGAGATGTTATTCTGAGGTGGCAAAGCTTTGATCCCTCAGATCCTAGACTATGCATCTACAGAGAGTAAGGTTTGACAACTTTAAAGAGGATAAGAAGAGTAAGCTATGATGGGTTAGAAGTCCTCAGGGCCTGGGTAACCTGTAACAGGAAAAGGTAAGTCCCAAACTAAGGGTGCACATTTGGAAGCAGATAAGGAAACACAGTTATATAAACCCTGATGTAGAAGCAAAGTCATCTCTAATGGTAGTCAGTGTTCTAAGACCACAGAAAAGCAGGCTCCCGCCACAACAGAGCAACCACTTTAAAAGTATTATGCTGGCCAACTTCTTTGCAGCATTTGGTAGAATGATTAAAGAATGTCCTGTTTCACAGGAGCTCTAGTGCCTGAGATCTTGTAAGAGGAGCTGGAAGAATCATCGGAACATTGCCACTGCCTCCAGCCTGGCACTAGATAAACACGAAGACGTCCACTATGAGGAAATTCCTGGGACTAGGACAGAATGTCCTTCAATGATGCTGCTAAATCAGATTTAGTGGAATAGAGTCTGTAGCCCTAAACAGGTGCTCTTTGTTTCTGCCAGTGAAGACAGGAAGCACCAGTGTACTGAGGCCAAGTTGCTGCTGACCAACAGGAGTGTTCCTGGGATGGTCACTAACACACTATCTCAAATGCCAACAGAGATCAGCCAAGTGGACAAGGTAAGCTGGGGCAAGAAGTGGCCTGATGCTCTGAGACCCTCAGACCCATAAGCTAGAATGAGCAGACTTGTATTACCAAAAAAGAATCCCTGTGAGTGACATACAAGGACATGACTGACTCAAATCAAGATGGCAGGTTGTCCCAGTTTCTCAAGCAAACTGCCTGAGTAAAAGGAATAAAAAGATAGGTGGCTCTGCCCAATAATGTTGGCACCAATCAAAGCGGCTGCAAGACTGACCTGTTTACAGGCAGAACTCCCTTAGGGAGAACCTCAAACAAATTTGGTAAATAAGAATTTTACTCAACAACGAAAGAATGAGACAACAGGCAGATGTCCACGGGATTCACAGGCCTATAAGATATATATCTTACTGCCAGCTCCTGACTTATGATGCCACTAGATACCTTCTATTACAAGCTCACAGGGCAGTTTAGCAGGATGCAATATAAACTCTGGGCCAGTAACTGAAAACTACCTCTTCCATATTACAAGAATTTAAGAATCTGTAAGTAAAAGTTTCTTTCCTCATCTCATTTTTCCAAATAATTACAGTGGTTTTGTTGATCAGTTCATTAATCAGTAAGAGTTTCTTTTTTCATCATCTCTTTTTCTCAAATAAGCAGTTATTATAGTTGTTTTGTCGATGAATTCACTAAAGTAAATATGCTAGGTTGTTGGTGGTAATTTTACATTTAGTCTATAGTTGCCAATAAGGAAAGTGGATGGAAGAGAAACTAGATGAAGAATGATACCTATCAAGTATGCACTCTGAGACTAAGAGGCAGTTTTTAAAGTAGAGCCACAATACTGCCTCTGCTTACAATAAGTGCAGCTGACTTCAGATGAAGTGCATTTGTAACTGTACATGGGATGCTTAAATCATCTTTTATAAAAGCACATTCATAAATGCACTGATAGGAAACAAGAGATGGAGTACAGCAGACAAGTAGAGCTTTAGAAGGTCTGCCAGGCCCAGAGCCCCCTTCTGGAAACCATGGAGACCATGTGATCCAGCCCAATCCTGGACAAAGCCAACTGAAGAGATGTGGCAACCATCTCAAGTGCAGCCTTGCAGCTACACTGCACAACCGTGAGGGGCTGACTGCACTGGGCTTCTTACACTCACATGAAAATGAGGCCACAAAGGAACTTGAGAGCTTTAGAAAATGTCCTGGCTTACAGTCAAGAAAATACTTATTATTAATACATACAGATATACATACTCTCAGCGACGATATAAACTATACATGATGATTCTCACTTTGCAGGTAAGCAAACTAAGGACTAAAGCAGAATCCTATCCTCAAGGTCACACGGTACATCAAGACCCTTCACATCTCCAAAGATCTCCACAGTTTCTTGAAGCCTTTCTTCTCCTGGTTCTAAAAAACGATTTCCTTCCTTTGGCTCGTTTCCAAACCTTTGTTCACTTCTGGAGGTGACTATTTCTCTGATGCGCGTCTAAAGTAAAAGTAATTTCTGTCTTAACTTCCACAGGAAAAGAAACTGATGGCGTTTCTTATCTCGTCATCTTTCTACTTGCCCTTTTCTAACCCTATTATAATCAACTCCAGTAATCTCTGTCTTATCACTGCACTCTGAAAAAAATGGCTGAGGGAGTCAAGGGTACACGGTAGAGGTATGTCATACCATCAAATGATGCTTAGTTTTTGTTTTTTGTTATCTACATTAATGAAAAAGTATTTCCCACTGCTACACAATAAATAGAATTGTGATTTATAATTCACAAATTTTGTGGCCAACAGTTAATCTAGTATATAAAATTACCAAAATGTTTTTCTCTGAAATGTTCACTCTGAGCATGATGTTAGAAAACTAAATTTACCAACTATATCTACAAAATGTGCCCCAAAGTCAGACCCACTGTGAGAAAATTTTCCACTTACTACACTGGCAAAAAACATTTGATATCAAGGCTTTCTTTTGCTTTCCACAGTAACATTTTTAGTTATTTTACCCTCTATGTACCATAAATGCATATACTCATCTGCATTATAATTAGTCTAAGGAAATCCTTTGTTTTGTCTTTAATTAAAAGTGATGCAAATAGAATACTTTTTAAATGCAGCTTATTATATGTGCAAGTTAGTATTCAAAAACTTTTTAATTAGACCACAATTTATAATATGCGTAGCTTTTGGTTCAAATCAACCAATGCAATACCATACAAAGTGCAGACATTTCTGACGAGGCAATTAGGTAAGCATCCCAGGGAAACTGCGTACTTGCGTGCCGTCTCTGTTTAACAGCAATGCCTTCACATTATCCGTGTGCCCTTTAAGCTTCATTAGTTTTGCACATGTTCTCGGATCCCATACCCTTAACACCTGTGAATTTTAATAGAATATTATATAAACTAAATCTATCAGTATCAAATTTAAATAACAGACAATGCTCAGAAGTCAAATGATAGCCATTAAATTCTGAGAAGGCAATCCTGCTTCTGCTAATGGGCACTGTCTAAGCCTCCCAACCTCGGGGAATTAGGTCTTTCAAAATCACACAGCCCCCTCACCTCCTGCCACTATACACACAATAGTTATACTCCTATTTTTTAAAAAAAGAAAAGACTTTTGTTTAGCACCCATTAGGCAAAACCACTGTCCATATATTTAATAATTAAACTAATTAAATTACTTTGGTTTCTTTATTTTCTAATGTTCAAAACACCTTTTAAGTTTCCCCTGAGCAGGGCGGGGGCTCTCACGCCTGTAATTCCAGCACTCTGGGAGGTCAAGGCAAGTGAATAGCTTGCAGAAAGGAGCTGGAGACCAGCCTGGGCAATATGACAAAACCCTTTCTCTATCAAAAATATATAAAAATTAGCCAGTTGGGGCAAGGAGTGGCCTGATGTACATGGTGGCATGAGCCTGTGGTTTCAGCTACTCAGAAGGTTGAGGTGGAAGGATCGCTGGAGCCTCAGAAGTCAAGGCTGGAGTGAGCCAGGATCATGCCACTGCACTCCAGCCTGGGTGACAGAATGAGACCCAGACTCTAAATAAATAAAAAGAAGCTAATCATAAAACACCCGCTTAAAAAATAGGGGACAACGTATATGAAAATTATATATATATATTTTTTTTTAAAAAAGAAGAAATATGTCCCCTACCTTTTCAGTGGACCCTGACACAATGACTGTTCCCAGGTGGTTCATAGCCAGGCTATAAATGGAATCTTTGTTCCCACTTAAAGAAGAAGCTATTGAGGATAAATGGAGCTAAATGTTAGCAAGATCATGAGCTGCTTAGTAACTAGTCAGCAAAAATTACAGGTTTATTCAATTTAGAAAATTTTATCTTTATAAATACTCTAAGGAAAAAGAAATCTACCTATAATGGAGACAATTTTAAACAGTATTATCAAAATTTACATATTTTTTGGATTTGAATATATACAAATAATAAATAAATATCTGATAAACTGCAGTGCCACTGAAAAGCTATTCGCTTAAAGGACATATTTTAAAGCTACACATGTTCCATAAATATGAAGAAATGTTCAATTCACTATTTTTCAAACATAAATCAAACCAAAAATACTGTTTCATATACCAAGACAAAAAACAAGGTAATACTTGATTCTAAAAAGCAAACAGTACAATGGCACTCTCATATATTGCTTGTGTGAAGATAAATCAGAACGACCTTTTGGGAAGGAATTCAGACACTACACAGCAAAAATCATGTTCATGTCCTCAGTACCACTGAAGTGAAAAAAGCTGCATATGAAACTGTCTATACAGTATGATCCCAACTTTACAATAAACAAACATACTAAAAAGTTATGGGTAAATGAATTAACACACATAGTGTTTAGAAAAATGTCTACTTGTAGCAAGTACTCAATACATGTTAGCCATTATTAGTGTTATTTTTATAATTATGTTTTTTTTTTTTAAAAAAGCATGTGATATCCTCTCTAAACAACTCTAAGCAAGATATATCTATTATAGCAGAATCTGTAGCCACTAAGCCTGGGCCCTGACCTTGTGACAATCTGCTCTTTTTTGCTTCGTTCCCTCCTGTTAGCGTCTCTTTGAGGGAGACCTTACAGCCAGAGAGTAAAAACCTAAACATGTACCATGACAGCCCCTAAAAGGGACCAGTTGATGAATTAGAGATAATGTACAGGTGAAAAATCAAGAAGAAGGAAAACAGAATGTTGAGACCTCTATATATTTCCTGGCAAACAAAGCAAAACAACATTCAAGAGATTATAAACGCCAGTCTCCCAACTTGCCCTTCTTGGCACATACTAGGTTATATTAGTAAAACTGTATTATCTATGTCAATGTGAACACTCCACAGAGTCATCATAAAACAGACCTATAATGTAGGGATCCAGAGAGTGCAGGCCCATGTTTTCAACGTAGACTTTCAAGGTCAGGCCTAGCCCAAAATGTGCTCCTAACAGCCCCTTCTGAAACCTGACCTAGAGGACTCTAGTTGGTTGGGCCAAGCATGAAGCTTGATTTCAAATCTAGACTTGTATGAGCCTGACTTGGTGGTCTGAGATCTCTTAACTGATGAAGCATCCATGCTGTGAACATCTCTGAATTGCCTCTAGAAGCACTCTACCCTTCTGGCCCTTCTGGACCTTCTGGCCCTTCTGGCCCTTCTGGAATTGGCTTGATTCCTCAGGGCTGCTCTACAAGGGCAGAAAATTGGACAAATTGGCACTGAAAACGTTTTCTTTCTTTATCTTGGGTATTTTTCATTTTGGCCATTAACTCAAAAGCTCTTAATATATAGTAAAACTTTTAAAAGTCAGAAAATCGCCTACTTTGTCAGATAATCACCACCACCTGCTACGTGCATGGATTTGGAGCAGGGATTGCTGTGGAAGATACAAAGTAGTGGTAAGACAGACTCCTCTACCCTGCAAGGGCTTACATTTTAGCTAGGGAGCTAAGACATGCACATGTACAAAAAATAACCAGGTTACACCTGGAGAAGTTACCATTTTTAGACTGCAGTGAGGAACTAGCTCCTTCTTGTTCAATCATACTCTGGGGGGCTAGAACGCTGTAGGTAGAAGCACTCTCAAAATATGAACCACTGTCTCGATGCAAACCTATCAAAAATGTTTTATAAACCATTCTTTATTTATGTTAACTTGGATCGCTTTCAAAGAAATTTTTTTTAAATGCCTTACTTGTGACAGTGTTATTTGAGGCAGTCAATGCTGTTAGAGTATTCACATCCCAAAGGAATATTTGTCTGTCCAACCCAGCTGATGCTACTAATTCTTTATCCTTGGCATATGCTAAGGCCTTTACGTAATCCTGTAATAGAACAGAAATACTATGATCTATTCTGTAGATCAGTAATAAAACGATCTACAGAAGTAATAAAACAATCTCACACGAAGTACTGAGATCCCAGTATTACACTAAAGACACTGAGAACTGTATTGTTTTACCTTATGTGTCCTTAATGTTGACATGCAAAATCCCTTATGTGCATTCCATACTTTTACTGTCGTGTCAGAAGACGCAGATATTACTAGAAGAAGCAAAGAATTAACAAACTCCTTAGTAGTATGACTTACAACTTTGAAACTTGTAACAATGTTATAATGTTAAACTTATAACAATGTATAACATTATTTCAAACTAACTCCTTTCTTTTTCTCTCTCTCTCTCTCTCACACATACACACACACCTAAAAGCTCTTTCTAGAACCTACTGTATACTGCCTTAATTTTTTAAAATCTCAAGACACATGTTCAAAGAAAAAAAAATATTGTTTATAAAACCAGTGCAACTAATTTGATTGAGAAAAATTCCTGCAACTCAGAGTGCAAAACCAAGGCATGGATCTCACTAAAATGAGAACAAAAAGAGGTATTAATAAGGCTAAAAGAATACATACAGTATGAGTCTATATACAGTTCAAATGAAGGCAAAACTACCCTTTGGTGTTCAGGAGACAGAAGAGCAGTTACCTTGGGGCAAGGGGTAGTAACTGAAAGGGTGGCACAAGGAGGCTTCTAGTAATATTCTGTTTCTTGATTTGTGGGTATTTACTTTCTAAAATTGTGTTGAATTGCAACTCAAAGTGTGTGTACTTTTCTGTATGCATATTATACTTCAATTTAAAAAAAGCTTATATGAAAAATATATCAGAAGCCTGATAACAATCCAAAGAAATACTTACATGTTTTCCCATTACAACAGAGTACAATGTCATTTACCCAGTCAGTATGGTGTTCCATAGATGCTATATACGGGTCTTGCTGAAATTTAAAGAAAAATCATAAGTCTACATTAGAGAATGAAATATATTACAAATGATAGATATGGTTAAATTCTTCAATTAATGTGAGACACTGCCCTAGACATTAAAACTAACACTGGAATTCTGGGTAGAATCTCACCAAATAGGTAATGCCTCGAGATAACTGATGTGAAGTTTTGTTTCAGGACAGTTTTATATTAATGAAAGCTTAGGTTTCCAGGATAAAATTTCATTTTTTTTGCCCTGTGAAAGTGAAGGCAACAAGCTCTGGACTAGGCACTGTGTGTGTCATAAAATCCTTTAAAAGGGTTCACTAGAAAGGACAGGACTTGCAGAAATCTGTCGGTTGGGGGGATTTGAATGAGTGGTGGTGGAGGCTCAACAGCAGACAGCAGGGGGGCCTGGTCTGAATGCAGAGGGAGAGAAACACTTCTGCTTTCAGCTTCCTATTGGCGTTCGCCTTTGAGTTAAATGTTTTCCTCATGGTATCTATAGTCCATCAGAGATGAAATGGAACCCAATGGCTGAGAAAGGATGACCTGTGTCACCATTTCAATTAGGTAACTTGAGATACTACTCCTCTTACCTGGCTTAATAACCAGGAAAGGTCTTTTAAAGAACAGTATTTAATTACATCCTATACCTAAAACAGGTAAGTTTGAGACACTTCATGGGCAAACAGAACAGCTCTATACAAGTCTGTTTGACAAATGATGCTATTCAATTTTGACATAAAAGGAAGACCAGAAAAAAGATGTTTGGGACAGGGTAGGCAGATTTCCAGATTCTTCCAGGTTAGTTCTTGTGAGTGTTTCCCTTAATTTGTTTGAAATACTGTGAATTCCCAGAAAGGAGACATTCTAATTTGCATGTAAGTACCAAAAAGCATTTCAAAACCATATATAGTTCCCTTACTTTTCATGCTTTTGACATTTGGCCACCACGGCTTCGATTGGCTAAAGAATTCAAAGCCTGCCAGACTGAAGTTCTAGGCAACTACATAAAGTAGTGGTTCTTTTTCTGAACTGAACATCAGACTTGTACAGCTTGCTAAAAAGACAAACTTGAAAAAATACAAGGTCTAGCACTAGGGTTTTCAAGTTGGGTTGGGTGCTAATTCTGTCACTTACCAGCCACGTAACCATGGGTTTCTTTCAGCCCATTTTCCCATCTATGAAAATGGATCCAGCCTGGCGTGGTGGCTCACACCTGTAATCCTAGGACTTGGGGAGGCTTAGGCATGTAGATCACCTGAGGTCAGGAGTTTGAGACCAGCCTGACCAACATGGTGAAACCCAGTCTCTAATAAAACTACAAAAATTAGCCAGGCGTGGTGGCATGCCCCTGTAGTCCCAGCTACTTGGGAGGCTGAGGCAAAAGAATTGCTTGAACCTGGTAGGCAGAGGTTGCAGTGAGCCGAGATTGTGCCACTGCACTCCAGCCTGGGCAAAAGAATGAGACTCCATTTCAAAAAAAAAAAAAAAAAAGAAAAAGAAAAAGAAAAAGAAAATGGATCCTGATACATGCCTTGAGGGAAAATGAAAATTAAAATCATGTAGGATATGAAAATGCAAAGAGCGTCTGGCACATAATTAGAAGATCAATAAATGCTCTTTTTTCTTCCCTGACTCTTCTATGTCATTCACAAAATAGGTATTCCAACAAAATACTAAAAGGACTCCTTCCCATTTGCCTGGGGATTTATCTTTACATACATTTAAATCCTGTTCCCTGCTTAAGAAAGGGAAACTTTTGAAGGGGAGCATGTTGTCTTCATATTTGTAACACCAATGTTTGATTGATTGACTGATTGATTGACTGACTGATTTAGAGGCAAGATCTCCCTTTGTTGCCCAAGCTGGAATGCAGTGGCATGATCATGGCTCACCATAGCCTCAAACTCCCAGGCTCAAGTGATCCTCCCACCTCAGGCTTCCAAGTAGCTGGGACTACAGGTGTGTGCCACCATGCCCAGCTAGTTTAACGTTATTTTTTTTTAGAGAGACAGTATATTGTCACGTTGCCCAGGCTGTCTCAAAGTCCTAGACTCCAGGAATCCTTTCACCTTGGCCTCCCAAAGTGTTGGGATTACAGGCATAAGCCACCGCCCAGCCTAACCTCATATTATCTAATTAGGCCCAATGGGGTTTGTGGGGCCCTGATTACCTTTAAATAAGAAAATAAAATAGTTTTTCAAGATTAATTATAAACGTAAAAGGACATTCAATCTTTTTCTAGTAGGGTTACCAAGAGGTTGTTGGGGAACATATTTAAAGCAGAAAAATTAACTGTTAAAAGTAATACCTTTACTGGCCAAATCACTTTGTTCCTTTGTGGCAGAGAACTCTTAAGGCAAACCTAGTTTATGGAGTCCTTGTCTTAGCTAAAACACTTCTGAAACTTTCCTAGGGATGTTTTTTCTCAGAGGCTTACAGAATTCTGGTTGCAATGTCTTTATAGAGTATGCCAAACAACTCAGTATTCAGAGAGATTAAATCTGAAACTGTGAAAGATATCATATTAGACAGTAAAAGCCATTTGTTCAAAATTTGCTGGGTACAGATTTTAATCCCTGCATTACCTTGTGCTGATTGACACTCCATATTCTTATAATAGAGTCTCGACCGGCTGTGAAAAGTCTATTTAGTGCTGGATCCAGCTGCAGGGCATTGACTCCGTTTCGGTTGTACTTCTCCACTTCATCTCGAATAACATAGGAAACCTGACAAATATGTCAACATATGCTTCTTATAAAGTTACAAGCCATGCAGTAATAAAATGTAGTCTACTAGTGGCCAATCTGAAACAGAAAAATCCCATGTTTTCCAATATAAACTTTTTAAATCTAATAAAAATTTAATTTTAATTTTACTCCTAAAGACTGAAGGGCTGAGGAGAAGGATGGTATCAATGATAGCCTAATGGAAGATGAGCACGTTGCTAAACTACTGTAACCGCTTCGTGACTATACTCTTTCCCACTCTTTCATCCAGTTTTTTAAATGTATCTCAGTTCTGCCCCAAAACCGCCAGTTGCTGATTACTGGAATCATGATTGGATGTAAACTCCTTAACATGGTCTCAAGTGCCCTGTCTGTCTCTCTGGCCACTCATCTCTGCTCTAGTTTCAGACGCACACTGCCTCCAGGCCATCACACATTCTAGTCCTCTATCTGGAAACTCTTCCTCCCACGGGTCTGGCTAACTCTCACTGCAGCCTTCAGGTTTCCATTTAAACAACACTTCCTTTAAAAGGCCTTCCCTGACTTGCCACGCAGAATGAGGTTTTGAGCTCCTATTACACACTAAACTTTTTCTACAAGGCATTTTCCCTACTTTGTTACCGCTGGTGACCTCTGTCTGTTCCCTCTGAAAACAGAGGATCAACCGAAAACAACTACGACTAAGAAAAAGTCAATGAGCCGGCTGGCGGCCGGAAGTCAAACTTTCTAATGTAATGAAATAACCAGTTAAAAATACAGTGGGATGGGGAAACAGAGAAGAACCTATTACGACAGCAACAATAATGAATAGCTAGAAGTATACTTCACAGGAACACATGTAACCGACAGGAAAAGACACACCAAAGGAAATCTTAATAAAGGAGACATGCTATATTGCAGCAAAGGAAGATTCAAAGTTGACAGTTTTTACTAGGTCTGTACATTTAACCCAGCTTTGGTTAGAATCCCATTGAAATTCTTTCTAAAAGTTGACAAAATAAATAGTACACATTTTTTTGAATATCCAGACATTAAAAAAAATGAAGGTAACTAGGAAGATATTCCTCAAAGGTCCTAAAGGTACTATAAAGCCACCAGAATTACAATGGGCTACCACAATAGGAACAGATAAGAGGATCAATGGAATAAAACAAAATTTGGAAACATTTTCTATTATAAATTTTCTATTTTGATATAAACACAGTGTTTTAAATTAATGAGGACACATTTAATAAATTATCTAAAGCACCTATAGTGATTCTATTAGGAACAATTACATCCTTTCTCCACATCTTAAACCAAAATCAATTTTCATATGAATTAAAGACTGAAATTTAATAACCATAAAAATATTTTGTTTTTATTTTTTGAGAAAGTCTCGCTCTGTCACCCAGGCCAGAGTGTCGTGGCAGGATCTTGGTTTACTGCATCCTCTACCTTCTGGGTTCAAGCAATACTCGTGCCTCAGCCTCCCGAGTAGCTGAGATTACAGGCGTGTGCCACCATGGCCAGCTGATTTTTATATTTTTAGTAGAGATGGCAGTTTCACCATGTTTGCCAGGCTGGTCTTGAACTCCGGGCCTCAAGTGATCCACCTGCCTCAGCCTCCCAAAGTGCTGGGATTACAGGCATAAGCCACTGCACCTGGCCGGCATAAAAATAATTTTTAAAAGACAGGTGAATATTTACATAGTTTCTTGGCAGAGAAAACTCTTCCAACATGCCAAGGAAGATGGCAATCTTTACGAAGGAAAAGAGCAATGGTGATCTGGCCAAATACACGTCAAAACCTTAGAATGTCCACAGCATTGTGGCATTCACAATAATACACAAAAGTAGAAAGAACTCAAATGTCCATCAGCTGACAATATAAACAAAACGTGGTGTGTATCCTACACACACACACACACACACACACACACACACACACACACACACCCTCTCCATACAATGGAATATTATTCAGCCATAAAAGAAGTGAAGTACTGTACTGACACATGCTACAACATGGATGAACCTTGAAAATATGCCAAGTGAAAGAAGCCACATGTTTTACAAAAGGCCACATATTTTATGACTGTATTTATACATAATGTCTAGAATAGACAAATCCACTAGAAAGTAGATTACTAATTGCCAGGGGACTGAAGGAGGGAAAAATGAAAAATGGGGAGTGACTGCTAACGAACACAGAGTAATTCAATATTCTAGAGTTAGGCGACCAATGCACACTTTTCTGAATGTACAAAATAAATCACTGAATTGCACACTTTGAAAGGGTGCACTTTATGGTATGTGAATTTTATCACAATATTATTTTCTTAAACCTTCTGAATGTAAAAAAGTAACATGAGCAAGATGAAGAGAATAATGAAATAAATATGAAAGAAAGTTTACTCTTAACAAGATCCCTTATAAGAAAAAGTCAAATTTTCCCACAGAAAGACAAAGTTACAAAAAAGAATTTTTAAAAAAAGAAATAGCCAAAAATCACATAATCAAAGGCATAATTAATATGAGATGACTTTACCTATAATATAATAATTTTTTAAAAATAACTGCCATTTTTGTTTCCCCTAAGGATAAATGAATACTTTCTGATAAAAGGTTTAAACTCTTTGAAATGTTCTTTAAAATTCAATTTCCAGAAATTAATGCTTTAAAAGGGCCAGGGCTGCAGACACAAATAGTTACAAGGATGTTGTTTTAATCCAGTCTTTTGGGTACAATCAACTGTAACTGAGATCTACTCAAACGAGCTTGGCTTTTTTGTTTATTTTGAAATTTTTATTTATTTATTTTTTTGAGACAGAGTTTCCCCCTATTGCCAGGCTGGAGTGCAGTGGCGCAATCTTGACTCACTGCAACCTCTGCCCTCCTGGGTTCAAGCGATTCTCCTGTCTCAGCCTCTGGATTAGCTGGGACCAAAGCACGTGCTACCACACCTGACTAATTTTTCGTATTTTTAGTAGAGATAGGGTTTCACCATGTTAGCCAGGATGGTCTCGATCTCCTAACCTCATGATCCGCCCACCTTAGCCTCTCAAAGTGCTGGGGTTATAGGCATGAGCCACCGCACCTGGTCCTATTTGCTTTTTAAAGGAGACGCCAACATAAGGGTATGAGGATATCCTAATATGGCCCAAGGTCAGGAAATACAGTCATCACTTATGAGGCATTTAAAAAATCAAATCATGACACTTCTCTGCTGAAACCTTCTAATGTTTTCTCACGAAATGTGAAGTCCAAACTCCTCAAATGCTTGGTTCTAACCCCGTGTGCTCACGCGCACTTCAAACTGACTGTCCCTAGCTTCTTTTATGACAGTCACTCCAAACTCCTTTCTGTTCCTCAAACACATCAAGCTCTTTCCCACTCCAGCACCTTCTCATTTACTGTTGCCAGGTTCAAGAATATTCACCCCCCCTCAGGTCTCCATAGGAATATTCTTTCTCCAGGTTTCATCTTGTCTAGCTCACCCTTATTCCTCAGATCTTAGGAGAAAGGTCTCCTTGGAAAGTCCTTTCCTGATCTCATTCTCCTCAGTGCTATGACCCTGTCACTTACCCTACTTAGTTAACAGTTCTTACCATATTCCATATTCATATTTTTTGGTGTATCTTCTCCATTAGAATAAAAGCTCCAGGAAGGCAAGGGACTTGTTGGCCTTGTTCCTTCCACCACTGTGCCCCCAGTATAGTGTCTGACATATAAAAGACATACATATCATTGCATGAATTGGCTTTCCAAAGCCACAGGAACCAAGTTAGCTTCAATGTCAACTTCAGTCTCTCTCAATCTTTCTCTCTGGGGTTCCAGGGCTGCTTAACCTAGTGCACATTTCCTTTAACTGAGACCATGCAGCATATCTAAATCTTGATATCCAGACTTCTCGGAGATTATCTGACTGGTTAAGGCAAGAGTGAAAGAATAACCTGAATGTCAGAATTCTCATTCTAGGTGGAAAGTAATTACTGAGGAAACCAGTCTGGGCCAGCCTCTTCAATGGTATTTCAAAAATGTATGCTTTAAAAGGCAAAAGAAAAAAATGCAAAAGAATTAGAAGCATCCTAGCTGGATAAATTCTGGCACGCACATCTGTAAAACAGAAGACTATTCAATCACTTAAAATGTTGAGGTAGGCCAGGTGTGGTGGCTCATGCCTGTAATCTCTGTGCTTCATGAGGCTGAGGTGGAGGACTGCTTAAATGCCCTCGAGGCTGCAGTGAGCTATGATGGCAACACTACTTCATTCAGCCTGTGTAACAGCATGAAACCCGGTCTCCAAAGAGTAAGAAAAAGTTGATAGAGGTCTAGACTGATTAACATGGGAAGAAAGTCATGATATATTTTTAGTGAAATATGTGTGGTCCAACACTGCAATGTACAATAGCCGTTATTATAAAAATGTTTCAAAATATTAAATATTTTAGAATAAATACACACGTTTTGAAGAATATACTGATATAAAAATAACCAGGGACCAGGTACAGTGGCTCACGCCTGTAATTTCAACACTATGGGAGGCCGAGGCATGTGGATCACAAGGTCAGGAGATTGAGACCATCCTAGCCAAAACGGTGAAAACCCGTCTCTATAAAAAATACAAAAATTAACCGGGTGTGGTGGCACATGCCATAGTCCCAGCTATTGGGAAGGTTGAGGCAGAATTGCTTGAACCCAGGAGACGGAGGTTGCAGTGAGCCAGTGCACTCCAACCTGGTGATTAAGCGAGACAATGTCTCAAAATAAAAAAATTAAAAACAAATAACCAGCAGTTATTTCTGAATGATGGGATTATGGTGATTTTCCACCATTCATGTCTTTTTTATGTGATCTGAATGTTTTACAAAGAACGTATATTACTTAGTTTTTAAAATTTGATCGTTTGTTATCAAAGTAATTCTTGCCTGTATTCAGAAAATCAAATAGTAGTGACTGTAATGAGAAAGTCTCTCTACTGTCTGGATAAGACTCTCCACACCTAGTCTTCATTCCTAAAGGTAACCAATTGCAACTCAGTTGTTGCTACTGCATAGTTAACGGCATTTCTCTAAATATTGCTTCTAACTTTTGGCTCATCCATTTTAGACCTTATCGATTTACTCATGCTACTGTAAATTAGGATGTGGCTCTGAAACCCTCGATATCTCTTCCTTCTACTCGTTTTACACACACACACACACACACACACACACACACACACACACACACACATATATATCTCTGCATTTTTAATTGAATAATCAGTGCCATACTGTTGTGACTGTAAGGCTGTCTACTAAGTACTATACTATGAATACATTTCCTTCCTCAAAGAGCTTTTTGTTTTCCTTAGTTTTAATCTTTCATTCTTCAACGGTTTTCTCCACTTTAACTTCAATTTTCTTTAATTGCTGTGCCACAGAACTCACCCGCACCCCTTCATTTTCTCAGAAGGCTTCCCCTTCCAAACCCTCCCTCTTCTCGCTACAATCTAGGCTGGCTGCCCTCTAGGTCTGCTGGCACAGCTGTCACCTTTGGTGTTTTCCTTCACTGCTTTTCTGCGTTACAGCTATCGTTTCCTGACTTCCAATGCCACCTCCTTTCTTTGTTCACTCCACAGTTTTGCTGAAGTACACCCCCAATACCTTAAGAAAGTAATATAAGAAAAGGCACATGGGAGGCAACTTGGTCCTTGCAAGCCTGAAAAGGTCTTTCCTCCACATTTACACTTCATTTAGCAATTCTCTCAACTCTTGAAAGCATTGCTGTAAGTTCCTCTAGCATCCAGTGTTGCGACTGATTTCAATGCCATTCTGTTTCATTCAGCTCTAAAGGGATCCTATTTTCATTCTCTCCTCCACTCCCTTGTCACCTCCTTCCCCAAGCTTTTAAGATGATCTTTTTCCTTGGTGTTGTGCCATTTCTTGATTTGGCTTTTCTATCAATTTTGCTGCACATTTAGAAAGCCCTTTCAATCTAGAAATTTGTGGCATTTAAGCTCTGGGAAATTTTCTTGTATCCATTATTAATCATCTCTGTTTTCTTTGCTCTTTCTTGAACTGAAATGAGTCAGATACTGGAACTTTCAAACTGATCGCTCATCTCTTATGCATTCTGCATTATCTATCTTTGCCATTTCATTTATTTTTGTAACACTTCCTTTAAAATTTTATAACTCTGGAGGCTTTTTCAAAGCAAATTACAGTGTAATGGAAAGTAAAGAAATGGCTGCACACACTATGGTTCATCCGTTCTATGTGATCATTAAAGAATTAGATTATATACATTGATATGTTTCAAGACATGTCACATGAAAAACTTGTTACCTGCATCCATTAAAGCACAGGGAAAAAATTAAAATGGCTGGCCATAGAAAAATAGAGGAAAATGGGATTTAATTCTTTCAATGAATATTGACTAGGCACCCACTTGTTGCCAGGCACGATTCTAAATGCTGAGGATATGGCAGTGGGCACAAAAGTCCTCTTGGAGCTTTCATTTAGTTGGGGAAAGAGCATAACTAGAAGGGACAGCAAATTAAGGGAAGTATTTTTCTCCCAAGGTATAGGCAAGCTTTTTCAGGCAGAAGAGATGGGAGTAAAGGAAAGATAAAAGTAGAAGGTATTAGAGAGAGAAGCAATAACTGAGTGAACAAAGTCATGGGAGAACTTCATTTAGACAGAGTCAAGAGTATAGGCTAAGGCAGAGAAGATCTGGATTCACAGCCAAATGCCTTGATTCACTTTTAAAAACGGGAGGAGGGTAATACATGAGCTTTGCAAGGGAATGGGAAAGTCTTCAGTAGAAAATATGCATTTTGAAAGAGTCAGTCAAAGGGACTCTAACAGGGAGAACAATAACAGAGTAGTTCCCAGCAGCAAGTATCTAGTTAAGCTACACTGTAACATTTGCAGCTGGCTCAGTAAGCATTGTTTAATTTCTCCAACAATTATCTGAGACCCCTAAGCAAACAAACAAAACAAAACAAACAGTGAAGATAATCCACTGTACTTCATACGATCTGTCTCCGCCTTTCCAACTGAAATATTCCTAGAGTTATTGGTAGTGTGCCAGAGGGTAGACACAATCATGAGAAAAACATATCGTTCCTTGTTCATCAGTTTATTTGAAAGTAATCACATTGGTCTTCTATTGCTGTCGTAACAAATTACTACAAATTTAGTGGCTTTTAAATAATTCCACGTGATTAGAATGGGTCCACTGGGATAATCCCCTTATTTTTCAAGTCTGTAACCTCATTACATTTGCAAAATCCCATTTATCACATAACATAACATATTTTCAAGGGATTAACATGTTACATTACCATGTAACATAACATATTTGCAAGGAATTAGGGCATAAACTTTTTGGGGAGAGCTCACTCTGCCTACCAGATTAACTAAACCAGTCCAGCTTCTACCCAAGCACTGTGAAGCAAGTGAAGGAAGGGGCCATAACAGGAGGAAAAATGGAGGCAGAGAGCCAGTCAACAGATCAGGTTGTTGGAAAATCATAACACTAAGGGACTGCCAAGGAGTGAAAAGACTTGCTTTGGTATCTTGGTTACCGGAGAAAAAGCTGCATCATATAACTGAACTCACATATTTGATTATGTTTCTGACAGTCACAAATCCGTCCCTCTTCTGTCATATCTCCAGTTTTCTTAGAAGTTGAAGGTGGTAGGACATGGACTCATTTAAAATTGTATCTATAATTAATATGCAGTATGTTTGGATCCCTCTCCAATGATTTTTTAAAGTAATTATTATTTTATTATTTTGTTTTTGAGACGGCATCTCACTCTGTTGCCCAGGCTGGAGTGCAGTGGTACAGTCTCGGCCCATTGCAAACTCCACCTCCCGGGTTCAAGCAATTCTCCTGCCTCAGCCCCTAGTAGCTGGGATTACAGGCACACGCCACCACGCCAGCTAATTTTTGTATTCTTAGTAGAGACAGGAGTTCAGCGTGTTGGCCAGGCTGGTCTCAAACTCCTGACCTTAAGTGATCTGCCTACCTCAGCCTCCCAAAGTGCTGGGATTACAGGCATGAGCTACCACGCCAGGCCTCCACTAATTATTTAGCAGTAGTTTAAGTCTCAAGGGTTTGTCTTGGTCTACAACTTGACAAGGAACTCGGGGATACTGTCTCTTGATCTGAGACACAGTCAGTACAAAGTATATTTACTCCAAGTACCCATATATGCTTTTTCCAAAATGAGTAAGAGTAAATAATGTGGTAAAAAGTTCAAAAATACCAAGGTGTGTATATTTCAAACTAAAAGATATCCTATGTCCTGTCTTATCTATAATCATACAATCTATTCCCAAAGGGATAATCACTGCTATTACCCTTTCAGACTTTTAAAATGCATTTCCCTTTGTGGAAATGGGATCATGCCATGTTGACTTGCTTTTTAGACTCACTCTCTCTGAGGTCTCCCTGGAAGACGAGCAGATCCAGCACCATACTTATTGTAAAGCCTGCAGAACTGTGAGCCAATTATGCCTCTTTTCTTTATAAATTACCCAGTCTGAGGTATTTCTTTATAGCAATTCAAGAATGGCTTCACACAACACCCTTGCATAAGCAGGGATAGATATATGCATATGCAGTTTTGTAGAATATATTTTTAGATAAGGAATTCTGGGCCAAAGGGATGTTTATTTATAAATTTGACAAAGCAAGACACAAAACAGTGAATACTATGGCTCCATTTATAGCAAAAAAAAAAAATCACATTAAGTCAGGTACACAAACAGGAAGAGGTACAGAACAGTGGTTCTCAACCAGATGCAGTTTTGCCCTTGAGGGAACATTTGAAAATGTCTGGAGACATTTTTAGTTGTCACAACTGGGGAGATGCTACTACATCTAGTTGGTAGAACCAAGGGATGATCCTAAACAACTTGAGATGCATAGGACAGCTCCCTCCCTCAGACACAAGAAGAACTATCCAGACAAAAATGTCAAGAATGCTCAGGCTGATAAACTCTGGTCTAAGATTCAAACATGACATTGCCCACAGTAGCTTTCTTGGAAGCATGGAGGGCAACTCCAAGTATAAAAGTAATTTATACTTTTGTTTGTTGGGTGTTTACAATGAACACCCACTGGTTTAAAAAACACTCACAGACAATGATGTTTCGGATGAAATCAATCCCTGTGGCTTCTCAGACTGCTTCTATACCTTGGGGACAAATTCCAAACGCTCTCGCTGAATCTTCCTTCTGCAGGTTAATCTTAGACAGCCCTTTCAAAAATTCTTCATAGGAAATAATTTCAAGTCAGTTCACCAATCTGATTGCTACCTATGAAGAACAAGGTTCTAAGTGCAGAACACCAAACTCTAATTTTGTACTCTGACCACTGAAAGGCAGACTTCTCTATCACCTGCCTCATTCTGTGTGCACTGGCTCACATTCAGACTATTAAAACACGGTTTTTCCAAACCCGCTGCAGTTAATTTACATTCTCCCCAGTCCATACTAGTACAATCGCCTTGTAAGTCTTTTGAAAATATATATACTTTATTGCACATATTTTGGGAGTGGGCAGGCCTGGGAAGGAGGAAGCAGGGAGAACACTGCAGTCATAGGACTTTTAAGTCTTAAAGCAATAAACTGACAGGCCTGATTAACTACCCTTACTCCCCTAAGGAGTATATCACCATAGAGTCTATCAGACAATCAGATTACAATTTTGAGTTATATTTCAGTCCCTAGGAGACATTCTCACTACCTGCCCTGGATGCTGGTGATACTTAAATTCCATCACTAATGCACTGAAAACCTCACCTAACAGGGTGGGTTTAGACTCTTATTAATTTCACTCAATTCAACAAACATCTAGTGAGTGCTTAAGACAGTGCGATGAATAAAACTACTCAGAAGACTTTATGGCCTACCACTTTCTGCTGGGATTACCTTACTGAAGGACCTCTTTATCTGACTACCTTCAACCGACACTTGATTTCAATCTGCAGAACTCCAAATCATGCTGTTTTATTTAAAAAAAAAAAAAAAAAAAAAAGGCCGGGCGCTGTGGCTCAAGCCTGTAATCCCAGCACTTTGGGAGGCCGAGGCGGGTGGATCACGAGGTCA
>CM052664.1:4094675-4111420 GCA_028533165.1 Leontopithecus rosalia
ATGGAGAGAGCATGGAACATTGCAGGAATGGAGAGAGCATGGAACATTGCAGGAATGGAGAGAGCATGGAACATTGCAGGAATGGAGAGAGCATGGAACATTGCAGGAATGGAGAGAGCATGGAACATTGCAGGAATGGAGGGTCAAGGCTGAGAGTACAGAGAAGTGAAAGGAGTATGCAGAGGCCATACCCAGCAAGGTCTTTTAGACCAATAGGAAGCTATATTTTTAAAATTATTTTAAGTATCTATTGAGTACCTATGATGTGCAAAGTACATGTTGCTCTGGACAATATGCTGGTACTTGCTAGAAATTGATCATTGTGTTGTAATCCTGCTTTGGAACTGAAGAATATCGCAGTAGTGAAGTTCTTTCAGTGGGTAGAATTTTCACCAGTATGTTTTGATGTTCACTTTGGCTTAAAGGAGAAATGGTTAATTCAGGGTCAGAGGTTAACTTTTTGGCCAGTCTGTCAAGGACATGGAAAGAGCGAGATTGGAAAACTGGTGACAAGGAAGACTCCAGAAGGGATACAGTGATGGACCTCTAAGAATAAATCTTAAGACTCATATGGATTAAATGAACTGCTTTGTGATGAAACTCAGCCTCACTGCCTGCTCAGTAAAATCATGAAATCAATGGCAATGGCAGCAGGATTTGAGCTATGCATGGGATCACCAAGCCACTGCTGGGTGTTTAGGAGCAGTGACCAATTCTGAGTTTTCATATACTCCATGCTCTAGGAGTATAACCAGCCACATGTAGGCAAGTCTATGCCATTGGCCATTGGCCCTCCCTCATCATTGAGGGAGTTCTTATTTGTCCTCTCTGAAATATGTTTATTCTAGATTGGGATTTCCTTCCCCTGCTCACTGTACTTCCGCTGACACCACCATCTAGGGACTTACTCAGTGCCTTAGATCCTATCATTTTCTCTTGTGCTATATTGCTTTCGACCAAGAAATTCACTCCACAAGGAAAGAAGTAATGCATTGGGCTTTTGCCCATGGAATTTATTGTACTAATTGTGTACTCCATCACCAAGAAGTATCTTATTGAAGACACATTGAAGATTTAGTTATGGTGCCTTCTGGGAGATAGCCCTTTTTGATATTGTCCTGTAGGATGCAGTGTATGCTCTGAACTAGTGTCCAATATTCAACACTCTTTGTTCCCGTTCCTTTTATCTATTGCTGTTTAACCACCTGCAAAATGTAATGGTTTAAAACAGTTACAACCCTTACTTTGCTTACAAATCTGTAATTTATGCAGAGCTTGGTGGGAACATATTTTCTCTGTTCCACTATCCACTCTACATCAGCTGGGGCAGCCAAAAGATTGGGGCTGGAATCATCTGAAGACTCCTTCTCTTACATGTCTGGTGACATGATACTGGTGTTGGCCTAGTCCTTAGCTGAAGCTGTGGCCAGAACACCTACTTATAATCTTTCCACAGCACTGTTTGGTTCCTCACAATATGCTAACTGGGTTCCAAGGATGAGCATCCCAAAGAAGAAAAATCTGGTTGGAAGTGATAATGCTTTCTCTAAACTCACGGTGGAAGTCATACAGTGTCATGTTAAGCCACGGTTAATTTATTAGAACTTAGTGACTAAGGTTATCAGTGTCTGAGGAGAGGGGATTACATGACTCCTTTTTTATGAAAGAAGTGTCAATGAATTTGTGGATGTATTTTAATTGACACATAATAATTGTACATATATATATGGTACAGTATTTGATACCTGTAATTGTTTTGGGAAAATTCAATATCCACTCTTTTAGCTATTTGAAAATATATAATAAATTATTGTTAACCATAGTCACCCTGCAGCATTATAGAGCACCAAAAATTATTCCTTCTACCTAGCTGTAATTTTATATATTTTAACCAACCTCTCTCTGTAGTATCCTCTCCTTCTCCCTTCTCAGCCACTAGTTGCACTATTCTATTCCCTACTTCTCTGAGATCAACTTATTTTTCTTTCACATATTGGTGAGAACATGCAGTATTTATCTTTCTGTGCCTGGCTCATTTAATTTAAGATAATGACCTTCAGTGCTATCCCTGTTGCTGCAAATAACAGAATTTCAGAAGTATTTTTAATGAAATATTTTTCATTAAATAATTAATTTTCATTAAATAATTAAATATTTAATGAAAAATAACAGAAATATTTTTAATGGCTGAATAGTATTTCATTTTGTATATGTACCACATTTTCTTTATCCATTCTTTGGATGGATACTTAGGTTGACTCCATATCTTGGCTGCTGTGAATAGTGCTGCAGTAACTACAGGAGCACACATATCTCTTTGACATACTGATTTTTTATTCTTTGGGTAGTAGTGGGATTGCTGGAATCCCACTACCATTACATGGTAGTTGTAGTTTTTTGAGAAATCCACACACTCTTTTCCATAATGGTTGTACTAATTTACATTCCTATGAACAGTGTATGAGTTTCCCTTTCTCTGCACTCTCGCCCTCTGTGTTTGTTTTTGTCTTTTTCATAGTAGCCATTCAAACTGTAGTGAGACGATAACTCATTGTGGTTTTGATTTGCATTTCCCTGATGATTAGTGATGTTGAACATTTTTTTCATGTATTTGTTGGTCATTTATATGTCTTATTTTGAGAAATGTGTATTCAGATCATTTGCCCATTTTAAAAGTATTTGTTTTTTTGCTATTGAGTTTTTTGTACTTTCTAGACATTAATTCTTTGTTGGATGAATACTTTGCCAGTATTTTATCTCATTCTGTAGGTTGTTTCATTCCTCTATTGATTGTTTCCATTTCTGTGCAGAAGCTTTTTAGTTTGTCATAATCCAATTTGTCTACATTTGTTTTTGTTGCCTGTGCTTTTGAGGGCTTAGCCATAAAATCTCTGCCAAGTCCAATGTCCTGAAGCATTTCTTCTGTATTATCTTCTAGTAGTTTCAATGCATTTTATATTTAGGTATTTAATCCATTTTGTGTTGATTTTTGTATAGGGTGAGAGGTAGGGAGCCTCATTTCTTTCTTTTTCATGTGTGTAGTCAGTTTTCCCAGCACCGTTTATTGAAGAGATTGTTCTTTTCCAAATACGTTATTGGACTTTGTTAAAAATCAGTTAATTACCAGGCATGGTGGTTAATTCCCAGCCCTTTTTTTCTTGCTGTTTAAAAAAATTCTCTCCTTGTCTTTGACTTTTGACAGTTTTATTATAATGTGCTTCAGAGACCTTTTTGGGTTGACTATATTTGGAGATTTTTTAGCTTCCTGGATGTAAATGTCCATATGTCTCCAAAGTCTTAGAAAGGTTTCAGTGATTATTTTATCAAATAGATTTTCTATTCCTTTTTCATCTCCTTTCCTTCTAAAACATCCAGAATGTGATTATTTGTTTGCTTAATAGTCTCCTCTAAGACTGTAGGCTTTCTTTTTTTTTTTTTTTGAGACGGAGTTTCGCTCTTGCTCCCCAGGCTGGAGTGCAATGGCGCGATCTCGGCTCACCGCAACCTCTGCCTCCAGGGTTCAGGCAATTCTCCTGCCTCAGCCTCCCGAGTAGCTGGGATTACAGGCATGCACCACCATGCCCAGCTAATTTTTGTTATTTTTAGTAGAGACGGGGTTTCACCATGTTGACCAGAATGGTCTCGATCTGTTGACCTCGTGATCCACCCGCCTCGGCCTCCCAAAGTGCTGGGATTACAGGCTTGAGTCACTGTGCCCGGCCAGGCTTTCTTTATTCTTTTTAATTTTTTTTTCTATTTTTAGTCTGACTGGGTTTTTCAAAAGACCTGTCTTCAAGTTCAGAAATTATTTTTTTCTTCTTGATCTATTGTTGAAGATCTCTATTGTATTTTTTATTTTATTCATGGAATTTTTTAGCATCAAGATTTCTGTTTGGTTCTTTTTAAAAATAATATACGTTTCGTTGTTGAATTTCTCATTCAGAGCATTGATGTTTTCCTGCTTTCATTTAAGTGTCTGTACTTATCCTGTATCTTAATGAGGTTCATTAGTTTTCATTCCTTTTTAGGCATCTGTTAGGTTTCCTTTTGGGGACCGTGTTACTGGGGAATTGTTGTGTTCCTTTGACAGTGTCGTGTTTCCTTGTTTTCTTATGTTTCTTGTGTTCCTATGTTGATATCTGTGAATCTGGTGAAACAGTCACCTCTTCCAATTTCATGGAGTAGCTTTCACTGGGAGAGACTTTTTTCCTGTAGTTGTGACCTATCATAATAATTGCGTGGGGTGCTTTGGCTTTGGTTTTGAGTGGATGCTGTAATGTAGTCTCCACATTTGATCTTAGGCAAAAGGCTGAGAAGCAATAACAGCTACATAGTCTCTGTGTGATTTTAACAGCATCAGCAGTATTTGAGAGCCACAGTGGCATAGACTGTAGATATTTGTGGAGGCAATCATGTAGTTTTGCTGGTGGTAAGTGTTCGTTGGTGGCCAGTTCTTGGATTATGGGAGGGTGCTTGCCTGGAACAGCAGTACCATTGCCAGCTATGGTGGGCACCAGGTGGGTTGGTCCTCAGTCCCTGAAGAATACACCATGTGATATTTCTACCTCTGGAGGGGGTGGGGTTAGCAGAGGTGGAAGGTGCTGAGTAGACCAGTCCTCTGTCCCTGGGAGAGATATGCACATGCTATATCTCCACCACTGGATGGGGCAGGGTTGCTGGCAGCAGTGGGTGGTAGGTGGGCAGGTCCTTGGTCCCTTGGGACTGTTTGAGGTACATGGTAGCTCTGCCACTGGAAGGGGGCACGGTCTCCAGTAGTGACAGCCTCTAGGTGGGCTGATCTTTGATCTCTAGGGGTACCTACGTATAAGGGAGTGTCATCACTGGAGGGAGTAGGGTTGCTGGCAGCAGTGGGTACCAGGTGGCTGGACATGCATACTGGTTCCCCATCCCCTGAGGGTGACCTCTTTACTGTGCTGGACTACCTGCTTCCTGGAGCTTATGCTATGTGGGCTTTAGTGCTGGAGTCACGGTTCTACTACTAGGTCTGGCTGGGATATCAGCACTGAGTCTTCTGTATGGGCATGGTGGAGTGACTCGCAGGGCCCCAGGGATATTGGAGACATGGGGGCCATTGGCTCCTGGGGCAAGATGTACTTCAGCAGTGGCTTCTTACCCAAAGCAATACCATGCCATGACAGCGTAGGTCCCAGGGAGTATGCAGGAGAGGGCTCTTGTGTGTTTGTGGATGTATTTTAAAACCACCACACTGCCATAGCCAAAATAAATAGATTTAGAAACAAAGGGATATTATAACTAATGACCCGTTTTTTTTTTGTTTTTGTTTTTGTTTAGATTTCCATTCTCCGAAGTTTTGGGCTTTGGTGGTTTAGAGGTTTGTTTCTAAAGAAAGGAGTTCAGAGTTTAGTTTCTAAAGAAAGCCCCAGCAAGGGCTAACCAATGTTTCCTTTTATTTGGAACTAAGACTGCCATCTGACCATTTTCTATATCTTCTGTCATTGGATAAGCAAGAGAAAAAGGTGAAAGAGAGGAAGAAGATTATGGTATTGATCAATGTGATTAAACTTATCATCAAGCAAAAAATAGGTTCGCTGTTATACCTTTAAACAGAGATCTACTGAATACTTGGGTCTCTTAGAATGAAGGTACTGGCTAAAAGTAAAAGGAGCATGGAATCGCTGATAGAGATAGGAAATCATAAATGGAGGGAAGGCCTCATGATCAGGGGAAGAAATAAGAACTGCCATCTTGTTTTTGTTTTTGATGTTTCATGTATTCTTTTATGTGTTTTCACTTTTTTTTTCTTTCTTTAGCCTTTATACTTCACTATTGTATATAGGGTATGATACTGTTGTAAACTTCGTTATTTAGTCCATAAGTATCAGAATGTGAATATGAAATCAGTACAGAACTTGAAGAGGAATGACCACCAACCAGACTTGGTGATGGATGGTTCTAGACTTAGAGATGGGCTGATGGATGTGGTAACTGATGACACATTGGATTAACTTCCTTGGAGAGTGGCAATGTGAGTGCGTCTTTGATGGTATAAAGGAAAATTGCAATATTTTAAGTGACAATACTTTTTTGAAATATAAACCTTGGAAGAAATGGTTATATTGGTGTTGGGAAACCAAAGGGATGATTTTGTGTTTGACATTTTTGTGGTTTTGTTTTCTGCTTGTCTGTCATCTGAGCCCTCTTTCTATGTGCATGGAATTCCTTACTGTACGTGTCTTGGTTGTGGTGAGCAATACTCTCACTATATAATGAGGATAGTTACTCACTTTTATAGTTAAAGTATATGCATGTAACCTCAGCTTGACTAATTAGATAACATCTTGACTGCAATCTTGCGAAACTCTGAGCAACAACCAGCCAACTAAACTGCTCCTGGATTCCTGAGCTACAGAAACTCTGTGAAACAATAAATATTTATTATTGTTTTAAGTGGCTAAGTTGTGGAATAATTTGCTCTGCAACAATAGATAACTAATATACCTTCTCTTCCTCATGAGGATTGGAAATGTCACAGCACTGTCACAACTCTCACAAAGGTATTCTTCCCACCGTCCTCTTCAATCTACCATTTCATTCTTTGCCTTCTCTTGCAAAAGTGCTAGGAGGCTTGTCCTGGCAGAATTTCTTTAATAGTCTTTTTAGCATTTTCTGTATGAAAATATTGGTTTCTTTATTCAAAATGTAAGAAGCCTTGATACCTATTATATTGTTCTCAGCTTCAAGGACTTCTGCAATAAGTCCTAGATAATATGAAAAGTTTAACATCCTTCTTTATTTTTGACTCCCATTCTCATTTCTATCCCCCACTATAAGTACAGTTATCCCTTAATATCTATGGGGGATTAGACCTCCAGGACCTCCTCTAATACCAAAATCCAAATATGCTCAAGTCTCTGATGTAAAATGGGATCATGTTTGCATATAACCTAAGCACATCCTCCTGTACACTTTAATTTTTTTATTTTTAATTTTGTGGGTACATAGTAGGTGTATATATATTTATGAGGTACATGAGATATTTTGTTAGAGGCATACAATGGCAATAATCACATCAGGGTAAATGGGGTATCTATTACGTCAAATATTCATCATTTCTTTGTGGTACAAACATTCCAATTATGCTCCCTTAGTTATTCTAAAGTGTGCAACAAATTATAATTGACTGTAGTCACCTTCTTGTGCTATCAAATACTAGGTCATATTCATTCCATCTAACTATATTTTTGTGCCCATTAATGATTCCTACTTCCCCCACCCCCACCACGACCCTTCACAGCTTTTGGTAACTTTATCTCCATGAGTTCAATTGTTTTAATTTTTAGTTCCCACAAATTGGTGATAACAAGCAAAGCTTGTTTTTCCGTGTCTGACTTATTTCACTTAACATGATGTCTTCCATTTTCATCCATGTTGTTGCAAATAACACAATCTCATTCCTTTTTGTGGCTGAATGGTACTCCATTGTATACATGTGCCACATTTTCTTTATCCACTTGTCTGTTGATGAACACTTAGGTTGACTCCAAATCTTGGCCATGATGAATAGAGCTGCAGTAAACAGGAGAGTACAGCTATCTCTTCAACATACTGATTTCCTTTCTTTTGGGTATATACCTAACAGTGGGATTGCTGGATCATATAGTATTTCTGTTTTCAGTTTCTTAAGGGAACTTCTATACTGTTCCCCAGAGTGGCTACACTAATTTACATTCCTGCCAACAGTGTATGAGAGTTTTCTTTTCTCCACATCCTCACTAGCATTCGTTATTGCCTGCTTTATGGATAAAAGCCATTTTAACTGGGGTGAGATAATATCTCATAGTTTTGATTTGCATTTCTTTGATCATCAGTAATGTTGGGCACCTTTTCATATACCTGTTTGCCATTTGTATGTCTTCTTTTGAGAAATATCTATTCAGATCTTTTTCCCATTTTTAATTGGATTATTAGATTTTTTTCTTACAGAGTTGTTTGAGCTCCTTATATATTCTGGTTATTAACCTCTTGTCAGATGGATATTTTGCATATATTTTTTCCCATTCTATATGTTGTCTCTTCACTTTGTTGATTGTTTCCTTTGCCGTGCAGAAGTCTTTTAAAATGGGACATGATCCCATTTGTCCTTTTTGCTTTGATTGTCTTTGCATTGGGGTATTAAGAAATTTGCTTGGCCGGGTGCCGTTGACTGATGCCTGTAATCTCAACACTTTGGAAGGCCAAGGTGGGTGGATCACTTGAGGCCAGGAGTTTGAGACCAGCCTGGCCAACGTGGCAAAACTCCATCTCTACTAAAAATACATAAATTAGGCAGGTGTAGTGGGCCATGCCTGTAATTCCAGCTACTTGGGGGTAGGGGGGTGAGGCATGAAAATCACCTGAACCCAGGGGGTGGAGGTTGTAGTGAGCCAATATTGTGCCACTGCACTCCAGCTAGACAGAGTCTCTAAAAAAAAGGCTGCTGAGCTCAGAAAGCTGAGGTGGGAGGATTGCTCAAGTTCAGGAATTCTGGGTTATAATGCACTAGGCATCTGCACTAAATTTGGCATCATGTGGTGACCTCCCAGGAGCGGGGAACCAGATCACCTGGTTGCCCAAGGAGGAGTGAACTGGCCCAGGTCAGAAATGGAGCAAGTCAAAACGTCCATGTTGATCAGTAGCAGGATCACACCTATGACTAGCCTCTGCACTGGAGCAACATAGTGAGATCCCATTTCTAAAAAAGGAAAAAAGAAAAAGTTTTGCCCAGACTAATATCATGGAGAGTTTCCTCAATGTTTTCCTTTAGTAGTTTCATAGTTTGAGGTCTTAGATTTAAGTCTTTAATCAAAGGCAAGAGATAGGGGTTTGGTGTCATTCTTTCACATATGGATATCCAGTTTTCCTAGCACCATTTACTGAAGAAACTGTCCTTTCCCCAGTGTACGTACTTGGCACCTTTGTCAAAAATGAGTTCATTGTAGATGTATGGATTTTTTTTCTGGGTTCTTATTCTGTTCCCTTGGTCTGTGTGTCTGTTTTTGTACCAGTACCATGCTGTTTTGGTTACTATGGCTCTGTAATATAATTTGAAGTCAGGTAATGTGATGCTTTCAGTTTTGTTCTTTTTGCTTGGGATGGCTTTGGCTATTCTGGGTTTTTCATGATTCCATACAAATTTTAGGATTTCTTTCCATTTCTGTGAAGAATGTTATTGGTATTTTGTTAGGGATTGCATTGAGTAGATTGTTTTGGGTGGTGTGAACATTTTAACAATATTAATTCTTCCAATCCATGAACATGGAATATCTTTCCATTTTTTGTGTGTCCTCTTCAATTTCTTTTATCAATGTTTTATAGTTTTCATTGTAGAGATCTTTTACTTTTTTGATTAAGTTTATTCCTTGGTTTTTATTTGATTTGTTTTTATTGTAAATGAAATTATCTTCCTGAGTTCTTTTCAGATTGTTCACTATTGACATACAGGAATGCTACTGATTTTTGAATGTTGATTTTATATCCTGCAACTCTACTGAATTTGTTTATCAGCTCTAATAGTTTTTTGATAGAGTCTTTAAGTTTTTCTCAATATAAGATCAAATCTGCAAACAAGGATAATTTGACTTCTTCCTTTCCAATTTGTATGCCTTTTATTTATTTCTCTTACCAGGTTGCTCTAGCTAGGACACTACTATTAAAATGTTCAGTAACAGTGGTGAACTTGGTCATCTTTGTGTTGTTTCAGATCTTAGAGGAAATACTTTCAGTTCTTCTCCATTTAGTCTGATACTAGCCATGGATCTATTATATACGGCTTTTACTGTATTGAGATGTGTTCCTTCTATGCCCAGTTCTTTGAGGTTGTTTTCTTTTTTTTAATTGTGAAGTGATGTTGGGTTTTATCAAATGCTTTCTTAACATCAATTGAAATGATCATATGATTTTTGTCCTTTATTCTCTTAATAGGATATATCATATTGCTTAATTTGTATATGTTGAATTGTCCTTGCAGCTCTGGGTTGAATCCTTAGTTGTAATGAATGATCTTTTTAATGTGTTGTTGAATTCTGTTTGCTAGTATTTTGTTGCCCCCTGCTTCTTTTTTTTTTTTAAGACAAGTCTCGCTCTGTCACCCATCACCCAGGCTGGAATGCAGTGGTGTGATCTCGGCTCACTGCAGCCTCTACCTCCCAAGTTCAAGCGATTCTCCTGCTTCAACTTCCTGAGTAGCTGGGATTACGGGTGCACACCACCATGCCCTGATGATTTTTGTATTTTTAGTAGAGACAGGTTTTCACTATGTTGGCCAGGCTGGTCTTGAACTCCTGACCTTGTGATCTGCCCGCCTTGGCCTCCCAAAGTGCTGAGATTACAGGTGTGAGCCACCACACCCGTTCTATACTTTTAATTATCTCTAGATTACTTATCATACCCAATAAAATGTAAATGCTACATAGTTGTTATACTATATTGTTTAGGCAATAACAAGAAAAAACTGTACATGTTTAGTACAGATGGAATTTTTTTCAAATATTTTTTATTTGCAATTACTTGAATCCACAGATGTGGAACCCATGGATATGGAGGGCCAACTGTCCTGTGATGTGTTCATATAATCTCTCAGATTCCCTGTGAATACCTAATGATAGCAATGTGCCATCGCCTAAGGAATATTCTCAAGTCAGCCTCACACACCTGAAGTTATTCACATGATATGAGGTCAAGTCCTAAGTCAGCTTTTGCTCTTTAAGAATTCACATTATTTCTCCAAGCCCCCAAGGTCTTAACTAATTTGTAAAATAGTACTAGCAATGCTTTTCTCACAAGTTACATCTGAGGTGTATCCTAGTTCTGTTCTTTTTGAGTCTTGAAACTTCGTTTCAAGCGTTTTAGTGCAATAAAATATAGATTGCACATGAAAAATGTTTAACATCCTGAAAGAAACCTCACATGTATAATAAATAAAAATGTAGTAAATATAGAAAGTAAGTAAGAGTTCTAGATGGCTTCTGCTTCCAAATAAACCTTATTTGTTATGTTAAATCATTCTCTGAAGTTTGATCTTTCTTCTACCAATTACCTGAGCAAGTCAATTAATTTATCTCTCGTTGTTGTTTTTTTTTTTTTATTTCCCCAAGATGGAGTCTCCTGTTACCTGGGCTAGAGTGCAGTGGTACAGCCTCAGCTCACTGCAACCTCCAACTCTGGGGTTCAAGTGATTCTCTTGTCTCAGCCTCTCAAGTAGCTGGGATTACAGGCATCTGCCACCACAGCTTGGCTAATTTTTCTATTTTTAGTAAAGTCAGGGTTTTGCCCTGTTGGCCAGGCTGGTCTTGAACTCCTGACCTCAAGTGATCTGTCCACCTCTGCCTCCCAAAGTTTGGGATTACAGGCATGAGCCACTGTACCCGGCCAATTTCTCTCATCTTCAATTTCTTTATCTGTAAAATGGGAATAAAAACGGTACCCATCTCATATGGGTCTTCTGAATTTAAATGAGTTGATCTTAGCATAGCATGTAGTATGCAAGAACTATTTAATATATTTCAGGTATTATTTTAATGATCAGCTTGCCCAGGAAATGTTGGCAACATACTGTAATTTCCTAGGGTCAACTGTCTCATAAAGTTTTATGTAATATAGGCTCTATCACTTTTTAAAGTTTTCAGGCTGGGCGCGGTGGCTCAAGCCTGTAATCCCAGCACTTTGGGAGGCCGAGGCGGGTGGATCACGAGGTCAAGAGATTGAGACCATCCTGGACAACGTGGTGAAACCCCATCTCTACTCAAAAATACAAAAAAATTAGCTGGGCGTGGTGGCGCGTGCCTGTAATCCCAGCTACTCAGGAGGCTGAGGCAGGAGAATTGCCTGAACCCAGGAGGCGGAGGTTGCGGTGAGCCGAGATCGGGCCATTGCACTCCAGCCTGGGGAACAAGAGAGAAACTCCGTCTCAAAAAAAATAGAATGAAAGTTTTCAAATCAGCTTACAATTTTGTTTTTCTTGCCTCCTCTCTTGCGTTTACAATCTGGAAAAGGTCTTGTGAAAAGCTTTTTTTTTTTTTGGTTGTTGTGGTTGTTGTTTTCAGGTTGTCCTCATGCTTCACATGTTTCTGGCTCCATGTTCAGTCCATTTGCGGAAGACAGGGCAGGTATCTAGTATGTCTTTGCACCATACTCCAGAGTGCGCATCTTGTTTACCAGAGGGGAGAGGTGAATGTTTTCACATTTTTTGTTTGTTTGTTCAAGAGGAATTAATATATTTTGAAAATATATTTAAAAACACAACATCATTAGAGCCTTGATTTATAGCCACCACTGTCTGTTAGTGATTGATATATTAATTTGTATATTTTAAAAATGGATTTTTAAATGAATAGAATAAGACTCATTTAACTAATGCAGAAATGCTAAGTAAACTATTTTTTTTTTTGAGCAAGTGAGTTTGTTTTCTTGCCCTGCTACTGACACAGGCATGAGTCTATTTTAAACACATCAGTTCTAGAAATGTATTTAGAGGTACAGGGAGAAATGAACATGTTAGAGTCAGTCAATATTCAAGGATTAATCCACTCCTTTTGTATAACAATTTTGTTTTGTTTGTTGTACATTTTTTAAAGTTTTTCCTTCACTATAAAAAATATCTATCAGTTGGTTAAAGCAGGATGCAAATGTGGTAGGAATTGTGACTTAGCAGGAATTGGCAAACTTTTTCTGTAAAAGGTCAGCTAGTAAACTAAATAAACTTCTTAATGCACACCTATCGTGGATAGTAATCAGATTCATGGAGAAGCTGAGAAGCTGCATAATTTCTTTACAGCCCTTTAATAATCTTTTTCAAATAAATAAGGGTGTTGTGATGTATAATAGACTACAATATTATCATTAAATAATTATGCAGAAGTAAAGCAAGATTGTATAAGTATACACGGACACTCAGAATACTTAAAAATTTTATTTCCAAAGTTGTGTACTGTTTTTATCCCGGCAGAAAGACCTCCATTTTATCTTTCTTTTTCTTTTTTTTTCTTTTCTTTCTTTCTTTTTTGAGACAGAGTCTCACTTTGTCACCCAGGCTGGAGTGCAGTGGTGCGATTTCGGCTCACTGCAACCTCCACCTCCCAGATTCAAACTATTCTCCTGCCTCAGCCTCCTGAGTAGCTGGGATTACAGTCACACACCACCACACCCAGCTAATTTTTGTATTTTTTTATCCAATTATACTGTATTAGTTATTTTTAAATGTATGATTAAATTATTTTGATTATAGCTACCCTGTTATGCTAGCAAATTCTAGATGTTATTCATTTGTTCTAACTATATTTTGTACCCATCCTGTCATTATGTCTTATGGAGAATTTTCTTTTGGTTCCAGCAAAACAATAAAACTCACAAAACTGACTGTAGTGATTCAGGCTACATGATTTAAGCAGCAATCCATACTTAATATTCTCAGCTCTGAGTGCACACATTGTAATTCTGAATGATGCCACTGATACTGCCACTTAATAAGTAAACTTTAGGAGCATCTCAAATAGTTATTTTTTTTTTAAGAAAAAAAGAGAAAGAGAAAGGGGGAGAGAGAACAGGAGTGTTGCTCTTTTGCCCAGGCTGGAATGCAATCTAAAAATAGGTATTATAAACCTCTTTTATGGCGATAATTGTACTTATCAGTGGAGACAGGAAGGAATAAGGGAAGAAAATAACAAACAAACAGCCAACCAATATTTCATTTAAGTCTGTGAAATGCTGTGCAAGTGCTGAAGAGTGATGTACTTCCAATTATGCGGTCACTTTCAAAATAGGTGTAATGTGATACTGAGAAAAATGTATGTTCTGTGGACCTGGGGTGAAGAATTCTATAGATATTCACTGAATTTACTTGTTGCAGGTCTGAGTTCAAATCATAAATGTCCCTGTTAATTTTCTATCTCGTTGATCCATCGAATATTAACAACGTGGTGTCAAAGTCTCCTGCTATTATTGTGCAGGAGTCCAAGTCTCTTTATAAGTCATTGAGAACTTGTCTTATATATCTGGTTGACCCTATATTGGGTGCATATATATTTATGATCATTGACTCCTATTGTTGTACTGATCCTTTTATCATTATGTAATGTCCTTCTTTCTTTTAGTCTTTGTTACTATTAAAGTCTATTTTGTCAGAGACGAAAGTTACAACTCCCGTTTTTTTTTGTTTGTTTGTTTTGTTTTCTTTTTGCTCTCCATTTGATTGGTAAGTCTTCCACCAAAGCTTTGTTTTGAGTCTTTGTGTGTTCTTGTTATGAGATGGATCTGGATACAGCGTACCGATGGGTTTTGACTTTTTATTCAATTTTCCTTTCTGTGTCTTTGATTGGGGCATTTAATCCATTTAAATTTAGGATTAATATTGATATTTGTGAGTTTAATATTGTTGTTTAATGCTAGCTGGCTATTTTGCCCATAAGTTGATATAGATTCTTTATTATGGAGATACTCTTTGCCTTTTGGCAAGTTTTTGGGATGACTGATACTGGTTGTTCCTTTCTGTGTGTAATGCTTCTTTCAGAAGCTCTTGTAAAGCAGACCTGGTGGTGATGAAATCTCTGAGTGCTTGCTTGTTTGCAAAAAATTTTATTTTTCCTTCATTTATGAAGCTTACTTTGGCTGGATATGAGATTCTGGGTTGAAACTTCTTTTCTTTGAGGGTATTGAATATTGACCCCCACTCTCTTCTAGTTTGTAGGGTTTCTGCTGAGAGGTCTGCTGTGAGTCTGATAGGCTTCCCTTTATGGGTAACCTGACCCTTCGCTCTAGCTGCCCTTAGAATTTTCTCCTTTATTTCAACCCTGGTGAATCTAATGATTATGTGTCTTGGAGTTGCTCTACCTGAGGAATATCTTTATGGTGTTCTCTGTATTACCTTGAGTTGAATATTGTCCTGCCTTACTAGGTTAGGAAAGTTTTCCTGGATAATATCCTGAAGAATATTTTCTGGCTTGGATTCATTCTCTCCATAACATTCAGGTACACCTATCAAAAGTAAATTAGATCTTTTCACATAGTCCCATATTTCTTGTAGACTTAGCTCATTCCTTTTTACTCTTTCTTCTTCTCTAATCTTGTCTTCTTGTTTCATTTCATTAAGTTGGTCTTTAGCCTCTGATATCCTTTCTTCTGCTTGATCTATTTGACTGTTAAAACCTGTGCATACTTCGCAGAGTTCTCGCATTGTATTGTTCAGTTCCATTAATTCACTTATATTCCTCTCTAAATTGTCTATTCTCATTTTGATTTTATCAAACCTTTTTTCAAAGTTCTTGATATCTTTGTATTGGGTTAGAACATGTTCTTTTAACTCACAGAATTTTCTTATTATCCACCTTCTGAAGCCTGCTTCTGTTAATGGAATGCACTCGTTCTCCATCAGGCCTTGTTCTGTTGCTGGTGATCCCCTGTAGAGTGAGAGGCATTCTGATTTTGGGTATTCTCAGCCTTTTAGGCTGGTTTCTTCCCATCATTATAAATTTATCCATCTGTCATCTTTGTAATTACTAACTTTCTAATTAGGTCTCTGAGTGGACATCTAACTTGTCATTCCCAGTGTTGGAATCTGAGCAACCCACTGCACCAGCGAAAACAGCGGCGTTAAGATTGATGGTGCTTTTCTGCCCTGGAATCTCCGGTCTGCCTTCCTTCTTGAGTCTGTCCTTCAATCAGCTGAATAGGCGACTCTGCCCTCCCGGAGCTCCAAACATCGACCAAAACGGGACCCAGTCCTGTTTACTCTGCACCAAGAACCTCCGCGCCGGCCACAAGAGTTGCACTGGCGACCCTTGGGGCTCCTCCGCTGGGAATCTCCTGGTCCGTGAGCAACAAAAATTCGTCTGAAATTGTGGCGTCCTCTTGTTCTCTGTGTTTTCACTGGGAGCTACAGTCCCGAACTGCTGTGATCAGCCATCTTGGATCTCTCTCTCAGCTTCACACATACATTCTCAATTTTTGTATTTTTAGTAGAGACGGGGTTTCATCATGTTGGCCAGGCTGGTCTCCAACTCCTGACCTCAAGTTATCCTCCTGCTTTGGCCTGCAAAGTGTTGGGATTACAGGCAAGCGAGAGCCATCATGCCTGGCCAACACCTGTTTTAAATACAGTCTTTACAATATCCTTTTGCAGTTGTCAGAAGTCATGGTGCTGAATGGTTCATTGTTCAACAGTTCACTTATTTCTGAACATGCTGAGAAAAAACATCCTTCGGTTCTTTTATCTCTTTCTGTCTATATATTTTACATCCCAATATTAGACACATAAACCAGTCCATTTTTCATTTCAAAAATGCTTTGACCTCCTCTAGCTTTCCCACTGGAGGGCAGCAGAGAACCATCCAGGCCATCCTTGATTTGAACAAACTACTGTGACAAGTCAGACTTTAAAATACTTATTTCCCACTGATGAAAAGTCATCACCAGAGTATATTTTCAGGAAACCCATTTTCTCCTATAAAAGTGCTATGGGTAAATTTACAATGATGGGAAGAAACCAGCGTAAAAAGGCTGAGAATACTCAAAATCAGAACGCCTCTCCCTCTAAAGATGATCACAGTTCCTCATCAACAATGGAACAAGGCTTGATGGAGAACAAGCGCATCCCAATAACAGAATCAAACTTCAGGTTATGGATAATAAAAAACTTCCGTGAGTTCAAAGAACATGTTGTAGCCCAACGTAAAGAAACTAAGAACTTTGAAAAAAGGTTTGACAAAATCCTAATGAGAATAGACAACTTAGAG
>CM052664.1:4111920-4136938 GCA_028533165.1 Leontopithecus rosalia
AAGCAATATTTCTGTTCACCCTCCCTCTTTCTCTTCCTCTTTATTCCTCTCCTTTACTCATTTTATTTTTCTTTCCTTCTCTCAAAAAAAAGAAAGAAATCAACTTGTAAACCTCTAGATCCAGGTCGGCAATGTCTCTCTCATTGCTTGATTTCCTCCCTTCCCTTCCCTCCCTCCTTCTCTCTCTCCCTTCCTCCCTCCCTTACTTCCTTCATCCCTTCCTTCCTCCCTCCCTTCCTCCTTCCCTCCCTTCCTGCCTCCCTCCCTTCCTCCCCCCCCAAAAAAGTGCTGTAATTGATCATGAAAATAAATGAAGAAAAATAAAAGGACTGGGAGCAGTGGCTCATGCCTGTAATCCCAGCACTTTGGGAGGTTGAGGTAGTTGGATTGCTTGAGATTGGGAGTTCAAGTCCAGCCTCACCAACATGGAGAAACCCTATCTCTACTAAAAAATACAAAATTAGCCAGGCATGGTGGTACATGCCTGTCAGTTACTTGGGAGGCTGAGGTAGGAGAATCGCTTTTTAGGAAAATTTTCCTAAAGTAGCAAAGCAGATCAATATTCAACCCAGGTAATACAGAGAACACCACAAAGATATTCCGCAAGAAGAGCAACCCCAAGGCACATAATCGTTAGATTCACCAGGGTTGAAACGAAGGAGAAAATACTAAGGGCAGTCAGAGAAAAAGGTCAGGTTACCCACAAAGGCAAGCGTATCAGACTTACAGCAGATCTCTCAGCAGAAACTCTACAAGCCAGAAGAGGCAGAGGCAGAGGTTGTGGTGAGCCGAGATTGTGCCACTGCACTCCAGCCTGGGCAACAAAAGCAAAACTCCATCTCAAAAATAAAATAAAGCAAATGTGTTTGTAAACTATTTAGTAAGTGGGCAAAATAAAAACAATATAAAAATCATATCACGTATGTAGTTTTTTTTGTGGTAGGATTTTTTGTCAGGAGCTGAATTGGCTGAGGCGTCCTACAATACTAGTCTAAAAAGGTACACTGGATGTAAATTTTATTCCACAGACTGATGTGTCCCATTGGATGTTGCATTAAGTTATTAAAATTAAAAATAATTTTCCGGGTGCAGTAGTTCACGCCTGTAATCCCAGGACTTTGGGAGGCTGAGGCGGGTGGATCACAAGGCTAGGAGTTCAAGACCAGTCTGGCCAAGATGATGAAACCCCATCTCTACTAAAAATACAGAAATTAACCAGGTGTGGTGGCAGCCACTTGTAATCCCAGCTACTCAGGAGGCTGAGGCAGAGAATTGCTTGAACCTGGGAGGCAGGGGTTGCAGTAAGCCAAGATTATGCCACTGCACTCTAGCCTGGACAACAGAGCGAGACTCCATTTCAAAATAATAATAATAATAGTAATAGTAATAATAATGTTTTTAAGCTCTCAACCAGCCGAAATGATGGAAAATGTAACTTCAGTTACTGTTAAGATTCTTCTGACACTGTACCGTAAAATCACTCATATATCCCAAGGGTTATATGCCTGGAAGCACCAAGAATCCTCAGGCCACAGTGGTTAGGGCTGAGATGCCTTAGGGATTCAGAAATATGGTTCCTTGGAAGTGGGCAGGCCCCTGGTCTTTTCTGCCATTGGGACTGGGATTTTTTGTTAGGATGGGGAATCCCAGTGCCTAGGGCCCCACTTCCCTAAGAGCACTAGCCGTCATGACCAGGTTCTGTCACCAACCTAGATGTTTTCAGCAGTGGTCACAGGTCTGCCCTCTTCGCAGAGCCTCTCCTGCTTTCACTCACTCCTCCTCTTGCCTCCAAAGAGAATTAGCTTGTCCCCACCATAACCCTCCCCATCCAGATTTATAGTTTAACCTCTTCAGTGAGCTTGAGCTTTCCCTAAGGGCAAGACCAGACATGATCTTTAAGCAGCTTCTGCTTTGTGCCCAGGAATATAAACCACTCCTGAGACCAGCAAGCACTGTGGGCTGGCAACCCTCCGCAGATGGTGGGAATGGAAGAAAAATTACACCGAAAACAAAATAGACTCTAATGTCTGAACAAATCGTCCTGCCACAGAAGCTGGAACTGAAGACAATTCTCCCTGTAGAAACCAACGGCATTCTTTAGGTCTCTAAGCACCTTCAAACTGCATTCAAAGTTAGGATTGTGAATCTGGAAATCTTTCTTTGCTAATTTGTCGTATATGAATGCCTGCAGAAGCCTTTGAATGGTAAATACTGTGGGGGGGCAGTTGCCATGGTGACTGTCCATTGGACCCTTTTTCTTGCACTTCAATTAGATCTTCACTGCTGAGCTGCTATGAATGAGAAGGTAACATCTGGGAGATAGGGGAAGATGTGAGAGAAGCTGTTCCAAATGTAGCTACATTCTAAATGCCCTGAGCTGTATGACGTTTGCCTTGAACCACCTCTTCACCGGTGCTTCTGCCCGCTATGCCCTTTCGCACTACGGGAAAATCTCTTTGCAACACACATGACAATGGGCCAATTTCCTTAATAATACATGAAGTGTTTACAAGTTAATATGAAAAATACCAAAAGCACAATAGGAAAAAATGAGCAAAGGACATGAACAGGCATCTCATAGTAAAAAAATAATAAGTGGTTTTAAATTGCATAAAAGTATATTTAACCTCATTTATAATCAAGAAAATAGATATTTAAGCAGGATATGATTTTTCACCTATTACACTGGAAAAGATTTAAAAATTTAATAAGGTACTATGTTCAGAGGATGTGGAAAAAACCATCTTTTTAATACTTAGATTGGAAGGGTAAATTGGTATAACCTAGAGAGTGACTTAGCTCCTTTTCTAGACATTTATCCTACAGGTATATTAACAGTTGACCTCAAAACACAGGTAAAGGGATATATGTATTAAAGCATTGTTGAAGTAGATGACCATGAGAGATTAAATGAATTGTTGATATATCCGTAAAGATGCATCTACACAGTTACAGATACTACCATACATGGGCAGTTACTAATGGTTTGAATATGACTTGTCCATTTTAAAACTCATGTTGCAATTTGATTCCCAATGTAATGACACTGAAAAGTCATGGGACCTTTATGAAGTGTTTGGGTCATAAGGGCTTTGCCTTCGTGAAAGGATTAATGCTGCTCTCGTGGGACTGGGTTAGTTCTCCAGGGGATCAGTGAGTTCTTGCTGTAATGGGACTGGATCAGTGACCATGAGAGTGGATGGTTATAAAGCACGGCCACCCCTTAAATTCTGTCTTTTTTATACACTCTTGCCCTCTAGCCATGTGATGCCCTTTGCCAAGTTATGAGGCAGTACAAAGCCCTTACCAGAAGCTGTCATCAGGCCCTTGCCCTTCACAGTCTCCAGAACTGTGAGCCAAATAAACTTCCTTTATCAATTATCCTGTGCCAGGCATTCTGTTACAACAGAAAACAAACCAAGACAGCAGTTAACAGAATGGCATGGCATGCGTGTTTCTTGTCTCAGTTTAACCTGAGGTAGAAATATAATTAATACGAAATCCCAAATAGGTTTAAGATGGATCCTATGTGCCGACTGACAAATGAAATATTCCTGAGAACTGGTTACAAGCATCTAGCAGGTTTAAGGATTATTAACAGTGTCAGAGTATGGGAAGAGAGATTAAAAGATTTCTTTGGAAAAAATTTGTGCTGTGAATTCCATCCCTTCTACCCCAAGGGGATGTATCCCGTGATCCCAAATATAATGAGGCAGATCTTCAGTGAGACCATCTGAGAGCTTGGTAAGTGTCCAGTTAGGTGGTCTGGGGTGTAATTCCCCAAAATCTAGAGGGCTAGAGATGGGATAACTAGTTGCTTTGGTGTTAGAGCCACGAGAGTGCTAGTTAACAGACTGTACTCCCATGGTTTTTTCCTTGGGGCAGGGGTAGGGGTTTGATGAAGCTTTTCTGTAGACTAAATGGATATGTGGCAGGTGGGAGAAAAATCCAGGCTGAACTGTATTAAGTCCCACTCAAGAGGTGCACCTGGGAGGTGAGATGTCTTCAACTATGAAGAATGCTGGGTGCAGCACCAGGACCCAGAGCTGACATGGATGCAGCTAGGCCAGGGAGCAGACTATGCCATCCTCTTCAGGAGACCTGAAGCTGAGTCACAGAGCTGGGGCTCCCAGAAGTGCCCAGGAAAGCTCTAGAAGGTAAAATGCCAGCTTGAATTATCTGCCAATTCCAGAGAAGCCACCAGCCAAGGAAGAACTGTCCTACCTCATTACTTCTCAAATCCTTGCTTCGACCTTGGTAGTATCTGAAATAGAATCTGTGAATGGGGGTAAACAGCCTCCCCAATTGGGTTTTGTGAGTTTTTTTTTTTTTTTTTTGAGACTCTTTCAGAGTCTTGCTCTCACCACTGGAGTGCAGTGGTGAGAGCTCGGCTTACTGCAACCTCTGCCCCCTGGGCTCAAGCGGTTCTCCTGACTCAGCCTCCAGAGTAGCTGGGATTACAGGCAGCTATTTTTTTTTTAGTAGAGACACGGTTTTACCATGTTGGCCAGGCTGGTCTTGAACTCCTGACCTCATGATCCACCCACCTTGGCATCCCAGAGTGCTGGGATTACAGGTGTGACCCGCTGCGTCCCTCCTATGAGATGTTTTAAGGGATTCAGGGGCAGCAACAGTTTTAAGGGGGTAAACTTTCAGAAGCCAAATGTTTTTTCCTAAAATTGATTTGCTTGAGAAATTTGCCCGCAGCTGAGTGCCAATACTGGTCCTACTTTTCTTACCTACCCTTTAGAGCTCAGCTTCCAGTTTACAAAAGAAACCTATGTGTTCTGAATCTCACTATCATGCACTGACCCCTGGGCAACAAGCAGGGATTTTTGAAAAACTGGTGTCAAACTTGGTCATCAATGAATGATCCCAAAAACCCAGCAACAATCCTTTTGCAAATCTGGTGGTTTAATAAAATTGAAGGAGGATCTATTCTGCCACTGGCTTTGCAAGCATGACTTAAGGAATAGTCTTTATTGAGTAAGGAAAAGTCCCCAGGCCAAGGTAAATAAGACAGGGATATACAACATCCCTCATTCTACCATCTCCACGTGAGTTGTTTCTAGGGCCAAGGCTTCTACCAGACATTGTTTCTTTCTAGTAGACTGACCCATTCCTGGAAGTGGCCTTCATGGGAGGAAGTGGTGTCAGGCAGTCTTGATTTGGAGTGCCAGATGTTTTCAGAAGTTGTCTAGGAAAGTTAGCTGTCCTACTTTTGGGGCTTTAGGGACATCCAGGGCAAAGGACTCTCTTTGACCTAACACTAATCAGGTTCTCCTAAGCCCTTAAGACCCAGACCTTGGGCTCTGTCCTTACGCTTATTCTGTTTTCAGAAAGAATCCTGCTGCGTTAGTTTCACTAGAATCCCCCACCCTTGGTATCTAACTACCCTTGATATCTGATGAAATCCCTCAACCCCTCTCCCTTAGTATCTTATTATCCTGGCTGCCTTCAGCCAGAAGCTGAGTCAGTTTAGAATCTCTCTTATTCCTGATGTTCTCTTTTAGCAGTTTTCATCCACTGACCCCACTGTGCACCTTGGCCGTAATTTCCCACTTGTCCTTGTATTCAGAAGGGAGCCGGTTCTAAACTGAGGTCTCTTTCCCTATTGCAGTAGCTCCTGAATAAAATTTGTTTTCACTGCCTTAACTTCTGTCTGGCTCTTGTTTTCTTTGACAGGGGTCTGCAGATGTTAAAGTCCCCTTACCCAGGGAGAAAAAACACTGGTATCCTGGGAAGCTGGGCTTAAAGGTACTCATTATGGGAGAAGGAAGAGCCAGCCCCCATGACCCAGCAAGGTTGTAGTTCAGGTAATTCATGGTGAGCAAATGAGTGGTTTAGAAGACATATTTAATTATATCCCAGGTAGAGAACAGTGAACACATCTTAGGTATAGAGCTTAATGAATTTTCAGAAAGTGAATCTTCATACATAAAAAAGAACCCAGGATTATTTTAAAGATAAATATCTGACTTATAGAATGACTAGTCAGCTGAGAAATCATTGCAGACAATTTCTAATGACAGATCAGCATATGATATTTAGGGTTGAAAGGATAGTCTTCTATGTATTTTTTCAAAGCTTTATTTTATTGTTAATTGACACATTATGTAATAAAAATATGAAACCCTTCATGAATTTGTGTGTTATTCTTGTGCAGGGGCCATGCTAATCTTTGTGTCATTTTAATTTTAGTACATGTGCTGCTGAAGCAAATATCCTTCTGTGTATTTTTGTAAACAAGGCTTTTTAGTGCTTTCGGTATAAAAGAAAAAAGTAATAGCAATAGAACTGTCAGAGGCATTTGAACCAAAGCAACTTCATCTTGAATAGGGGCTGGGTAAAACAAGGCTGAGACCTACTGGGCTGTACTCCCAGGAGTTAGGCATTCTCAGTCACAGGATGAGATAGGAGGTTGGCACAAGATACAGGTCATAAAGACCTTGCTGATAAAACAAGCTGTGGTAAAGAAGCCAGCCCAAACCTACCAAAACCAACATGGTGATGAAAGTGATCTCCGGTTGTCCTCACTGCTCATTACACACTAACTACAATGCGTTAGCATGCTAGAAGACACTCCCACCAACACCATGACAGTTGACAAATGCCACGGCTATGCCAGGAAGTTACCCTATATGGTCTAAAAAGGGGAGGAACCCTGAGTTCCAGGAATTTCCTGTCTTTTTCCAGGAAAACTCATGAATAATCCACCCCTTGTTAAGTATATAATCAAGAAATAACAATAAGTATAACCAGCCTGTGCTGCTGCTCTGTCTATGGAGTAGCCATTATTATACTCCCTTACTTTCTTAGTAAATTTGCTTTCACTTCACTCTATGGACTCACTCCAAATCCTTTCCTGTGCAAGATACAAGAACCGTCTCTTGGGGCCTGGATCAGGACCCTCTTCTGGTAACAGAACTGATAGAGTCCTATCTCATTCTAGCTTAAAAACCTAAAACAAATGAGAAAAACAAAACCAGCCCTATGCATTTCTGCATTTTCAGTATAATTTTATTTTTAATGTTTAACAATTGCCTACCAATACTTACAGTATGTGTGCACAGTCTCAGTAAATTGTTTACTATAAATGATTCTAACAGTAGTTCAGAATACATTTTTAAGTCCTAAGAGTATTGAAGCAGCATCATTGTCTGGGGTAATACCTGAGGTTCATCATCACATGCCAGGAAAATTAAGGACACAGAAGCACACGAGTGAGTTTAGAAGCAGAGGTTTAATAGGAAAAAGAAAGAGAAAGGAGAACAGTCCTCTTCCTTTTGAGAGAGAGAGGGACACCCAAATGGGAATTCCAGCCTGTGGCACAGTGCACCAGATTTTATAGACATGCTTGAGGAGGTGGTGTCTGATTTACATAGGGCCCACGGATTGGTTGGACCAGGTGTGACATTTACACAAGGCATGGGCAAGCCATGCGAAGGGACTTTCCACTTGGCCATCACGTGTTGTCTGCACTGTACATGTGGCTGGAAAGGAGAAGGGAAGATGGAGCCACCATTTTGAACATGCCTATCACAGATAGCCTTTGCCTATTGGCACAACTGCCAGCATTCACCTGTGTAGCTTCCAGCTTGCTTGTCTATGTCTGCAGCTCAATTTTACAGGCTGTTCTTTTTAGAAAAGAAAATGATTTGGGGGCTGGTTTTCATTAAAAGAAAAACCTTACCGAGGACTTCCTTACCCTCACTGTCTAAATAATTTCTTCTTAACTCCCATATCAGTATTATGATTAGAGGAAATTTAACAAAATATTTGTCTGGTATTTGCATATTTTTGTGCAAAGAAGTAGGGCAGGGTAAGCAATTAAAGACTTTTTAGAATAATCACTATTACCTTTTGGATAGATTTTGTGGATGAAATAGAATAAAAACATGGGCTTAAAGAGAAGGAGAAACTATATAACATTTTTCTGTTAAACAGGATCTCTTTCATACTCTCTCTCTCTCTCTCTCTCTATATATATATATATATGTATATCTTATGTATATATGTATATCTCATATATATACATATATACGTATATGTATATACGTATATATGTATATATATACATATACGTATACATATATATATATATATATATATATATATATATATATGTATGTCTTTTTTATTTTTGAGACAGAGTCTCACTCTGTTGCCCAGGCTGGAGTGCAGTGGCATGATCTTGGCTCACTGCAACCTCACTTCCTGGGTTCAAGCGATGCTCATGCCTCAGCCTCCTGAGTAGCTGAGATCACAGGCATGGGTCACCATGCTCAGCTCTATTTAATACATTTTAAAGTTTTAAATAAACAAAATTATATCCTTTGCAACTACATAAAAATGATGATAATTATAAGCATCAACTGAAAAATATGTAACCAAAATAGTTTTTCAAAATTCTTTTAGGGTGCAGACAAGTAGAAATGTTGAAGACCACAGAGAAAGAGGTCGGCTGGGAGACCAAGAAGCAGATGAGCACAGCAAGCTAGAGTCTGGGATCAGAACGTGTGACTTAGAAAATGGACGTGTGGATCCATGTCTTGAACTGGATATATTCTAATTTCTGTATCTCGACTGTTCTTTGTTACTTAAAGCGACTGTAGTCCTCTACAATCTAAGAGTAATCAGAAAAGTCAAGGGGCTTATCTGATTTTTTCATTCAGTAGCAAAGGAAAAGTTTTCTCATAAGTAAATTATGCTAGAAATAATTTTTCAAAGAACAAGGAAACTGACATACTGATTCTTTGAAGAGAAACTTGGAACTCACTGTATTTAACAATTACATCAGGATAACAAGAGACAAAAATACAATTGGGTTTTTTTTACATCCTATGAGCTGTGTATTTAATTTGTTATATACCATTGAAGATAATTCTCAAAAAGAAAAAGGGTAAAATTATAACTGATTCTCATAAAGATATAAAATGAACACGTGTTAAAGATTTTATTTTACTAATAGTGAGGCAACCAAGCAAATGTCATAGCTGGTTCAAAAGATGCCATAATTGGTTCAAAGGAGAAGCAAACACTCATAAAGGAATGTTGTTCAAATGGGGACAAAACTGGTTTTTCCATTGGCAGGAGGTGGGGGGAGGTTGTATCCCATCTGACAGATTTAATTTGCATGTCTAGAGACACTATTTTGCTTTGTTATCAGTTATCCACAACTTGCAGAGTTATAAAATAGCCCTCATAGAAACAGAATCAGATAATGCTGCCAGACGTGCATAGTTTTCCATTGAAGCAATTTTCTATACATGATTTAAGTGATAAATGCAAGGAATCTAATAGTACATAAAATCCTGGTGAAGCCATCCTCACAGGGTTAACGAGAATTCTGGGCAGAATTACAGTTACAGTTAAACATTAATAGGATGCACTTCAACCCACTTTTTTTGTAAGCAAAAGTCATATAGTACTAGATGCCAACCCCATTGTTCTTACAGATAGGAATCCTGATGTTAGAATCATAAAGCTTTTCTTTATGAATTCCTTAAGGTATTTTTTAGATTCCACTAAAAAATATCTTGAGTTAGTGAAACAGCTGACACTAACCAGTTTGAAGACCCCCATGAAGAAACAGAATCAGCATAAGAATGTAGTTTCATTGTCTCCCCGTCTTATGATTTCACCGTGCACTCTTCAACCAATCAAGAATTTTCACACTTTGGCCCACTTTAAAATCCTAAAAATCCCTATCTCCAAACTCCTTGGGAGGCAGATTTGAGGTTTCCCCCATCTCCTCCTTTGGCCTTGCAATTAAAGCTCTTTCTCTGCTACAACCAGTGTCTTGGCATATTGACTTGCTGCATGCATTGGGCAAATGAAGCTGTTATGGTTACACTGGGATCCAATTGTATATTTAAAAAGGGCATTTGAGTATGAGACTGCCTTTGCAAAATTGTGACCAAGACAGCAAAAGAGATCTAACTTAACTGACTCCATCTTGCTTCTAACCTCCAGCCTGTCCTTGTTCATTCCGGGGCATAGGCTGAACTATAAACTAACTTTGGGAGAGACTTAAGTTTGTAGTTTAAAGCAAAGACAATAACAGCTCTTTCCCAAAGCAGACTTCCTGCCTGCCTGGGGATAAGACTGCCTCTGCAGGACTAACATTAGCCACAATATTAGAAATTATGCGTTAGGGGTCATGCAGCTGGGGAAGACAAGATTCTGACCCTACCTAAGCTTCTCCTAAGATCAGTGCTTGAGATAATTTATAGACCCTGTACTTGAGGAATTAACAGGCACCACCCAGACTGGTTAACTGGTCCAACTGATCTTGTGGACCCCACCCAGGAACTGACTGAGCACAAGAAGACAGCTTTGACTCAGCTTTGACTTTCATCCCTGACCAATCAGCACTCATGACTCACTGGCTTCCCCATCTCCATCAAGTTGTCCTTAAAAACTGCTCCCCAAATGCTCAGGGAGACTGATTGGAGTAATAATAAAACTCCAGTCTCCCACACAGCTGGTTCTGTGTGAATTACTCTTTGTCTATTGCAGTTCCCCTGTCTTGATGAATCAGCTCTCTCTAGGCAGTGGGCAAGGGGAACTCCTTGGGCAGTTACAAGTATATGAACACATGTGCATATATATGTTCTGCCAGGGTTCAGAAAGTGATACCCCAAAGCATGGAACTTTGGTATGCTGAATTCTTTGAACTAAGGGAGACTGGAAGTTCTCAGAAGCAGCCTCAGAACCAAGGTCTCTCTGCCCTCCTGCCCTCCTGTCTTCCAGTCTTCCTTTTCCCCTGAAGTAAGTCAGGAACAAGAATTTCTCTTCCCCAAGGGTGGAGGGGGGGAATCTTAGAAGTTAGAACTCCCTTTACCCAAAGCAAGCTGTTACTCCAAACTTCTCCCAATGTTTCTGTCTAAGAGCTCCTGCAGAGGCCGGGGAGTTCCACTTAGTGCTTTGAGGGTTTGATGAAAAACCAACTCAAGAAAGGCACATTAACTGGAAAAAAGGCATACAAATGTATGTAATATGTGTATACAGAAGCCTTCAGAAGGAAGACCCAAAGATACAGGGGAAATTGTCCACTTTCATGCTTAGGTTCAATAAAGTATGGACAGCCATGTAGAAATGTGATTGGACAGAAAGGGTCTGATCTCATGCTAATAGACTGAATGGGGAAATCCAGCAAGGCCCGTCTGTCTAGACTCTTCTGGCCCTCTCTGAGCATGCATACTCTTTATGGGTATGGGGCAGGACCCTTTCTGAAATGGGGGTTTTATGATTTACAGTCAAACAAGGAAGATCAGGTAATTTTTTATGGCCAGTTTTACATACATAATACTCTAACTTACATACTTCATACTCTACACAGAAAGGTAGAAGAAAAGTTAGAGTATTAAATTTAGATTTAATGGCTGGTTTTGGGGAAAGGGGTTCTGGTTTCCATGACCTGCCTTGGGAAGAGGGATTCTGGTTTGTATGGCTAGCCTCAGGGGAGAAACTTTGCTCTTGAGGCTGCTTGGGAGGACTTCATTTTGGGGTATTGTATTCTGAGCCCCAGCACTGGCCATAAAGATGTTCTCTGATCTGCTCTTGCCTAATAGTAGGTCATAAGACCCTCATTCCAGGGGGTCCTGCCCCATACCCAGGATGAATAAATGCTACAACAGAGAGGCCAAGAAGATTCTGAACAGGCAGGCCTTTCTGTGCTTCCCCATGCAATCTATTACTATTAGGTCATATCCTTTTGTCTAACCACATTTTTACATGGCTGTCCATGCTTCATCAAACCTAAGCATAAAAACAAACTGTTTTCCCTGGGTCCCTGGGTCTTCATTTCTGAAGCATTCTGGGTTACGTAAAACTTAGATTAAATACATCTGTTATGCTCTTCTCTTGTTAACCTGTCTTTTGTATCTGCAGTGACACTTATGATGGGAAGGAAAGATATCACACCTTTCTGTCCCTACAGTTTATGTACACAGTCACTACTCCTCCGTGTAGACAGAAGAATGTGGTGATTGGAAAGGGGGACTGAAAGTTGGGGATCTGGGCCAGGCATGGTGGCTCAGGCCTATAATCCCAGCACTTTGGTAGGTCAAGGTGGGTAGATCACCTGAGGTCAGGAGGTCAAGACCAGCCTGGCCAAAATGGTGAAACCCTGCCTTTACTAAAAATACAAAAATTAGCCAGGTGTAGTGGAAGGTGCCTGTAGTCCCAGATACTTGGGAGGCTGAGGCAGGAAATCACTTGAAATCAGGAGGCAGAGGTTGCAGTGAGCCAAGATCATGCTACTGCACTGGTGACAGAGTGAGACCCTGTCTCAAAAAAAAAAAAAGCAAGCAAGAAAGTTGGGGATCTGAGTTGAGAGGCAAGTCTATTTTTCACTGTCTACCTTTATGTTCTGCTTTATTTTTCTTTGCTTTTGCCATGAGCATATATTATTTTTAAAGAAAAAAAGAATATCTTTTATAAACCTACTGTGACAAATAATAAAGCAATAAAATATATAAATGAAGCATTGCAGAAAATGCAAATGAATAGAAATATAAAAGTCATGGGAGGAAAATGCTTAGAAAACCCCTTTCAGGTTTTGACAATTGAGCAGACAAAAAATACATATGGGTATGAATAGCAGTTTTCAATATAGGCTGCATATGAAGAACAATTTAGAAGTTTCTTTTTTAAATGCTTTTTTATTATGACCAGAACTACTTCAGTGGTCACTGATCTCTTATCAAACATATGCAAAAGTAATAGACTAACTGAATGAGCCTGCAGGGTCCACCACCCAGCATCAACCATTATCAATTCATGGCCAACTGTGTCCCTATCCACTTTCCCCTTTCCAAATTATATTGAAGCAAATCACAGAAATCATATTGCTTAATCTATAAGCATTTCCTCCCGTCAGTATCTCTAAAATGTAAGACTCCTTTTAAAAAGCATAACCACAACATCCTTAACACTCTTTAAAAATAAAAAATTTGTTCAGTACAATATCATGATCTCCCTTAAAAAATAACAGTAATTCCTTAACTTCATCAAAAGTTTAGTGTTAAAGTTTCTGATTGTTGCACAAATGCCATCATTAAATAGCTGTGTTTATTTTATTTTTTTTGAGACAAGGTCTAGCTCCATCACACAGACTGGAGTGCAATGGCATGATCAGGGCTAACAGCAACCTCTGCATCCTGGGCTCAAAATCTTCTCGCCTCAGCCTCCCAAGTAGCAGGGACTACAGGCATATGCCACCATGTCTGGCTAATTGTTGCATTTTTCTCATAGAGATAGGATTTTGCCCTGTTGCCCAGGCTGGTCTCAAACTCCTGAACTCAAGCAATCCGCCTGCCTCAGTCTCCCAAAGTGCTGGGGTTACAGGTATAAGCCACTGCTCCTGGTGATAAAAGCTGTGTTTAAATCAGGATCTGAGTAAGGTTCACACATTTGATTAGTTGATGTGTCTCTCAAGTCTCTTATTGTAACCTGTAGTTTACCTAGGAAGTGTCAACTGAAGAAAAACAAGGTTCATAAATGTGGGAAGGAAAGCTTTATGTCTCATAAAGGGTTGCAGCCTGCAGGATGGCCATTCTGACAGGCTGGGAAGGACAGCCTCTAGTAAAAAGCCAGAAACAGACATTTAAAGGGAGGGGCAAAGGGAGCAGAAGTTTATGTGGAGTATGGTGGGCAAATATGCATATTTATTAAGCTATAGGAAGAGTCACAAATATTTATGAAAGGAGAATCATACACACACACAACTGAGCTTCATGCAGCTCCATGAGTCCCAGGGACAAAACATAGCAATGTTAGCATGATCTGAGGGCCCTCTGATATCAAAAGATGAAGCAGAGGACACAAAAACCCTTACTGTGCATTCTCCTTAGACTGACCAGAACTACTTCAGTGGTCACTCATCTCTTATCAGGCAAAAAAAGAGGGGCAGCCTTAGGCACTTGGTTGATTGATATCGGTGGTGGAGTCTTTTGAAAGGGCTGGTTTCTGCTAAGCCCTGAGGGAAGAAAGCCTAACATGGTTAGCCAGGGAGAAGGTATAACAAGGTGTGTCTGACCTCCAATCCCATCATGGCCAAGAACGCAGTTTTCAAGGTTACACTGGGGGTTCCTTGGCCAAGTGGTATTCCATTCAGTCAGTTGAGGGTGTTAGAAACAAGTTTTCAGTGCTGCAAAAGAAATAGCACTTGAACATACATTTTCTCAGCAAGGCAAATTTAATTCTATAGAAGAGTACATCTCATGGATGGAGCAATGGTGAGAGCACACTGGACAAAAGAAGGGATGACTAACACGGCTAGTCCCTATTGCTCTGTCACTCCCCTGTTGGCTAGGGTTGGACTGCACAGTCTAAGCTAACTCTGATTGGCTATTTTGAAGAGAGCTGGTATATGAGCCAGAGTGGTGGGGTGAGCAGTTTTGGTGGGAAGGATGGTTACAGAGCAGGTGACTAAGGATAACTAAGGACAGAGCAGGTGATTGAGGATGACTTAGAACTCTAAATATGTGAGTATAGAGGCTAGGAGAGGGTTATTTACTGAAACTAGGGTCAAGGAGGCATAAAGAGTGAGGAAGCTAAACTTTAAAATGGAGAACAAAGAACAGGGAAGCTGAACATTCTGACATGGTGGCTCTCTGAAGAAGAATTTACTGTATCTTACAGGAGGCTTAGAATTTTATTTTTAGTTTACAGAAGCTTCTAAAAAATTTTGTTGTTCAGGCTCCATCCAGACAATATTGAATTTTGCCTGATTCATATGATTGCAGAAAAAAGAAACACTTAAGAATCCTTTCCATGCTCACCCGTTTTGTATTCTCAAAAAGGGCCCATTGCAAAGAACCATCCTTTCCCATATGACTTAGGTGGGACTCAGAACAAATGTCTGTTAACTAAACTTTGGTTAAGATTCTCTCCTTCACTCAGGTTCCCACAGCATCTTTTTAACAGCCCCTCAAGGATAGGCTAGCCTCAGAGCAAACCATTCTCTGATCTGTTATTCCTTCAGGCCACCTTTTTATCTGACTTCCCCACACCAGGGTCTTTCTTGTCTTGTCTACTACTCTCTATATAAGAAATCCCTTTTTGCCCTTGAGATCGATCAAAACTATTAATAGCGAGGCTATTAGGCTAATACAGCTCCAGCACCTTGAGTCCCTAAGCAAATTAAAACCCAACTCTATGTAAACAATAAAGCAAAACTTAAGCTTAACCAATCAGAAACTGCCAACTAACCTCCAGCTAGAGACTTTACCAATCAGAAATGGCCAACTAACCTCTAACTAGGGATTTTCCATTTCAGTCAAGCAAATATTTAATTTGCCTTACTTTTATGAACACCTTATAAAAGTTTCCCCTTACCTTCTTGGTGGAGCGCTAAACCACTTGTGGTCTGGTGCTGCCCCATCTATAAATAGCTGAATGCTCAAATAAACATTAACATTTTAATGTGCATAAGCTTATTTTATTTTCTTTTATTTTTTTGAGATGGAGTCTTGCTCTGTCACCCAGGATAGACTGCAGTGGTGCAATTTCAGCTCACTGCAACCTCTGCCTCCCAGGTTCAAGCAATTCTCCTGCCTCAGCCTACTGAGTAGCTGGGATTACAGGCACCCACCACAGCGCCTGGCTTGTTTTTGTATTTTTAGTAGAGACAAGGTTTTGCCATGTTGGCAGGCTAGTCTTGAAGTCCTGACCTCGTGATCCCTCTGCCTCAGCCTCCCAAAGTGCTGGGATAACAGGTCACTGTGCCTGGCCAAGCTTGTTTTGTTTAACAGATCTTATAGTCAGAAAGTTCTCCCTGTTGTAATAGCTCTTCTCTCACTATTGCAATAGTTCCTCCCCACTCCCCTTTAAAATAACTGTTTTGAATAAAGTCTTCCCTTACTAAATTGAGATTTGTTTTTTATTCCACAATTCCCAGACATTCTGATGCATTCTCCAGTCGATTATAATATGAAATGAGATTTGAGAGCCACTGCTTAGAGGAGGCGAACAATGCATTTACTAGGACAATCTAATACATATACATATCTGTGTGTGTGCTCCTCCAGAAAGCAGATTTAGGAGGTGATCTCAGGAAGTCCAAGAGAAAGAGCAGGAACTGTCAGACAGGAAGAGGAAAAGACCATCCATGGTGCATAAAAAATGAGTGGGTTTCTTCTGTGGGCAACTGAAGCTCAATCTCTCTGGGGATTATAGGAAGAATATATAGAATATAGAACACACCTTAGGGACAGCAAAGCTGGGGTATGTATCCCTTTTTTCCTGTTCCTCAGTGATTGAGAATTGTCTCTGAGAGTTTCAAATCTCAAACCCTGTTGGAGTGTCCCTGGAGCACCTTCAGGCAGACAAGCAGAGAAAAGTACAGGCTCCTGTTGATACATTGTCCAGTGTAGCTTCAGGCAAACTCCAAGGGGGTCAAAGGAGTATGAGGTTGGAGTCAGTAACTTCTGTTGAACTTCACACCTGTTGAGAATATCCTTTTTTGTTCTTTCAACTGTCAGTGAGTATCAGAATTTGGCCACAAAGGAATCTGTAAATTTCCCCAAATAGAAACTGTAACTGAGATTTGTTGAATGCTTACTATGAGCTAAGGCTTTCCAGGTATGTGTTACCTTTATTTAACTCTTGGGGCAACTGTTTGAGAGAGGTACTGTTATCACCACTGTAAATGAAGCAGTTGAGCCTTATGTTAAATACTTTGCCCAAGATGACGTAGTCAGAAAGAGACAGAGCAGGGATGTAAACCCCAGCCTTCTGACGCAAGTATTCAAACTATTAACCACTATGGGGTATGCTCCACCATAGTGTTTACACATAATGTGGAAAAACCAGAAGTTAATAATAGCAACAGCACAAAATGATCAAACAATAAATACCCCAACCATTTGGAGATTTAAAAATTTTCTCTAGTGACAGAGTGAAAGCAATAAGAAAAACCCCATGAAGTAAAATATATGAGTTATGGTTAAGTTGTGATAAAAGGGAATATCATTATAAATAAGAAAGAGTGACAAATGAATTAAACATTCTGCTCAAAGTTTATGAAAAGAACAAATTAAGCTTTGGAAAATGGAAGTGAGGGATTCAAGAAATGACAGGAGTGGACTTTCACTTCAGATAAAGATGGAATATAGAAACTGGATTGACCCTCCTGCTGAAACAACCAAAAACTAGACAAAACATTTGAAACTGTAACTGCCCGATGGACTCTTCCTGCCCACTGCACAAACAAAATCAGTTCCTGGAGACCATGGCATTGCAGTAAAGAAAGAGTTTAATTGATGTGAGGCTGGCCACGCCAGACCAGAGATAGAGCTGAGGGAGACTCAGCTCAATCTCCCTGAAGGCTCAGAGGTTAGGGGTTTTCAAAGGTAGTTTGGGGAAAGAGGTAGGGGTGCCTGCTGGTGACTGGTTGGAGGTGCAATCGTAGGGGTGTGGGAATGATTCTCCTGAGTGCTGAGTCACTTCTGAATGGGGCCACAGGAGTGGTTGGTGGCTCTAGGTGGAGCCAGCCATGCAAAGAGAAATGGAAAAGATATCTCAAAAGGCCAATCTTAGGTTCTATAATAGTAAAGTTATCTGCAGGAGTAATTGGGGAAGTTGTATATTTTGTGACCTCCAGAATAATGGCTGGCGATTGTTTACATCTACACCTTAGTAGGATTCAGGCTCCTCTATTCTAGCCTGGTGGTCTCTCGTTAGCTTTACAAAGGTGGTTGAGTTTTGCGGAAGGGCTGTTATAATGTAAACTATAAACTATATTTTTCCCAAAGTTAGCTTGCTTAAGCCTAGGAGGGCAGCTTGAAGGCTACAGGCAAGAGAGAAGTTGGCTAGATCAGATCTCCCCAACTGCCATAATTTTATGACTGTTACATAATTTTTGCAAATGCAGTTTCAAAACAATGATTTTTAAAGACACTCGACATCAGACAACAAAAGACAGTGATCCCTAACAGGAAACAAAGGCGGTGAACCCTATCATGAGAGTTTCCAGGTCTTGGGACAGGAAGGGGAACCCAGCAGAGTACCGTAGTTTCCTTGAGTTGAGGAGAGGAGCTGAGAGTCTGAATGAGAATAAAAACATCTGGAGCTTTCAGAACAGATGACTGACAAGGAAAGAATTGCACACAGAAAGAAACCCAGAGATCTGTAGAGGGTCCTTTTCTAGTATTTGGCAGAGAACTGATCAGTGCATGTGTGTGAGGAACCAACCTGAGTTCAGGAAAATAAGTTTCTAAAAAGATTAGAAGGAACAGTGCGGGCTTCACGAAAAGCCAGGAATAGTGGCCCAATTCCACCAGCCAGGTCACTGGGTAGTCTCTGTGGAAGAGTCTTGCCTTAATAATGGGAAATAATTAGCCCCCAAAATGAACAATGTTGTAGTTTTACCTAACAAATCTTAGAAGTAAGGCCCAAAAGAAACAAACTCTTTCCAAATAACTTAATGGTGCTCCAGAACAAACTTCAAGAATATTTATAGGAATACAAACATACCCACACCTAACAAGTAAATTTCACTATATCTGCCGTGCAACAAAAATTGCCAGGCATGCAAAGAAGTTGGAAAATGTAACCCATAATAAGGAAATAAATTGTTCAATCAAAGCCACACAGAACTGACAGAGATACTAAAATAAAAATACTATCAACCTATAATTTTATAACCAACAAAAATATCTTCTCAAAATGAAAGCTGGCTGGCTGCAGTGGCTCACACCTATAATTTCAGCACTTTGGGAGGCTGAAATGGCAGGTCACCTGAGGTCAGGAGTTCAAGACCAGCCAGCCCAACATGGTGAAACCCCGTCTCAACCAAAAATACAAAATTAACCTGGCATGGTGGTGTGCACCTATAATCCCAGCTACTCAGGAGGCTGAGGCAGAAGAATTACTTGAACCCAGGAGGCAGAGGTTGCAGTGAGCTGAGATCACGCCATTGCACTCCAGCCTGGGGGACAGAGTGAGACTCCATCTCAAAACAAAACAAAACAAAACAAAATAAATAAATAAGGCAAAATAAATATGTTCCAAACTTAACAAAGGCTGAAAATATTTATCACTACTACATGATCCACTGTAAGAACTATTAAAAGATGTGTTTCAGGCTGTAGGAAAATGATGCCAGATGGAAATATGGATCTACACACAGGAATAAACATCAGAAATTGAATTGTTTTCAGTGCCTTAGTTTGTATGCACATACTTGAGCCAACAGGGTGTTTCAGGCAATGCCTCATACTTGCAACTTTCTCTGGAAGATTGCCCTGAACAACTGAAAGCATCTTACCCCAGATACCTGAGAATTTTACTGCCTTCCCTACCCTGGCAGCCCCTGGCCAATGACCATCTGCAATGGGGATACAAAAGCCCCTTTCCTTGCCTCAAAGTGGGACGGATTCTGTGGCATGTTTTATACTTTAGAGCTCTCTGTGGGATTAGATGAAGCTAGACTTCACCTCAACCCACATTCTTACATAGCTCCCTTTCCTTCCCTACCCTGCTTCTGTCATTCCCTTCTCAGTTTTTCCTGAGAGTGCTTAAAAATATATCACATCTGGTGGCTCACGCCTGTAATCCCAGCACTTTGGGAGGCTGAGTCGGGGGGATCACTTGAGGTCAGAAGTTCAAGACCAGCCTGGCCAACATGGTAAATTCCTGTCTCTACTAAAAATACAAAAATTAGCAAGGCATGGTGGCATGTGCCTGTAATCCCAGCTACTCAGGAGGCTGAGGCAGGAGAATCACTTGAACCCGAGATGCAGAGGTTGCAGTGAGCTGAAATGACACCACTGCACTCCAGCCTGAGCGACAGAGCAAGAATCTCTCTCTCATATATATATATATATATATATATACACACACACACACCACATCCTTCCCATGATGACCAGAACAAATCCAGTGCTCAGTAACTCTTTTCAGTGTAGTCATTATCTGTGAGAAATAAATAAACACCTATTTGTTTAAGCCACTGGAAAATTTTTGCATATATATATGAACCTCTGTTTCAGGCTCTGCTTCTGGGAAACCTGAGTTAGGAGAGTATAAAGATGTTTGTATCCAATGTAAATACTGAGCAGACAGCATTAACATCAGTGGAACCTCACAGTAATCAAGCTACAAGGTGATCATCCTGTGGATTTAAGTCAGTCTCTTTTTTCAGTCACTCAGTTGCTTACTCAGTGGGTTTGTGTGTAGAAATACAAAGTGGTTGTCTTAGTCCATTTGTGCTCCCGTCATGGAATACCTGCGACTGGGTAATTCATAATGACTGGAAGTTTGTTGCCTCACTGTTCTGAAAAGTCCAAGATCAAGGTCTGGCATCTGTCAAGGGCTTTCTTACTATGCCCTCACATGGCAGAAGGTAGAAGGACAAGAAAAGGGCTAGAAGAGGCTAAATTTACCCATTTATAACAGCGTCAATCACACCCATGAGGATGGAGACCTATGCCCTGATCTTAAAGGCTCTCTCTTCTTCTTCTTCTTTTTTTTTGAGACAGAGTTTCGCTCTTGTTACCCAGGCTGGAGTGCAATGGTGCGATCTCGGCTCACCGCAACCTCCGCCTCCTGGGTTCAGGCAATTCTCCTGCCTCAGCCTCCCGAGCAGCTGGGACTATAGGCACGCGCCACCATGCCCAGCTAAGTTTTTGTATTTTTAGTAGAGACGGGGTTTCACCATGTTGACCAGGATGGTCTCCATCTCTTGACCTTGTGATCCACCCGCCTCAGCCTCCCAAAGTGCTAGGATTACAGGCGTGAGCCACCGCACCCGGCTGACTCTCTTCTTAAAGGCTCCACCTCTTAATATTGCTACAACGGCAATTACTTTTTTTTTTTTTTTGAGATAGAGTTTCATTCTTGTTGCTCAGGCTGGAGTGCAATGGTAGGATCTCGGCTCATCACAACCTCCGCCTCCTGGGTTTAAGCGATATTCTGCCTCAGCCTCCCAAGTAGCTGGGATTACAGGCAAGCACCACCACACCTGGCTCATTTTTGTATTTTTAGTAGAGACAGGGTTTCTCCAGGTTGGTCAGGCTAGTCTCAAACTCCCCATCTCAGGTGATCCACCTGCCTTGGCCTCCCAAAGTGCTGGGATTACATGTGTGAGCCATTGTGCCTGGCCTAAATTTTAACATGAGTTGTAAAGAGTAACAAATATTCAAACCATAGCAGTGGCCATGGCATCAGAAATATAGGCCATGCCTCTGCTCAACAGCAGAGACTTTCCCACACCAAGGCTGATTTGGCTGCTGCTGCTTTTGAATGAACAATATGCCAACAGCAACAATGAGCCCCTCATATTATATCATTTCTTTGGGAGACCAGCCAGCCACCTGATGGTAGATCAATTACACAGAAGCATGTTCAATAGAAAAGGTCAGCATGGAAGATGGGGGTAAGAGTGACCACAGAAAGTCAGGATGATGAAGGACTAAAACCCATAAAGAATGAAGGTGTGGTCACCTCAATGTAAAGAATTCCACCCAGCCAAGGTTCTGATTGAAGGCAGGGGTATTATGGAATGGGTAATGGAAAGAGGATGTGATAAGTATCAACTGTGGCTTCACGATCAGATACAAAGCTGAGGACTGAGGCTGCAGTGTTAAGTGTTTTTAAACGAGTAATTCCAAGCCTCTGCCCTTCACCTTTCCCTGTGGTTTTGCACAAAGACTTTCAGTGGTGCTCAGTTCTAATTCAATGGCAACCAGGTAGGAGAAGATACAACCAGACCTGATGGTGCTGACTGTCCCTTGGAGATCTTCCACTTGATGTGGACAACATGACAGATGAGATTTTGTAGTTCCTCCTTGTTGGGACAGAGCAAGAACATCTTTATTTGTAGGACAGATCTTCTGCCTAACATTTTATGTCAGGTAGAAGCACGAGGCTGTCTTATGAGAGTTAAGTATGGCAGGAGAATCCTGGGCAGAAAAACACCATCAGTCTTAACGCCGCTGTTCCTGGTAAAAAAAAAAAAAAAAAAAAAGTATGGGCAGGAAGATTAGCATGGAGGCTGAGTAGCAAGAAGGGTGGGCTGTGCTGATCCTCTGCTTGTTTGTGCCTCTCCCTTTCTTCCTGCGACTTCCTGGGGCTTCCCAAACGTGGGCTGCATTTTCCAGGCTCTTATGTCAGCTGACGTCTGGCTGGGTCCAGCCAATGGGAGGCACGACTGGGAGACTGGAGAAAAAGGAAAGGAAGAAGCCAGGGAATTTCTTCCCTTTTTCCCGGTCCCAGCATCATCTCTAGCAGGGACTGGATCTCGTCCAAAGCTCCAACTATGGCATATTCAAATTTTATGTATGTGAAAGTTTGTATGTACTAAGCCTGTAAAATGTGTCTCTGGATCACACAGTTTGTTATATCTGCCAAGAAAAGGATTGGAACACTCTATTAATGATGCAATCTGCTACAGATTGTCATCTCTAAGTGGTAGCATTATTGATGACTTTTTTTCATTTGGTTGTTTTATAAAAATAAAAAGTATGCCCCCCCCACCTCTGTTAATGCTCTTTGATGAATAGTGCAAACTGTCACCTGGTATTTATTTTCAGGAACCTCTAATAGCAGCTCATCAAGCATTTATCTTTCATTTACAAGCTGTAGCTGGAGGTACATTTTTAGCCATCCTCAGTCAAAAAAAATAATTGCAGTAGAAACTCTAGAAATGAACATAAGAAAAAGTAAAAGATGAGCATAATCACTTATTACTTAAGCATTGCTACCTTTTTTCTGCCCACATAGAGATCAGAAAGAGAAAACAACATCTTAAGTAGAATTTATGAAGGGAAGTTATTGGAAATGAACTCAAAGAAAAACTGCCATGGAGTTTTCGAGTGAAGAAACTGATCCAGGCTGGGCACAGTGGCTCATGCCTGTAATCCCAGCACTTTGGGAGGCCAAGGCAGGTGGCTCACTTAAGTCAGGAGTTTGAGAACAACCTGGCCAACGTGGTGAAACCCTGTCTCTACTAAAAATACAAAAATTCGCTGGGTGTGTTGGCATGTGCCTGTAGTCCCAGCTGCTTGGGAGACTGAGGCAGGAAAATTGCTTGAACCCAGAAGGCAGAGGCTTCAGTGAGCTAGGATAGCATCTCGGCACTCCAGCCTGGGCAATAAAGCAAGATTCCATTAAAAGAAAGAGAAAAGAAAGGAAAGAAAGAAAGGAAGGAAGGTAAGAAACTGATCCAGTACACCAACTTTATTCAACCAGCAGAGCTTCATATTATTTACTTTGTGAATTTCAAAGCCCAAATCAAATACTATTTGTCTATTCTAAAATGTTTTTATTTCTATTTTAAAGATAAAAGGGTTTCCTTTCTAAGATCAGTCTGACCTGTTTTTTGTCATTTAGAATATTATTGGTAGAACATAAAATAATTTTTAGACCTAATTGTAATCTGAGTGACTATCAAGTGCAGTCCTCTTATTTAACAAGAAATTGAGACCTGGTGACTTAGGAGGAGACAGAGCAGAGACCATTTTTAGGAATCCGTTGCCCCCAAGCATGGAAATAAAGGAAAGTCTTGAGTTCCTTCAAGGGGAGTTCCAGGCACCTAGCTAGCCTTGAGAAATCAACGACCAACCTGACAAGCAAAATGTAGCTTAAAACAGGTCCCACAACCTTCTTCTCACGTTTGGTAATTTGCTATAATGGCTTTCAGAACTCAGGGAAACAGTTTAGGTACACCTACTTGTTTATTATAAAGAATGCAAATGAATGACCAGATGAAGAGGTACACAGGGCAAGGTCTGAAAGAGTCCTGCGTGCAGGTCCCAACTTTCCCTATGGAGTTGGGATGTGCCTCCTAGCCCAATGACGTATTCACCCACCTGGAAACTTCTTGAAGTGTTATTTAGAGTTTTTATGGAGGTTTCATTATGTAGGCATAACTGATAAATCATTTCCATTTGTGATTAGCTCAATATACAGCCCACTTCCCCTCCTTAGATGCCCTGGTCTTTCTGGCAACCAGACCCCAACCAACCATGGAGAAGAGGCTATTTGGAGGACCCATTCTTTTGATGGAGAAGAGGCTATTTGGGGGACCCAGCCACCAGTCATCTCATTAACATGAAAAAAGACTCTCCTATCACTCTGGAGATTCCAAGGGTCATAGAGGCTCTTATGTCAGGAACCAGCGATTAAGACCCAATGTTATAATAGAAGGTGCTCCTATCACTCAGGAAATGACAAGGGTTTTAGGAGCTTTGTGCCAGGAACAGGGGATGAAGACCAAACATACATGTTTTTTAAAAAGTGGTTTAAAACATTTTCAGAGTGTTTCGAGTTGCTCTTTTCTGTGTATTTCTCTTTACATCACAACATCACAAGTATTTTCTCTTTCTTCCCAGTGTTCTGAAATCTCCCAGTGACATGTCTTGGTATGAGTCCACTCACTGGGCATTCCTAGGTCTTTTTAATTTGCAAACTCATGTCTTTCCATTCCGGGAAAATTTTCTTGAATTTTTCCTTTGATAGTAGTTTCACTTAAATTCTTTTTTTTTGGTTTTTCCTCTCTAAAACTACTATTCAGATCTTTTCCCCACTACCACTTTTTGTCTATGTCTGGTTTATTTTTGTTCTACTTCTGTACATTTTTTTTTCAATTCTTCCTATTGAACTAAAAAATTTTCTTTTAATGGCATTAAAGTCCTCTGAATGTTCCTGTTTGTTTATTTTGGATTGGTTTGGTTTGGTTTTTTTCGAGACAGGGTCTCACTTTGTCACCCAGGATGGAGTGCAGTGGTGTGATCGTGGCTTGTTGTAAACTTGAAACCCTGAGTTCAAGCAATCCTTCCACCTTGGCCTCCCAAAGTGCTGGGGCTTACAGGCAAGAGCCAATGTGCTAGGTCTAAATGTTCCTTATTAAAGTAGTTCGAAGGTTGAGAGGAAGATGGTGCTCTAGAAGCAACTCACCACTGCAGCTCTCAGTCAAGACGCAGAGGGTAAGCAAACACCGCATTTTCAGACGGATCCTTATAGCCCACAGAGCGGGGGAAAAGCCCAGGTGTAAAAGGCACGCAGGACT
>CM052664.1:4137438-4152960 GCA_028533165.1 Leontopithecus rosalia
ATACGTATGTGTGCGCACACATATATATGTGTATATACGTATGTGTGCGCACACATATATATGTGTATATACGTATGTGTGCGCACACATATATGTGTATATACGTATGTGTGCGCACACATATATGTGTATATACGTATGTGTGCGCACACATATATATGTGTATATACGTATGTGTGCGCACACATATATATGTGTATATATGTATGAGTGCATATACATATATATAAAACATAAGGGAAAAAAGAGGCACAATTGAAGTTTTTGAACCCAGGTTAAATCTGCCGTTCGGACCACCTGGCATTCTTTTCGGTGAGAGACAGCTGGGGCCTGGTTGGTGTTCAGAGTCTGGGGCATCCTTTAGGTGACCTCTGGTCACTTGGCTTACTTCTGATTCTCTCGTCCTTGGGCTACTGGGCTGCCAATGACTCAAGCCTGCTAGGGACCAGAGCATAGTTAAAAGGACCTGGTCACCGCAGGAAGCTGGGGAGTGAACGATGGCTTGTCAGCCCCTCATCGTGGCTACGTGGTCCTGGAGAAGTGAAAAATCTGAGACTGCAAGGAGGCTCCCAAGGCTCCCCCATCCCTCCCCCATCCAGGCAGGCACAGCTCTGAGCTCTTCTCTGCAGCAGCATTTTGTTCCCTCCAATTAACTGTACATAACAACAAGGAGTGAAACCAAGTAATTTAAGAAATAATTTATCATATTCAGTTTACCATTAACAGCCATCTAGTGTTTCCCTTTTAAATGAGTCTTTGTTCTGATGCTCAGCTCTTCTGTGTATTCCATAAGCTTTTAGTGAGTGCCTCTTCCGCCTCCCTCCCTCTCTGCCTCCCTCCTTCCTCCTGCCTCCTGCCTTCCTTAAGCTTTGAAACACAAGTGTCTTTCTGGAAGCAGCTGAGCCTTCTCCCATCTAACATCTTTTGTCCCAGTTAATAAGGAATTGAATGTTAATTTACAAGCATGAACTCCAGGCGGGGTGTGGAGACATACAGGGAGTAGGATAGTCTTTGCCCTGGGCCAGCTTTCAGCCCACCCAGGAGATGAGGCTCATTCACCAAGAAACAGGCAGGGAGGAAGGAGCTCATAGTATTTGTCAGTGTCGATGGCTGGACTACTGGACCCAAGAGAGGTCAGGTCTTGCTGTGAGAAAAGCTCCCTGGAAGAAGAGGACTTGAACAAGTTCTGAATGTTGGTATGGATTTGGAAAGGAAGTAAAGAAGAGGGCAGCTCATACAGGGGTCCGGCAGGAGCACAGACGTGGCTGTGGAGTAAGCCTCTGGCATGAGGGCAGGTGAGATGGGGACAGAGAGGTGAGCCTTAGCCAGATCAGTGCCCAGTTAGTAAAGCCCTTTACTTGCTTGCTTGCTCTTCTCTCTCTGCTTTGAGATCACCTGTTCTGTGAGCCTCTCTTTCCTTACCCCTAGAGTAAAGGGAGTCCAACTGTCCAGAAGAAATTAGGTGGTGGCCTCAGTGACATTTTAGGTTTCTTTCACATGTCTCTTCTGTTGAGCTCTGTGTATGTGTGTGAGCCCAGGAGGTCAAGGCTGCAGGGAGCTATCATTGTGCCACTGAGCTCCAGCCTGGTTGGCAGAGAGAGACCATGTCTCTTAAAATAAAAAAATAAAAAATGTGTGTGTGTAAGTGTATAGGTGAGTGTGAATGCAGACCTGAGCTCTCAGGGACATACCTCAGACACTTAGGTCTCTGGATTTGAGCCACAGCAGCAGGGTCTAAAGCTTTGAGTTGCTAAGGCTGTGAGACTCTGGACCCTCCACTGGTACTCTAGTAGTGGCTCTGCCTCAACTTCAAAGCCTGTTAAGCTCCCTGATGGTGGAAGATGGGTCCAGGGATTGGGAGATCAGGAAGTTTGGGCTTTCAGAGGGGCTGAAAGAGCAGCCATATATGCCTCTCCTTTTGAGCAAGGTCCCAAAGCTCTGGGGGCACATTGAAGGCTTCATGGTCAGGGTGTGCTCATGGCCTTCGGTGCTGACCTCTTTTCAGAAGGCCATATCATGCTGGGTGTCATTGGGAAGGGGTCTTGTTGGTGTCCAAGGAGCCTAGAGGCTAGCAGTCTGGACTCCCCGTAGCATGGGTCCCAGATGATCCAGGAGAGTGAGCTGAGCAGGGACCCTGAGGGTCTGGCTCTCCAGGCACACACACTCACCTCAAGGCCTCTTGAATAGTGTCTGAAAGGCCAGGCCTCAACCAAAACATTAAGATTTCCAGTATCTATTTTTAATTTCTAAGATTAAATATAAAATTGACAGCAAACTAAAAGAGAAAGTTACTTTTAATTCCAAATTGTGGCAATCTAATGAGCTGGGGACGTATTTCTTTACCAGAATTTCTTTTGGAAAGGACATATTATTTGTTTATAAGAAATACCCAGGTTAACTGCTTGAGATGGACAGTAAGAGCCCAAGGGAACACATGCAAAAATTGCAGAGTTGGGGTGGATCTTTAAGATTGGAAATGGTGTCAAAATTTGTTTTATTCCTGAGAGGAAAGATGGCAGGAAATTGAGGTGAATAGATACAATAGAGGGTCCAGAAGGGTTAGGGAAGGCCAAGAGAGATCCCCCTTCTTGCTCTGGGCTGTGCAGTATAACTGCACTCTGCTCTCTCCCCTACAGAAACATCTGTGAGATCTACGGTGCTCACTAAAGCTTTCCTGGGAGCAGGCTGTTTGGGAGGCCAGAAGCCAGGGGCAGCAGAAGTGGGTGCAGGTGACAGCAGAGAGGCAGGCAGCTAACATCTGTGCTGCAGATAGAAGGGAGCATTCAAAAGATGGCCACAGGGGTGGGCAAACCTGGAGTATTTGATTGGGTCACCTTATGTGGGAGGTAGACTGGGGGTGGGGGTTGTGTTCAACTTTAGAGAGAGAACTGAGCCTTCTTAAGACTAGGCTTTGGCATTAAGCAGTTAACTTAACGTAGAGTGAGGAGCTGATCCTGTGACGTCCAGTCATGCTGCTTCTGAACTTGAACTTCAGTTATCAGACGCTGTCTGTTTTCTTACGCACATTGTGAATTCATTTCCAGAAGCTTTTAAATTTGGTCCGGAGATACTAACATGCACTTTCTGCCTAGTCAGGAAAAAACAAAGCAAGCCGAAATGACCAAACACAGGGGACATCACGAGGCAATATTCCCTCGACTCTGTTCAAAGGACACTCAACTGCAGCCCCTGGACCACAGGGCCAGGATGTGGCATGTGTGTTTCTTCCTTCACAGCCAGGCCAGGCATGTGTGTTTCTTCCTGTCAGTACAAATCAGCTCCCTCAGTCCCTGTGTTCCCTAAGGACGGGGCCATGCAGGCATCTGATGTCATGGCAGGCCGCTGAGATTTTGTTCAAAGCTTAGACCTATTCCTCCCTTTTATGTGCCTGGTGGTGCTGCCCCTTTAAAACTTTTCTCCTCCTTCCTCCCCAGTAAGGGCAAACCAAGAAGAATGAAGCCAGGGTAAATTGAGAAAATATTTGAAACCTATTAAGAGTGGCAACAAGTTTATGGTGATTCTTAAGTTAATTATATCCTTTTTGACTTCCAGCCAGTCCCTTCGCTGGGCCTCCATATAGACTTGGCCACCTATCCCAGCCTCAGTCTGGCAGCATGCCTGCCTGCCTGCCTTGTTCCTTCTCTCCCTCCCTCCAACCACCTCCTCCCTGCACCCTCCTGCACAAATAAGTCAGCAAGCCACTGCAGCTACTCCTTGGGGCTTAAATGTGGTAGGCAGGGCTGTGATGGGTATAAAGAATTTGGAGTGTGTATGTATTTACCTCTGTGTGTGGGGTAGGGACATGGTGGCTAGTGGGAGACCACATCTATAAACACTGTTAACACAACCATATGCATTTATTTGCACATGCACTTTACAGTTTATAAAGTGTTATCTCCTGAGCATTTAAACACACAAACTTCATGCAACAGATGTCATCAGTGCCATTTTCTAGAGGAAGAAACTGAGGCTCAGAAAGTTCAAAAGGAGGTCACACCATTATTAGGTGGCAGAACAAGGTTGGCCTCAGGCCAGCTCTTTGATTCTGTATCGTATGTGTGTGTGCATGCATGTGCATGTGTATGCATGCAAGCATATGTCTGCACGCGTGTATGTATACATGTGCACGTGTGTGTGCATATGGGTATGTTTGCTTGTGTGTATGCACATGTGTGTGTATGTGTGCTTGTGTGTGGCTGCATGTGTGTATGTGTGCACATGTGTACACGTGTGTGTTTATGCACATGTGTGTGCATATGTGTGCACACACGTGTGTGTATGTGTGCACATGTGTACATGTGCTTGTGTGCACGTGTGTGTATGTGTGCATATGTGTACATGTGCTTGTGTGCACGTGTGTGTATGTGTGCATATGTGTATATGTGCTTGTGTGTGCACGCGTGTGTATGTGTGTATATGTGTATGTGTGCTTGTGTGTGTGTGCACATGTGTGGGGGGGAGGCATGTGTGTTTTCCCTGTACACTCTACTGGTTCCCAAATGAGAATGAAGTTGTACCTTTGTATAACGTTTCAGAATGTATGAAGGGAAGCCTTGACATACTGCCTCATTTAATCCTTAAAGCATTGCTGTAATGTTGCTATTGCCTTTGGGGGTTTCTTTAGGGATTGCTTCTCCGTTGTCCATCAGGTCAGCAGGGGCAGCTGCCTGACCTCCATCTCCCTGGCCTCTGTTGAGGTTCAGAGTCAGGCCCCTGAGCCGGGGGGCCACTCAGTCCGTTCCCTAGGAACTTTGCATCTGGGAATGAGAGAGTACAGCATGTGAACATGGTGGTTGAGTGTGACCATTTTCTGTCAGAAGTACTAGGATCAGAGAAAACCAGTGAACACTGAGAGCACAGAGGCTGTAGACTAGCAACAACTGCAAGAGACAAGGAGACATAGACCTCCCTGAATTTCCTACACGTCTTCATTCTTCGGTTCTACTCCATGAGGGTCAGAAGCTTCTCTCCCCTCCAAGTCTGTGTGACGCCCCTGTTGTCTGCCAATAAGATTTCTTTTATGATTATACTAGCTAGGGTTAAAGTTCTGTTCCAAAAGAATCCTCAACACTATATATTAGAATTGGAAGCAAAGTGAACTAAATACTTAAGTAGAAGGAATGAATAGTGGAAGTCAGAGGATGGAGCAATTTTCACTGTTGTGTTGCAGGAGCTCTCGTGAGCTAGGCATTGCTACCTTTGCTGAATACTGACAAGTGTGAGTAGCCCTTTGGTGAGCCCTGGGGAGGGGAATAAGAATATTCAGGAATCACCTTTTAGGAAGTTGCTTAGTCTAGCAGGTGCTTGTGGCTTCCCTGCCACATTCCAACCGCCCACCTCTGATTCCAGCTAAAGTTGTGGTGGACGTTCCCTTGCATACTGACAGCATCACGCCTCAAGGGTTTGCTTTGCTTCACTTGGCTTTTCTGTCTCAGTGCTTTCTCCAAAGCCATGGGAGCTCTCTCAGCCCATAAACAAGAATAGTCCAGGGATTTGGAGATGGGAGGGAAAAGAACCCCTGAGAGAAGAGAGTCTACTTGTAAGACAACTTACTCATAGGGCTGGTAAGTTGGTGCTGGCTATTGGCAAGAGGCCTCAGATGCTCCCCATGTGGAATCTCCATAGGGCTGATTGAGTGTCCTCACAGCATGGCAACTGGCTTTCTCCAGAATGAGCAATCCAAGACAGCAAGACAGAACATGCAATGCCCTTTATGACTGAGCCTCAGGAGTTACACATTGTCACTTCTCCAGTGTCCTGTTGGTTACACACGTCAGCCTTGTCCAGTTTGAGATAGAACCACACAAGAAAGTCAGTATCAGGAGAAACAGATCACCGGGCTGCCTTGGAGGCTGGTTACCATGACGTCTCTGACAACAGGGAATGTGAGCCAGAGGATAAATGCTTCCGCCTCCTAATGGTCAAGTACATTCTACGTGGTTCCTCCGAAGGTCTCTAGAGAAGCTGAGCCACAGTTGGCCATATCGGTAATCATCTCAAGTGCACACCCTTTATTGGTTTTTCCTTCTCAGCTTTCCATTCCTCACTCCTTCAGTCCTGCTTCCTGTGATCACTTTCCAAATAAACTCCCACACTGAGGTGTCTGTCTAATGCTTCTGGGGGAACCCAAACCAAAATACAAAGGCAACATCTAAAACAATTTTGAAACAGTGTTGAACCAGTCATGAAAGTATGCACAGCACAAACATGGTCATGAAAGCTTCACAGAAGTAAAGTAGAATCATAGATACCAAGGCTGGGAAGCATGGGGAGGGTGGGGGTATGAAGACAGATTGGTCAGGAGGTATCAACATGCAGTCAGGTAGAAGGCATAAGTTCTAATGTTCAATAGCAGAGCAGGATGACTATAGTTAACAGCAATGTGTTCTATATTTTGAAGCAGCCAGAAGAGAGAACTTGAAATGTTCCCAGCACATACAGATAATAAATATTCAAGGTGATGGATACTGGCCCAGATACCCTGACTTGATTGCTGCACGTTCTATGCATGCAACAAAATCAAATGTACCCATAAATATGAAAATATTGTATAGCAATAAAATGTACAATCCTTGGTACTCTCCTCTTACCTTGCTTCATCTTTTTTATAAAATACTCCTATATCAAATTATGTAATTTATTTGTTTTGTAATGAATGAATGATCTATAATGATAATGATTTATAACAAATGCTAACTTCCTTTGCTTTGTGAAATGTGATACACAAAATGGTGTTCCTCTGGTTCAGATCTCTAAGGTGAAGTCGGGAAGCCATCCTAGGGAGGACTGATGACCTGCAACTTTTTAAACAATAGCAACAACAAAAAAACGCAGAAACTTGCCTAGAATTTTTGGGTTGGGCCAAACAGCCTTGACGGCAACATTCTGGAAAGCAGCTGAATTTCACCAGAGCTGCAACTTCTGAACAGAAACAACTAATGATCTCACGTACTCAGCCAGCTGCCTCTACCAATGATGTTTTCTTTCAAAACGACCTGCACAGTCATCCTCAGCTTCCCTTTTTTAAAAAATTATTTTTTTAGGAATAGGGTCTTGTTCTGTCACCTAGGGTGGAGTAAAGTGGCACATTCCTAAAAACTGCAGCCTCCACCTCCAGGGCTCCCGTGACTCTCTGCCTTAGTCTCTCAAAGTGCTGGGATTTCAGGTGTGCACCACTGTGCCCAGGAAGCCCTCAGCTTCCTTTTCAAAACCCGTACTCCCCTCCCTCTCTTCGGAACACAAGTTGACGTTCAGTTGAATCTGTGTCTTCCAAATCGCACTTCTTCGGACTCCAATAAACACCTTATCACATGGAAAACAAAAAGAAAGGCTTCACCGGAGCAGCAGAAATTGCGAGATTGGGAAATGCAGTGAGAAGAAAGGCAAGAGGAGAGCATTGCGACTATGCAGCGCCCCTTCTGGTGGCATCACAACTTCCTGGGATTCCGTCCTGCACGCCCTTCAGCACCTACTTCCTAGTGAACCCTCATCCTGCACCCTCTATCTCAGCTGGCTGTTAGCCAGTCTCCTGAAGGTGACCATGGCTGGAAATAGCTTTCAGTGTGACACTTCCCAGGTAGAGTCAAATTTTCCCCAGGAATTAAAAAGAAAAAGCAACTCAAAACGAAGAGCTCACTTGGGGGAGTTCTGCGTTGCTGACAGGTCTGCTGTGGAGTTACCTGGATGACTGAAAGTTCTTCCTGGCACCCCTGTGGCCACCACATAAGCAGGCATGTTATGAGTATTTTTCGAGGTCTGAACCCCAAGGTTGATGGCACAAGAGAAGAGGAAGGAGGAGATGCTGAATGGACACCCTGTGCGCAATTCCATGTTGTGAGGGCCTCAGTGGGTCCTGTCAGGGGTGAGACCCCAGAACCGTGGGTTAGGAGGCCTGCCGCTTGAGCTCAATGCAGAAGCACAACTTGGCTTTTCACATAGACTTTTCCGTATTCCCTCACCCACTTGGACGAGGCCACAGAAAACAACAACCTGTTTCTTTATTAATGATGCTTTCTGCAGAGTTAGATTAAGCACTGATTAAAGGCAGATGCTTCCAAAGTATAAATGTAAGTACCCTCTCAGTCACTTCTCCGGTTACAGGGTTTCCTACACAATTCTTTAAAATCACTTTGGCTCCCTTCCCACTCGCCTTCCTCTACACTCTCCACCCAGTTTCCAAACCGCTCCTCCCAGAAGGACTCCAGGCGGCTGCCAGGAGCAGGAGCTCAAACTCTGCTGAGAGACTTGCTCTGTGGACGGCTTCAAGAAGTATTGCTGGGGCTGCTGCCTGGAGCCACCGTACCAAGAAGTCAGGTAAGTCCTCTGGGCTGGGGGCAGGCCTCTTCTGTTCTTTCAAGTCTGGGACCTGCCACTTGGAACTTGGTTTGTTTTTCCCATCAGGGTGGAGTACAGGCCTTTTGTGATTATTTCTTGATCAAATTAGAAGCAGAGAGTGGGTACGAGATACATGGGTCAGCTGGTGGGGTCCATCGGGGTGTTCTCCCTGCTGTCACATGCACTGAAAGGTCTGGGCTCACAGGGGCAGGACAGAGCCGGCTGGCCTAATAGGTGCTTGCAACCCTGGACTTTGTGTCAGCAACTGGACTTTGCTAGAAGAGGTCATTTCTTGTCTCCATCTGAGGCGATGGTAAAAATCCTCCAAATATTTTTTGAATTCCCTGTTGCCAATTTGTTAAATCAATTTATTTAATTGACATGCATGGCTTCTTTACTGAAGAGCTAGCAAATTAATCTTGGGGTTGATTTTGAATTGAGATCAATTTCATTAAACTCTGAACATGTTCATTGGCTTTCTGATTTTCTTATGGGATCTATGAAGAGGGAAGGAGATATCTCTTTTTTTTTTTTTGGTAACTTACATTAATAAACATGGATTATGTATCATCCAAGTTAAGAGCTTGTTCATGTTACTACCTAAAGTGAACGAGGAGGCTTTCTGTAGGGCACGTCTACCATTAAGCTGCCTGGCTTGGGTGGTGGACAAGAGTGTCATGATGGGGCCAGTGGAATGCCTGTAGGGCTGGCATGTGAATGAGGAGGTGGCAGTGCTGAGGTCCTGGGAGGCATGTCACACACAGTGAGGCTGCCACAGACGCAGCCCAGCCCAGCCGGAGGTTCGTGAGGCTTTCTCCTCTTGACTCCCTTCTCCCTGCTCCTTGGGGATATCTGTTATAAGCACAAAGAAATAGGCAGGTGGTGGAATTATATCCCATGGTGGCTAAGAGTACAAGGCCTGGAATGGGATTGCTTTGGCTTGAGATTTTCCAGCACTTACTTATGTGATCATAGGCAAGTTTTCTCCATTTCTGTAAGTATATACTGTCTTCTGCAAAATGGGGATGATGTAATCCCCACGTTGTAGATTTCTGGGGAAATTCTGAAAGATAATTCATTGAAAGGATTTGCCCCTTTGTTTAGCCCATCATTCATGGCTCTTATTGATCCCAGTGTGGACCTCTGGCATTCCAGATTGTGTGGACCAGATCTATGCTGAAATGTTCCAGGTGAGCAGTTACAAACCTCTTGAGATTTCCTTTACTGGTTAGGGTAAAGTATGAGAATCAGGACATCAGTTTGCTCTTTGCCTAAAGAGAAAACTAGAAACACCAGGCGAGGAAGGTATAAGGTTAAGGCCTCGGACCTTTGAGAGAAGGCCATAAATAATTCACCTTAATTCTAGATGAACGTTTCATTCAGTAACCCCCAAGGATAGTATTTCCCTTATAAATTGTTTTGAAGGTTAAATGAGATAATGTACGTCAACACACCCCAAATTTCACCTTGAACAGCATAGACACTATGAAATAATAGCTATCTTTATAAAAAATGTTTGTGTTACAGGGTTTAGTGAAAAAGTCACCGTTTAAAATGGTTCTACAGGACAATGCCAGTCATGTGGAATATATGGACAAAGGGACTACTGCAAAGAAATACACCAACATTAAAGCTTGCATGTATCAGACGGCTGTGGCTTGTGGGTAGTCATTTCCTCTTCTTGTTTTCTAATTGTATTTAATGAATGACTCTATCAGCCAGGGCCCCAGCAGGAAACAGATGACATGTTCAAATTGGACATTCGGAGGATATTTTATTAAAGGGACTTTTTACAAAGTGTATGGGCAGAGTACCGTTAACAGAAGCAGGTGACCGTGCATTTCTCGGGTTGGTAAGAGTGAGGTGCCATTACACCCCACATCAGAAGAGGCGAGGGAAGGGAAGTGTGAGCCCTGTGGACGGGTCACCTCGCAGGTGCTGTGGCCCACGGCCACCATCAGGGGAGCTGGGGAGAAATCCCTGCCCTCAGTCTCCTACCATTTTCTGAGTCACTCGCTGCATGCCTCTTACCAGCCAAACCCAACCATAAGCCAGAGTGTGAGATCCCACGGGGGACTACGTGTGGATCAGCTTCGCCTCACTGAGCAGGGTGGGGAAGGGTGGAGAGTGAGCTGGAGGGCACAGTGAGGCTCTGTGACTATTGTAACTACAGGGAAATTAATGAATAAGAGCCGGGAGCTCGTGTGCAGCCCTCAGTGCTGTCACGCTGCGTTGCCCGCTAGCCAGGCCACCTCCGTCCCTCCTCCCAGTGAAACGACTTCGATTCCTCATCACCGTGCCTCCTTCAGGGCTCCCACAGCACCCAGTGATGGTCCTTGGTGCAGCTGTACACATGCGTGGTTTCTTCCTCCAACATTTCTTCACCTGGTCCCCACAGATTGGAATAAGGTTGGAGTTTCACATCCCTTTGCATCCCCAGCGCCCAGTACATGGATGAATGAACCATGGGAGGTCAGGCCTCTATGCTCCTATAAAGCTTGCAGCTTTGGAAAGTGAGGCCTCCGTCCTCTCTCCTAGGTGCTTGCTTTCTGCCTGTTCGGCGGGAGTGGGCTGGTCCTCGGAGGAGCAGTTGCAGAGTTCCCTGTGCCAGGCGGCCTGGGCCACCCTACAAGACTGGCCCCTCGGCTCAGGCAGGTCTTGCAGGGCCTCCTCACTGCTCTCCCAGGCTCTGTCATTCCCCATGTCAAGTCGTAACGCGTGTGTGGCCGGCCTCCCAATTTAAGACTCCTGCAAATTGAGATGATGCTTGTTTCCTTCACGGCCCAAGGGGATTTGGAGCCTGTCATTGTGCCTGATATCTTGTTTCTCTAGTTGGAATCAGAAGATGTTTTGATCCCCTGAAGGATTTCCACAGTCCTTTTGCAATCCTATAAAAGCAACACAAGCACGTAATTCAAATAGCTAAGAAGAAGATGTTGAGAAGGATATAACATGAAAAGTAAAATGTCTCCACTTTTACCTCTATGCTCAGTCCCACTTTTAACCATTTTAGTTTTAAATTCTGGTCATGGTCTCTCTTTCTTTCTTTAAACATTTTCAAGTTTTATCTTATTTTTTTTTCTTTGAACTACTATGCCCTGGGACTATTTTATTTTAAATTGACAAAACAATAATTGTACATATTTGTGTGTTGGGGAGTCTAACTTTAAATTAGCTTATACTGCTATTTCTTGATTTATCAAGATTGAGTAGAAGTTTTTGAATTGTTCCTATGGGAGATGAGGAATTCAGCTTATTGACGGTAATCCTTCTGTGCTCCACATGATTCTTCCAGTTTTTGTTATCTGTATTTAAATTTTAGTTTTGTACTTATCTGTGTAATTTTAAGGAATAAACTTATTCTTTTTTTCTTGTTTTGAGATGGAGTCTTGCTCTGGAGTACAATGGCGAGATCTCTGCTCACTGCAGCCTCCGCCTCCTGGGTTCAAGCAATTCTTCTGCCTCAACCTCCAAAGTAGCTGAGATTTTAGGCATGTATCACCACACCCAGCTAATTTTTGTGTTTTTAATGGAGATAGGGTTTTACCACGTGGGTCAGGTCTCGAACTCCTGACCTCATGATCTGCCCACCTCAGCCTCCCAAAGTGCTGGGATTACAGGTGTGAGCCACTGAGCCCGGCCAGAAAAAACTTATTCTTGTATGACTTGACCAACCTTTCATAGTGTCTTGACTCTCCAAGTTTTTATGGTGAGAAAATTGGTATCCTTAATCTTCCCTTCACTTTTTCTCACCAACTCCAGCTTGCAGTAAAATTTTATAACCTTTATAGCATTTGTATTCTATTAGATACTTATAATTAATTCTGCTTTATCTTTAGGATTGTGAGAATTAAAAACTAATAACCTGAATTATCTAATGAATTTGTAGCTGCTTTCCTCAAAACCAAGAACTGTACTGTATTTGGACCCATAATAAAGGTAAAGAAATGGATGCTGGTATTACTGACTCTGCTGCACATTCTAAGTCTCAAGGTCAAATGAATTCTCTTATTTTTTCTATTATATTGAAGGATGGCCCTTACCAAGGTTCCTGTCAAAATGGCATGGTATCAGGGCTCAAATAATTTAATTGGCTTTACCTATAAACCATGACTTTTGAAGTACGTCTTCAAATTCAAATTTTGATGGAATTTCTCATTGCCTTTCTTTTAACCTGTGGAAAAACCATTTTCTTAAACATATTCTTTGTTATATAAAATTTTCTTTATACTTAAAGATTTTTCCCAGGATTCTCTGACTTTTCTATTTAGTTGGAGCAATTGCTTCTTCTTCTTCTTTTTAAAATTAAATTTTAAGTTCTGGGATCCACGTGCAGAATGTGCAGGTCTGTTACATAGTTATACATCTGCCCTGGCAGTTGAGCAATTGCATCTGAAGCCTATTGATGCGTGGTTGACCTGAAACATTTTATGGCACTCTTGGGTTAGGGACACAGTGTCTTGGATTCCATGCATCCTGCTTTTCTGGATTCTCTTTTCATTGTCTGGAAGCATATACTCAAATAATTATTTTGTAAAGAGTCATTCAATATCTGAAGATTTTATCTTCAAATTTGTTTGCAGGACTTGCAAAACAATGGCACTTAGCTAGTTTAATTCATTGATCAATTTCCTAGCAATGCAATCTATTTTCTGTACAGAAAATGTTCAGAATTAAGTATTTCTGTACAAATTTCACCACAAGGATTTGAATCATTCCAAATTTTACCAATTATAGCTTGTGCCATCTTGATTTTCTATTAATTTATCAATTTTATCTATTTTGTGGATCCAGCCTTGATTTTCACAGTCTAATTTTCCTGAGTTTAGTTTTAAAGAACATTTGATTCTTCCATTAATTATTTTTTAGTTAATAAGGAAATTTTACTGCATACTGTATGTGCTTTCATTTTGTCAGACTTATTTGAGTTGATAATTTTTATTCAGTTTTCCTTTTCCTGGGTCAATTTTTGCAGTTTCCAATGCTACTTTTTTTTTTGAGACAGAGTCTCATTCTGTGGCCCAAGCTCAAGTTCAGGGGTGCGATTTCAGCCCCTGCAAACTCCACCTCCCTGGCTCAAGAGATCTTGTGCTTCAGCCTCCTGAGTAGGTGGGATTACAAGCACACACCACCACACCTGGCTAATTTTTGCATTTTTAATAGAGACGGGGTTTCACCATGTTGGCCAGGCTGGGCTCAAATTCCTCATCTCAAGCAATCTGCCTGCCTTGGCAGTGTTGAAGTTATGGGTGTGAGCCACTGTGCCTGGTCTCAATGTTTTTTTTTTTTTTTTGAGACAGAGTCTGGCTGGGTTGCCAAGGCTGGAGTGTAGTGACACGATCTCAGCTCACTGCTACCTCCCCCTCCTGGATTCCAGTGATTCTCCTGCCTCAGCTTCCTGAGTAGCTGGGATTACAGGCGCACACCACCACAGACAGCCAATTTTTGTACTTTTAATAGAGATGGGATTTCACCATGTTGGCCAGGCTGGTCTCGAGCTCCTGACCTCAGGTGACCCACCTGCCTTGGCCTCCCAAAGTGCTGGGATTACAGGCGTGAGCCACCGCGCCCAGCCAATGTTACTTTTAAGATGTGGTTCTTCAGGTTTTGTTTTTAATCATCTATAACAAATTTTAATGTGTGTAGTTTCGGGGGTTATCAGTTTTGTTTTGTGTATTTATTTTAAGCAAGTTTCTCTTTCTCAAGAACCCAGGCAAAATATCTCCCAGATCAAAATGGCAGGGTGAATGTGTCCAGATTCTTCTTTAATCACCACATTAGAATGGCAGCACCACCCGCCACCAGGCTCCTTGCTGTAACCGAGCATAGGGTCCAGTTTTTGCCATCCGGGGCCTTTCCCAGTGCTTCCATTTTACAGGATTGACTAGCACCCATATGCTGTTCACTGCAAAAGACTTATGCTCTGAATTAAATTTCTTTCTTGAGCTCTAGAGTCAAATGCAGCAGAGTCTCATTATATGCCCACTTCATTCATACAAATTCAATTATACATGTTCATGAGGAGGGGGCCATTTAAATAGTGTGGGCAATTTCGTCATCCAGGCCTATCGGTAATGAGCTTGACGCTGTGGGGTAGAATGTGATCAATCTACAGTCCTCCATTTAGTTTCAGCTGATACATGGTTCTCACAGTGTTATCACTGCTTGCCCTAATCATAGCATGCTTGAAGACTCTCAAGTTGCCCTTACCATGGCCCTGAAACACAATCTAACTACTTTGTTTGGGGCTAACCTGAAGAAAGAGTGTCTGGTTCTGGCGGTGGAAGAAAAGCCAGTTGTATTGAACTCGTTTGAGTAATGAGTTGGGATGCCGCTTTTGTATGGTGCTTTCCTGAGGGAGTTTCAAGAGAAATTTTTGCTACATTTCTTTGTTTCCACGCTGTTTTCAGAGCCTGACATGCATGAACTGTGATTCGCTGTATTCAGGTGCCCCTGGGTTCTCTCCCCTGGCAGGTCCCCCAGGCAGCTTCAATGCAGTGTGCTGTAAACCAAATGTATTCCCCGCAGGGCCTGCCTTTTCTTGCACTCTGTCTCACTGAGTGGCCACACTGTCCTCCCAGATGCCCAAGCCAAGAATCTCCATGGGGACCATCCCTTAAGCCCCTCTCTTCCCATTAATCATGTGTCAAGGCTATTTATTAATTCTCAAATCCATCCGTGTCATTAGGTCATCCCCTGCAGTTTGAGTTCCTGCAACCGTTTCCCAGCCCACTTCTCTGATTGCAGCCTCGCCTTCATCCTCCTCCCTCAAGCTCTTTCAGTCCCCAACAGTCAGAGGAACTTTGTATTTTATTTTATTTTTATTTATTTATTATTGCATTTTAGGTTTTGGGGTACATGTGCAGAACATGCAAGATAGTTGCATAGGTACACACGTGGCAGTGTGATTTGCTGTCTTCCTCCCTTCACCCACATCTGGCATTTCTCCCCATGTTATCCCTCCCCAACTCCCCTCCTCCTCTGTCCCTCCCCTATTCCCCCAAATAGACCCCAATGTGTAGTGCTCCCCTCCCTGTGTCCATGTGTTCTCATTGTTCATCACCCACCTATGAGTGAGAATATGCGGTATTTCCTTTTCTGTTCTTGTGTCAGTTTGCTGAGAATGATGTTCTCCAGATTCATCCATGTCCCTACAAAGGACATGAACTCATCGTTTTTGATTGCTGC
>CM052664.1:4153460-4169902 GCA_028533165.1 Leontopithecus rosalia
CATCCAACTTTGTTCCCTTGCTGGTGAGGAATTGTGGTCCCTTGTAGGAGGCGAGGTGTTTTGGTTTCGGGTGCTTTCCTCCTTTTTGTGCTGGTTTCTTCCCATCTTTGTGGATTTATCCACCTGTCATCTGAGTAGTTGCTGATTTTCCGATTGTGTCTCTGAGTGGACGTCCAGATTGTTTATGATGAAGTATTTCTGTTTCTTTGTTTTCCTTCTAACAGTCTGGCCCCTCTGCTGTAGGACTAATGAGGTCCACTCCAGGCCCTGCTTGCCTGGGGTACACCTGTAGCAGCTGCAGAACCATGAGGGTTGCTATCCATTTCTTCTTCTGCTATCTTTGTCCCTGAATGATGCCTGCCAAATGTCAGTCTCATCAGTCCTTTGTGAGGTGACTCTTTGGATATACAGGGGTCAGGGAGCTGCTTGCGGAGACTGTCTGTACTTTATACTTGAGGAGACAGTCTGTACTTTATAGGAGCTCAAGTGCTGAGCTGTGAGCTCCGTTGTTCATTCAGGGCTGCTAGGCAGATACGTTTAAGTCTGCTGCAGCAGAACTCATAAAGTCCCTTTTTTTTCTCAGGTGCTCTGTCCCGGGGAGTTAAGGCTTTATTTATGAGTATCCGTTGCACTGTCCTGCCCAGCAAGGAGACAGTCTAATCACTGCTTGCCTGTAGTGGCTATGCTGAGCTGCCGTGAGCTCCACCCTATTGCTGTGAGCTCTGCCCTGTTGCTGTGGGCTCCGCCCTGCTGCCGTGGGCTCCACCCTGCTGTCATGGGCTCCACCCTGTTGCTGTGGGCTCTGCCCTGCTGCTGTGTGTAATTCCCTGTAGCCCTGTTTATATGGGTATGGTTAGAGCTGCCATGGTGATGATGGCCCACCTCTGTAGTGGCAGACTCTCTCTGTTATGGCGGGTTGCCTTGGCAATGGCAGGCTGCATCAGCAATGGCAGTGTACCTTTGTAGGGGTCAAGTGCCTCCATAATGGCGGACGCTCCTCCTGCTCCAAGCTGCACTGTCCTGGGTTCAGCTGTGCTTGTCGTGAAACTCTCAACCCCAGCATTTCCAATTGCTGTTTTGTTTGTTTTTGTGGGGGTGGGACCCACCGAGCCTGATCACCTGGCTCCCTGCCTCAGAGCCCCCCTTTTTTTAAAAAAAAAAAGTTGAACAGTTGACTCTCTCCCGGGTGTTCCAGTTGCCTGCTGAAAGGGTGCCGGGATCTGTGTGATTTCCTGTACAGTGACCCACTGCACCGGCTGGAATCACGTTGCTGCCCAGGAATCTCCTGGCCTGGCTTTCTGTTTAAGTCCTGTTTAATCAGATGAATGTGCTAATCTGCCTTCTGAAATCTGCAATTGCCAGTTTAACAGGGCAACCAAACCAGTGTACTTTGTACAGAGTGCCGCTGCACTGTGGCTTCAGCCCAAACAGCCACACTGGCCAAACAGCTGGGCTGGTGGCCCATGCGGCTCCTACACCTGGGAATCTCCTGGTCTGTAGGCAATAAAGATCTGTCTGGAAATGCGGCGTCTACTCAATCTGCGGATTCACTGGGAGCTGCAATCCTGAGTTGGTCCTACAGTGCCATCTTCCTAACTTGTATTTTAAGTCCAGGGGTACACATGCAGGTTTGTTACATAGGTGAACTTGTGTCATGGGGTTTTGTTGTACAGATTATTTCATCATCCAGGTATTAAGCCTAGTTCCCATTACTTATTTTTTCTAATCTTTTCCCTCCTCCACCCTCTGCCTTCCCATAGGCCACATAGGCCTCAGTGTGTGTTGTTCCCCTCTATGTGTCCATGCGCTCCTATCATTTAGCTCCCACTTATAAGTCAGCACATGTGGTATTTGGTTTTCTGTTCCTGAGTTAGTTTGCTAAAGATAAGGATCTTCCAGCACTATCCACATCCCTATAATTCCTCATAGTTAGAATGGCTTTTCTTTCTTTTTTTTTTTAAAGACAAATCTGATAGTGTTTCTTCTCTGTAATGATAATAATAATAATAATAGTAATGAAACCCCAAACCTTTAGCAATTCCCCGTTATCCTCAGGGTAAGTCCATGGTCTTTACCAAGGATTGCAGGCATGCACACCCTCTCCCTCTGCGGAGTAAAGCCCTATTGGCCATTCCACTCCATGAAATCTCCATTCCTGGCAAACAGGACTGGTTGCTGGACATCATGCTTTTTCTCAGCCAAGGGTTTCTGTACACACTATTTGCTCTCCCTGCAACATCCTAATGTCCCCCTTTTCTTGTCCTAAGTCTTATATCTCCTTGAGGTCTTCATAAAGCTTTGGATAACAACCCCTGCTTCCTTGATGAGACACGTATCCCATGATGAGACGCCTATCCCGTGATGGGACTCCTATCCCGTGATGAGCCACCTGTCCCGTGATGAGACACTTATCCTGTGATGAGACACGTATCACGTGATGAGACACCATGAGACACCTATCCTATGATGAGACACCTGTCCTGTGATGAGACACCTGTCTTGTGATGAGACACGTATCCCGTGATGAGACACCTGTCCCCTGATGAGACACCTGTCCCGTGATGAGACACCTGTCCCGTGATGAGACGCCTGTCCCGTGATGAGATGCCTGTCCCATGATGAGACACGTATCCAGTGATGAGACATGTATCCCATGATGAGACAGCTGTCCCGTGATGAGACACATATCCCATGATGAGACAACTGTCCCGTGATGAGACATGTATCCCGTGATGAGACACCTGTCCTGTGATGAGATACATATCTTGTGATGAGACACCTGTCCTGTGATGAAACACCTGTCCTGTGATGAGACATGTATCCTATAATTAGACAACTTATCCTACATGTAGACGGAGCTCCATTACTTCTCCCTGTAGTAACATTTGTTCTATTTTAATTTGCTGTCTATGTCTTTTCTACTACTCCAGGACAGTGTAGCTGTTGGACCAGGGACTGTGTTTCTTCACCGTGCCTAGCACCATGCCAAGAACAGACACAGGGCACATAATTGTTGAATGAACAAACCAGGGATATGTTGGATTCCTTATTGTAATTCCCTGGGGTGGGTATAAGAGTCAGCCCTAGACTAGCATCCAGTAAATAAGAAAGCAAGAGGATGCCTGGCATGGGGAATAGAGGCATTCAGCCTGAACACTAACTGCTTGTTTTCAGTGTCCAGTTTAAACCCTGGAGCTGTAGAGAAAGTCCTCAAAGAAGCTATCATCCTATGATAGAGTAACCCTATTAACAAACCCTTTCTGCTTTCTTAGGGTTGGAATCCTAGACGTGAGAGAGCTGGCACGGATCGCAGTTCATGCCAGTGTTTATGGCTCTTTTGTTACCATCTCATCATGTTTTAAGAACTTTGCTGACCAGATGCAATGAAAGACCCTGCACTGATAATTTTGCCTTTGCAACCCACACCTATGGCCCAGTCGATTCCCTCTTCCTCCTCCTCTTGTTTGGGCCATGGCAGCCGCTCGCCTGCTACTTACAGGTCTCACTTCTGCAGCTGAGCCAGCTCAGCCTTATTGTCTTGCGTAATGCCTGGGTCTCAGTTTTAGAAAGTGGGCTTCTTCTGCTCACTTGTTTCTGAACTTAACTTCCCACCTCTTGCCAGGTCCTCCAGGAATGATGCCCCGCTTTGGTACTGTCTATGCCAAAAATTCCTGCTATACCCATGGTGGTGTTCATCTCTTCTGATCTTCACAGCCTGCTCCCAAGCCCCCTGACCTCAGCTCAGCTCTTGTAGGTCCTTGTGACACCATCCTTTAAGACTGGAATCCTAGGGCAGACTGTTTTATTTCTGCCTCCTGAGGACTCTCTGAGGATCTGTGGCTTGTCTCTGTCCTGAGGGTGAAGATGGTTGACAGATGCTACCCAGTCATCTTCCCAGATGAGCGGAATTTTCGCCCCTTCACTTCTGACTCTCTGGCCGCAATTGAGAAGCGGATTGCCATCCGAAAGGAGAAAAAGAAGTCTAAGGACCAGACAGGAGAAGTGCCCCAGCCCCGGCCTCAGCTTGACCTGAAGGTCTCCAGGAAGCTGCCCAAGCTCTATGGTAACATTCCCTGTGATCTCATAGGAAAGCCCCTAGAAGACTTGGACCCATTCTACAGAGATCACAAGGTACGTCGTAAGGAGGTGGGGTGTTCTAACTATGCCGTTGTAACTGCTGTTGCAGGTTCTCCAAACACACTTTGGCCTTACAGCTGGCAGGCTGTGCCTCTGCACTGCTGTCATCCCCGGCATTGCCTTCATAGTCCTGAAAACCCTTTTCAGCCCTCATTTATTCACTGAAATGCATGTGTTAGGGGAGAAGATGAGGGTGGGGAACTGCAAAAGGGTAAACGGAAAACAGAGAAAACACAAATGAAGTCTGGAGAGAAGTCTGGGACCACTTCTGAGTGGTCCCAGAAGTCAGGTGCAGGCTGTTTCAAGTGATTGGCTTTATGACTCTGGGCAAGTCACTTTACAAACCTTCCCTTTTAAAATCTGTAAAATAGACGTGATGCCTGATGGCCCTACCTTAGAGTATGGATATGCTGGGAAAGCACTTTATGGCCTTCCACTGTAAGGCATTATACTAATGTAAAGCATAAGTATCATGTCCAGAAGTGCTCATTATGGTAACAAGATTTTACCTGAAAACTCTTGGATAATAGGCTTTCTAGACTATTAAATGAGGCCAATAGGGTTCAGACCAACACTTGATACATAGTAGGAGCTCAATAAATGAAATCTAAGAGAAATGGTACCCAAGTGGGCACATGCAGATTGTATGTAAACTCAAGGCAAATATGTGAAACCCTTGCTGTTTTATCGCCTGGATGCAGTTCTGGCAGGGAAATTCTAATAAAGGCTTCTTGAAGGGGCTCCTGAGTGAGGAAATGTAAACTTTGAGCTCCCAGGGATGCTCTAGAGCCTGAGGCTGTGAGCACCGTTATCTGCATACTGTCCGCTTTTAGGAAAGGCTCAGAAGATCCTGCCATCAGCATCCCGCTGTGCGATCCAGCAGAGATTGGAAATCCCACCTTGCCACACTGAGGTCAGAGCGGGAGGAGGCTGGGAGCTTAGGGAAAGCCCTAGAAAATATGGGGTGCTGAGAACATCTGCCTGGCATCCGAAAGAAACTGACCTTTCAACGCAAGATTGCCTGATTTGCATGTCCTTCAATTGGAACAGACTTAGGGTTGCCAGGCAAATGAGGACCACATGTATAGAGGGAAGCAGGGTGTAAGTAGGAAGGACAAGCAACGGGGAAAGAAGTGAAGAAGCAAAAACATTCCAATATTTCTCCTTTTTCTGATGCCCCAGGATTCCAGGGCCTTCTTGGAGGTACAGTTGTTGGAGGTGACTCGACTGTAGAGGATTCATTCTGCCTCAGTGCTGGACAGGAGACCCATGAGTCAGGCAGCAGCTTGGTGTGCAGCTGACAATTCTCAGAGAACAGAAATATTCCAGCCGGGGTGGTAATTCTAGGACCACCACTTCTTAGTCTGGGTCTTCCATTTAAATCAGAAGACATTTATTTAGAGCTCTGCACACCCCTGATCTCACATGACCAGTGCCCTCAGCTGTCATGTGAGGTATGTGTGATCATGATTAGCACTCTGTCTTATAGTCGAGGAAACCAGAGCCTAGCTGGAAAAGTGGCTTTAGCCAGGTCAAGCAGCCAGTGAGTGACAGAGCTAGGATGCAAACCTGAGGATGCTTTTTATCATCACAGGCTGCTTCTCTTTAGAAGCCCCATTTTGAAGAGCAACAGGGAAAAGAAGTAAAGAAGTGTCGGCAGGCAGGAGGAGCTAGTACCTATCATTTTAATCATTAAAACCCTGGAAATTAGAGTTAAATGCATCATTAGTTAAAATATTTAAAGCAGTAAGAAGAGGCATCAATAAAATATCAACATCAAAGGGCACAGAAGGAGAGCCATATTGTATCACTTATTAATCTGGGGTGACTCGCCTCAAAGAGAGCTTTGTTTCTGCCCTAAAATTGTGTGTCTATTCAAAGCAGCACAGATTTTCCAAAGCAGGTCTTGGGCTCTTGCTCATATTTTTTTAAAAAAACTCTGAGGCTCATTTCATTATTATGGGGGCAAAGAAAAATATCCTAGTACATATTTTCCCTGCTGCCAGATGACCATCAGACCAGTCAATCCCAGCAACTCATTAAAGGAAGGTTGATGGCTGGCAGTGGCTGAGGTTCTGGCACCTGCGCCAAGGCAGCACTCACAGTACTGACTTTGGGCCTGGGTGCGGAGGTCTGTCTCTCCTGCCTGAGAACATGTGATATTACATGGCCAAGTAGTACTTTTTGCAAATCTGAAGGAGCTGAGTTAAGGAGAAAGGAATGACTGTTACTTTCTGAAGGCTTTTGTAACTGACAGCCATAGGGACAGATAGGCGGACAGTAGATTACAGCTGAATGGAAAGAGGGAGGTTTGGGGATGGATGTTAGAAGCCTGTTAGTGACAGGTTTTTGTCCAGGGTCAGCTTCATTCCCAATGCCCAGGGAGTCACGCTAGGAGAAAATGGGCAGAGGGTCAGTGTTCCTCAGTGGGACTCCACTGGGCACCTTGGGAGGCATAATGCACATTGGCAAGTGCGTCCTGTTCAGCATCCCCAGGCCTTCCCAATAAAGGCCAGTAGAACCCGTAATCATTACAACAGACAACCCCAAACACCCACACACATTTCCAAATGCCTTCTGTGGGGGCAATATGCACCATCCCTGCTGGTTAAGAACCACAGGTAGATTTGCCCCTATGTCCACAGAGGTAAAGAAGGAGCAAGTCCAGAAAACTTGGTGACTTTTTTCTTGAAGATCATCAAGGTTAGAATTGACTGGTATTTCACTCAGCACTTCTTAGACCTGTGGCACAGCAAACTTGGATCCTCCAGGTCACTTGCTGTCCTAAGATTCATTACCAAGTTTTCATTAGTAATCAAAATAATGTAAAGTAATCTGCTGAATCTAAATGTCTAAGGTCAATTTCTGTCTCTTAAGTTCTCTTCTGGTCCCTTTCCCCATCGATACGTACCATGGAGTATAATATTAAGGGTTTCGTTTTCCCCAGTTGTTCCTCTACGCTCCTAATATTGGTATTTTCAGGTCCCATGTTTTCCATCTCTGGTCCCTCTGGAGTATCCCACTGGGTACATATTCCACAGCCCCACAGTTATATTATAATTTTCTCTAAATGAGTTAATGATAAATATTGTTTTGTCACTGCATTTAATTCCTGTTGTATGTGTGTGTTTTCTTGTTTTGTTTTGTTCTGCAGACATTTATGGTGTTAAACAAAAAGAGAACAATCTACCGCTTCAGTGCCAAGCGTGCCTTGTTCATTTTTGGACCTTTCAATTCAATCAGAAATTTAGCCATCAGAGTCTCAGTCCATTCATATCCTTTTGTTGCACCTTCTACTAAATCCAGATCATTGGAAAAGTGCATGTGCCCCAGATAGTTCATGTTATTGAATGGAAGCATATAGTGAATTATTTCCACAAATACTGGCTGAGTGCCTACTGCTGCAGGCAGGAACTGTGCTGGATGTGAACAAGATGTCATCTCCTTCTCTGGGATCCTGTGGCCTCAGAAGGGGATGGATTGAAAGGCAGGCCATTTCTTTAGTGAGATTGGTAGTGTGACAGTGGGAGCAGGGAAAGGCACTGCTGTGCTTTAGAGGCATCAAGGATCGCTTCTTAGAGGAAGGTGCATCTAAGCTGACACCTGAAGAGTTAAACTGGCAACCTGGGCACCATATTGAGTTGATAAATGTGTTGTGTTGGACTTACACAGTATATAAAACTTTAAAAAAAACACTTGCTAACATGAATACTCCAAATTTCCAGCTTTTCTTGAAAGATGGAAACTGGCAAGGCTAGGTTTACATTTCTGTTAGTACCCGGCAAAAATCGGGGGAGTAAGAAATTGCTGCCTCTTTGTAGGGGGCATGTAAGCTCTGTCTCACCACCTCTGCACCCTCTTGTGGCTGAACATTTTACCCATTTATATCCTTTGTCAGGCTCTTAAAACGTAGGGTTTGCAATGTCAGTCTTAAAGCGTAAAGGCAGGTAGGAATGATTAAGCATTTCTGATGTATGCAAGGGTTGGGGGAGACATAGGAAGTTTTAGACAGGGGGAAGAGAAAAAGATATGGGTTGATAGGTTTAGTTAAATATTGAGGAGAATGGCAATGAATAAGTATTTGGGTTTGGTTTCCTAGAAGCAGAGCCTGATACGGGGATTCTTATTTAAGTGATTTAACAGAGGAGTGCTTTCTGGAGAAGGAGAAAGGGAAGCAGAAGGGAAGAAAATGAAGAGCCAAGCAAGGATATAGTCTCAGTGGAGTTGGCTTCATACTGATCCCATGAGGAACTCTGGAGCACAAATTGTCCCACTTCGAAGCGAGGGCGTAAGGCAGTCAGACGTGTGGAAGGGGGTGTGTAGCTCTCCAAGTGAGGAGGCTGCTATTCAGCAGGGTACGATTCCCCACAGGAGGGGACAGTCGTGAGTTGCTCTCAGCCAACACTCACGGTCAGAAGATAAATGCACCTGCAGAAACGGGGACCAGTAGGGGCACTCCCAGGCTTACGCAGTAGCAGATGACTCGTGCCATCCTGCCATGTATCTGCCTTAATGGATGGGGCCACATTGTTCAGCATGTTCATTATCAGCACCGTGATCATCAACTGTGTGTTCATGGCCAGCGGGCTTGGCAAAACCAGCAGCAGCAACGGTACCGACATTGCCGAGTAAGTATTTTTCTTTCACTCACCTGTCCTAAGTTTTTAACAAACATACCTAGGACAGTTAATGATGACACCGGAGAGAAAGAAAAAGTCCCTAATAATTCTAACACCTATAGTGGTAGGCTCAGTTTTATTTTTGCCCTTCTTTTGTTTAGTTTGTAATAAGCAGCATATATACAATTTTATGTTCACCTTTTAAGTGATTTTCTTTGCATTTATGTAAGTTTTATAGGAATCTATTTGGATGGCTATATACTATTTTATCAGGTGAATAAACCATAATGTACTTAATCACTCTAGCATTTTAGTAGATTATAACATGGTCATACACATCTTCTTCCATAAAGATTATATTTCTGTATTTGCTTATTCTTTGTATTTGTTTGTAAAAAATTTATGCCAATTCACTATGCTAAGAATAAAGCTATTCTTTAAAATTTTTCTTTTATTTTTTTAAGTTTTTTGAGACAGGGTTTCACTGTTGTTGCCTAGGCTGGAGTGCAATGGTGCTGTCTCAGCTCACTGCAACCTACACCTCTGGGTTCAAGCAATTCTCCTGCCTCAGCCTCCTGAGGTGTGTAATTGCTGGGTCCTGTGATAAGTATATACATAACTTTTAAAGAAACTACTAAACTCTTTCAAATTGATGGCATCATTTCACACTCCTACTAGCAATATTTGAAAATTTCAAAGTCTGTATTAACCTTTTCTTTCAATTTGCTTTGATTTTAATTTGCTCTTCTATTTCTAGCTTCTTAAGTTGGAAGCTTAAATAGTTGGTTTTAGGCACGAGTGGCTCCGTGGCACTTCCTGTCATGCCAGGCCTGCCTGGGTCATTAAAAAAAAATAGTTGGTTTTAGATTTTTCTTCTTATACAGTTATATAAAGCTACACATTTCTGTCCAAGAACTGCTTTAGCTGCATTTCACAGATGTTAATACTTTGTGTTTTTATTACCTTTCAGTTTAAAATATTTTCTACATTTTCACATGATTTCTTCTTTGTCCCATGTGTTATTTAGAAGTGTTTGGTTTTTTAAATATTTCCAAATATTTTATGCTTTTCTAGTTGTTTTCTGGTTGTCTGATTATTATCTAATTTCAGATCAGTTATATTCTAAGAATATACCCTATAAACTTTGAATCTTTTTAAATAAACAGAAACATGTTTTATAGTCTGTCTTGGGAAATGTTTCACATGCACTTGGAAAGAATATGGATCCTGCCATTGTTTGGCATTGTGACACTCCTTAAAAGTTCAGTTAAGTTAAGGTGGTTGATAGTATCATTTAGGTCTTTTATACCTTTACAGATTTTTACCTAGCACTTTTATGAATTACTGAAAGAGAGGCTTGAAATCTCTATGATTGTGGATGTGTCTATTCTTTCTCTCTTTTTGTCAAATTTGGCTCGGTGTGTTTTGAAGCACTGTTAACAGGTCCATACACACTTAACAATGATTATTATCCTCCGAATATATTCATTCTTTTATTATTATGGAATGTCTTCGTTGCCTCTAATAATGCTCATTTTAATATTTGTTTTGTCTTATATTAATATAGCTACTCCAGCTTTCTTACACTCTTCATTTGCACAGTGTATCTTTTTCCTTTACTCCCAGCCCTTTGGTGTCTTTGTATTTGTAGCATATCGCTTGTAAGCAACATATAGTCGGTTTCTGCTTTTTATGCAGTCTATCAATTCAGCCTCTGCCTTTTGATGGACTAAAGTTCATTTACATTTAGTGTAGTTATGTAATTGGATTTTGGTCTGCTGTTTTTCTTGTTTTTCTATTTATCTCATCTGCTTTTTGTTGTTCCTTTGCCACTCCATTATTTCTCCATTACTGCTTCATTTTATGTTAATCAGGTATATTTACTATTTCCTTTTAATCCTCTACTGGCCTTTTAGCTTTACTTCTTTGCATTTTTTAGTGGTTTCTTTAGAGTTTAAAGTATGCATTGTTCAACTGGCAAAACATACTTAGAGCTAATGTTAAAATGCTTCGGGTAAAACAGAAACCATGCCACATTTTAGTGTGTTTGTTTTTTCTCGTATATTTATATTAATGTACACAATAAACCCAACAATACCGTTTATCATTTTTGCTTTAAATGGGCAGGTGCCTTGTAAAGACTTGTTTTCCTATAGAACCAGGTTTTCCTTTGGTATTCCTTCTCTTCAGCCTGAACAACTTCCTTGAATATTTCTTGTGGTTCAGTTCTGTTGGCAGCACATTCTCAGTTTGTACTGATCTGAAAGTGTCTTTATTTCATACTCGTTCTTGAGGTAGAGTTTCACTGTATATAGAATTAGTGCTTGGCAGTTTATTCTTCTAGCACTTTAAGTATGTCATTTTCATGTTTTCCACTCTCCTGTTGCTTAGCTCTCTGTTGCTTGCTTCCAGGATTTTCTCCCTAAATTTCCAGCTGCTCTGCCAGCACTGAACTCCACCCTCTGCCACCTTAAATCTTCAGAACTGTAGCCATTTGCTAGTGTTGGGGTGGGAGTGGGGAAGTTGGAAAACACTTTCGGACCCAAACAGTTAAACATTTTTATAATTCTTAGCATCACAGTTATCTTCTTTTAAGAGGAACATCTGCCCCAGTTTCTGCCTCCTTTTGTTCACCTTCCAGGGCCTTCAAATAATTGTCCATATATATATATATATATATATAATGTTTTCCAGTTTAATATTCATTATCTGTGGGAGGATTTGCCCAACCGCTTCAGGTCTTCATCACAATTGAAACAGGCCATCCATTGTCTTTTAATTTTGCTTATGATTTTTTTCTTTTCTCTGTGCCCATGGATTTTGATTTATAGTTAGAAACACTTTCTCTAGCCTTAAGTTATAAAAGGACTCCCTCATATTTTCTTACAGTACTTTAATAGCTTCCCTTTTTAAAAATTTAAATCCTTGAATAATTTGGAATTCATTCCAGGGTAGGATGTCATAAATAGATGTGACTTTGTATTTCCATCCCAGATATCTATCCATTTGTCCCAACACATTTGTTAAGTAGTGCATTTCTTATCCTCTGATGTGAAATGTTACTTAGGTATTCGGATCTATTTCTGGACTTTCTTTTCTCTTCCATTGGTCTGCATTTTTGTATGCCAGAACCACACTTTTTAATTATAAAAATTTTCTAATATTGTAATGTCTAGGAGTGCTAGAGATTCCTTTTGAGAATTTTTATGGCTCTTGTTGATTTATTTTTTATGTAAATTTTATGATCAGTTTGGTTAGTTTTATTGACACGATGAAAGGATTTATAAATTAACCTAGAGGAAACTGACATCCGTATGAGGTTGAAACTCATGGGGAACATGACATATTTTTCATTTGTTGAAATCTTCTTTTGTGTTCCTCTAATTGCTTTAAAGTTTTCTTCGTATAGATCTTCCGCAATTCTTGTTAAATCTGTTAGTGAATTTTATTGGGCTTTGTTGCCATTATAAATGTGGTCTTTTATTTCATTATGCCTTGTCACTTCAGCATTTTTTTACTCTCTTGATGATTTGTATGGCTTCCCATCTTTTCCATGTTTTGAAATGTTTTTAATAGCATGGAAATGAGTCATACTGAGAGAAAGAAAGAAAGACTTATCCAGTAAAGTGATTTATATCTGCAAATCTTTTGGGGAAGGATATAAGGAATTAGTGAAATGGGAAGGGATTCATTTATTAATAGCGTTTTCATTTTTTATTGGTAATCTTTAGTTTTAAAATTTCTCTGAATATGTTGCTATATTCTTCTCATTTATCATTTTGTTAATATGTTTTCTCATTTCGGTGATTCGATTTGCCAGAGGCTTGCCACTTTCTGTTTTCTAAACTATGTCTTAAATTCTATTTTAAAAACTATTCTATAGTTTTTTCTAAAACTGTCTTACATTCTATTTGTCTTAAATTATATGTTTTTCTAAAACTGTTTTAAATTCTTTTTATGTCTTAAATTCTATTTTTATTTTATTTTTTATTTTTTGAGACAGAATCTTGCTTGCTTGCCCAGGCTGGAGTGCACTGGAGCAATCTCCACTCACTGCAACCTCCACCTCCTGGATTCAGGCGATTCTTGTGTCTCAGCCTCCCAAGTAGCTGAGATTACAGGTGTGCACCGCCACACCTGGCTAATTTTTATACTTTTAGTAAAGATGGGGTTTTGCCGTATTGCCCAGGTCTTGAACTCCTGGACTCATGTGTTCCACCTGCCTCAGCCTCCCAAAGTGCTGAGATTACAGGTGTGAGCTACAACACCTGGCCTTAAATTCTATTTAAAAATATAATATTTTTCCTTCTACCTTCTTTAATTTTGTTCATTATACATTCAATAGGGCATAATGTTTTCTAAAATATGAATTTGAATGTTTAATTCATGCATTTTCCTTCTTGCTGTAAATAATTCAAGTATTAATAGGGATGATGCTCAGGGATACAGCTTTGTCTCTGCCTTGTAGGTTCTAATACGTGACATTTCAAATTTTAAGATTTTCTAAATGTCTTCTGTATTATTTTCCCTTCCTCCTTGGTTTAATTCCTTGCAGATTCCTCTTTAAGGATGCTTATAGTAGTATTTGTGGTATCCGACTTGGTAGGTTGCCGCTATTGTACTACCTCTCCTGCATTATGAACCCTTGTAGCTGTATCTTTTCTTTCAGATCCTCTCATAATTCAGAGAGACCCACTCAGGTTCAGGCAAATACAGGAAGCTTCTTGTGAATGGAATGGCTTATCTAATATTTTTTAAATGAGTGGAGCAATGACTTGCCATTTCTAAGGCTTGAGGGCATCACTCATGCTATAGGTATGACGGTGAAAGCTGGCTAGCAGCTGTTTATGCCTCTGGTGGGGAGTAGGACCAGGGACTCCCAGACCTTACAGGTACTTATTAGGGAATACAGCATCATCAGGAAAAGGGCTACGTGAGCAAGGTTGGATGCTCCGGGGCAGGAAGGACTGATGACCCTGGGGGGATTTCCTCCTGGAATCTGGGTGATGCTCACTTTCATCATGCTTCTTTAGAACATGTTTTTATTTTCAAATGTTTTCACAGATATTTAATGGAAATTTGGGAAGGCAGTCTCCAGTCACTTCCACCCTACTTTTTTCCTGGAGGTGTTCTCTAAAATCACATGCATATCTATTCTCCTTTACTTAGTTCTAGTGGTTTCTGGGACACAGGTTAGAGGTCAGACTTTGAAAACTGCCCTTTCTTTGACTACAAGGTCTGATTTGCTCCATTTGTCTGTAGAGAATTCTTCTCGGTCCGAGGTGGCATCTTTGTAGGGACCATCCTTCTCTGTTGCCAGGTGGAACCTAGAACCTGGTTAAGGCTGGCCAGCGGAGGGGCTGTGCCTTGAGGAGGACACAAGTAGTCCTGGGAATAGATGCCATCTTGGCCGTGTCCCTGGGGAATGTGGTCTCCCCTTTGGAGATTTGGCTGTTGTATGAGGTGCTGAGATACTTACTGCAACTTCCCTGGAAGTCTTTGTGATCAGGAGGGCAGGACCTTTGGAGGAGACAGATCAGGAGACTAAGTTGTCTCCACAGCAGTGGTTTGCCCTGCCTAGTCCTTGTGGTGAGATGCGAGGAGCCTTCTTTCTCGATTATGGGAAGCAGTGGCCCAATTGGAAGGCAATTTGCTCTGAAGCCATTTTCACTATTAAAATACCCACAACGCAGGGAGGAAAACCCCTTTTTAGGCTGTAGGGAAGCAGAGAGGCAGGAGGTAAGGGTAGGGAAAGCTGCTGTTCTCTCCTGGAAGTTTTGGATAAACAGAGGATACATGAATTTGGGTGGGAGGAGGCTGTTAAAAATGTCTTCATACAAGGAGGCATGTAATTTCCTGCTGGCGGGCATGGCTCTACTCCACACCAGATGTCATTTTGGTCTGCCTGTCCTGTCATTGGTCAGGCTTCAGCTGGAAAAGAGAGAATGGTGGAGGGAAGAGGTGGGAGGCTAGAATGTCAGGCAGAAATAGCAGCCAGGGTCTGCTGTCTCGTTTGCTTGAGACCTGTATGAAGACTTGAAAAATCCCATGAATGTACTATTGCAGATTCTTATCAAAGCACCTATGGCTTTATACTTTAAAACTGTTATTAAAAGATGTTGCCCTTTTAAATTCTTCTAATGCCTCTTTATCTGAGGACATTTTTAACAGCCTCCTGCAACCCCACATTTATGCACATATATTTAAGGACAGGCATTATTTAATCTGATATGCTCATTTGTCAAACAAAAGGTGAGTAGCTCAGAAAAAAACCTGCAGCAAGGAGGAGCTCTTGCCTGTAGCAGCCTCAGGACCATTTCTGCTTTGGACTTGGCTGCTTCAGTTTTTTCAAGTCCTCAAGGCCTTTGTTCTTTAACTTTCAAGGCTACTAGGATGGATGGTTTACCCGAAAAGGTCCACTTCTTTTACTCTGAACTGACAAGTTGTTTAACTGAATTGCTTGTTTCTGTCCTGAGTGAATGTGTGTGTGTGTGTGTGTGTGTGTGTGTGTGCCTGTGTTCGTGCTTACAGACCCAGCATTTTTGCAGCTTGGGATTATAAAAAGATAAAAGATTTTTTTTGAGGCAGAAGATAACAAGGGAAATAAATTAGAGAATTGTCTTAGTCAATTTTATGTTGTGATAACAGAATACCACAGACTGAATAATTTGTCAAGAATACAGATGAATTTATTACAGTTCTGGAGGCTGGGAAGTCCAAGATCAAAGGGTCTGCATCTGGTGAGGGTCTTCTTGCTGCTTCATTCATCCCACGGCAGAAGGCAGAGGGCCGTAGGGCAAAAATGTGCACATGAGAGAGCAAGGGCAAAGAGGCCTGGACTCACCTTTTGTCAGGAACACACTCCTGAGTCATTGGCATTAATACACAAAGGCAGTGCCTTCATGGCTTAATCACCTCCTATGAGTCCCAGCTCTTAACACCATGCTAGTGCCAATTAAATGTCAGCATGACTTTTGGAGGGGACCTTCCAACCATAGCAGAGATAGAATGTGATGGAAGATTCAGGGACGAAAAAGAAAGGAGCTAGGATTTATTAAAATTGTGATAACGTACATGTAACATAAAAGGTACCATCTTCACCATTTTAAGTCCAGTGGAATTAAACATTCACAGTGTTGCACAACGTTGTCATTATCGTTCACCTCCAGAACTCTTTTCTTTTCTTTTTAAATTTAATTTAATTTAATTTAATTTAATTGTTTTTTTTAATTGCATTTTAAGTTTTGGGGTACATGTGCAGAACATGCAAGATAGTTGCATAGGTACACACATGGCAGTGTGTTTTGCTGCCTTCCTCCCCTTCACCCACATCTGGCATTTCTCTCCAGGCTATCCCTCCCCAGCTCCCTGCCCCCACTCTCCCTCCCCTATTCCCCCCAATAGACCCCAATGTGTAGTGCTCCTCTCCCTGTGTCCATGTGTTCTCATTGTTCATCATCCACCTATGAGTGAGAATATGCGGTATTTCCTTTTCTGTTCTTGTGTCAGTTTGCTGAGAATGATGTTCTTCAGATTCATCCATGTCCCTACAAAGGACATGAACTCATCGTTTTTGATTGCTGCATAATATTCCATGGTGTATATGTGCCACATTTTCCCAGTCCAGTCTATCATCGATGGGCATTTGGGTTGGTTCCAGGTCTTTGCTATTGTAAACAGTGCTGC
>CM052664.1:4170402-4231449 GCA_028533165.1 Leontopithecus rosalia
TGTATCCTTGCATGTGAGATGGGTTTCCTGGATACAGCACACTGATGGGTTTTGTTTTTTTATCCAATTTGCCAGTCTGTGTCTTTTGATTGGTGCATTTAGCCCATTTACATTTGGGGTTAATATTGTTATGTGTGAATTTGATACTGCCATTTTGATGCTAGCTGGCTTTTTGCCCATTAGTTGATGCAGATTCTTCATTTTGTTGATGCTCTTTAGCATTTGGTATGTTTTTGGAATGGCTGGTACTGGTTGTTCCTTTCTATGTGTAGTGCCTCTTTCAGGAGCTCTTGTAAAGCAGGCCTGGTGGTGACAAAATCTCTGAGTACTTGCTTGTTTGCAAAGAATTTTATTTTTCCTTCACTTGTAAAGCTCAGTTTGGCTGTATATGAATTTCTGGGTTGAAAGTTCTTTTCTTTAAGGATGTTGAATATTGTCCCCCATTCTCTTCTGGCTTGTAGAGTTTCTGCCGTGAGATCTGCAGTGAGTCTGATGGGCTTCTCTTTGTGGGTGACCCGACCTTTCTCTCTGGCTGCCCTTAGTATTTTCTCCTTCATTTCAACCCTGGTGAATCTGACGATTATGTGCCTTGGGGTTGCTCTTCTTGTGGAATATCTTTGTGGTGTTCTCTGTATTTCCTGGAATTGAATATTGGCCTGCCTTGCTAAGTTGTGAAATTTTCCTGGATAATATCCTGAAGAGTATTTTCCTCCTTGGATTCATTCTCTTCGTCACATTCTGGTACACCTATCAAACACAGGTTAGGTCTCTTCACATAGTCTCACATTTCTTGGAGACTTTATTCATTCCTTTTTGTACTTTTTTCTCTAATCTTGGTTTCTTGTTTTATTTCATGGAGTTGATCTTCGACTTCTGATATTCTTTCTTCTGCTTGGTCAATTCGGATGTTGAAACTTGTGCATGCTTCGCAAAGTTCTCGTGTTGTGTTTTTCAGTTCCTTCAATTCATTCATAGTCCTCTCTAAGTTGTCCATTCTTGTTATCATTTCCTCAAATCTTTTTTCAAGGTTCTTAGTTTCTTTGCATTGATTTAGAACATGTTCTTTTAGCTCACGGATGTTTCTCATTACCCACCTTTGAAGTCTGATTCTGTCAGTTCGTCACACTCATTCTCCGTCCAGCTTTGTTCCCTTGCTGGTGAGGAGTTTTGGTCCTTTGTAGGATGCGAGGTGTTTTGGTTTGGGTGTTTTCCTCCTTTTTGCGCTTGTTTCTTCCCATCTTTGTGGATTTATCCACCTGTCGTTTGAGTAGTTGCTGACTTTTCAATTGGGTCTCCGAGTGGACACCCAGATTGTTGATGATGAAGTATTTCTGTTACTTAGTTTTCCTTCTAACAGTCTAGCCTCTCTGCTGTACGACTGAGGTCCACTCCAGGCCCTGCTTGCCTGGGGTACACCTGTAGCAGCTGCAGAACAGTGAGGGATGCTACCAGTTTCTTCTTCTGCTATCTTTGTCCCAGAATGATACCCGCCAAATGTCAGTCTAGTCTGATCAGTCCTTTTTGAGGTGACTCTTTGGATATACAGGGGTCAGGGAGCTGCTTGAGGAAACGGTCTATACTTTATAGGAGGTCAAGTGCTGAGCTGTGAGCTCTGTTGTTCATTCAGGACTGTTAGGCAGGTATGTTTAAGTCTGCTGCAGCAGAACTTATAAAACCCCTTTTTTTCCTCAGATGCTCTGTCTTGGGGAGTTAGGGCTTTCTTTATGAGTATCCTTTGCACTGTCCTGCCCAGCTAGGAGGCAGTCTAGTCAGTATTTGCCTGCCGAGGCTCCGCCCTACTGCCATGGGGTCCGCCCTGTTGCCGTGGGCTCTACCCTGCTGCCTTGGGCTCTGCCCTGTTGCCGTGGGCTCTGCCCTGCTGCCGTGGGCTCCGCCCTGTTGCCGTGGGCTCCGCCCTGCTGTCACAGGCTCCGCCTTGTTGCCATGGTCTCCGCCCTGCTGCCAAGTGTAATTCCCTGTAGTTCTGTTCATATGGGCGTGGTTAAAACTGCTGTGGTGATGGTGGCCCACCTCTGTATTGGCGGAGTCTCTCTGTTATGGCGGGTTGCCTCAGCAATGGCAGGCTGCGTCAGCAATGGGAGTGTACCTCAGTCGGGGTGGAATGCCTTGGTAATGGTGGACGCCCCTCCCCCACTGAGCTGCACTGTCCTGGGTTCAGTTGTTCCCACAGTGAAACTCTCAACCCTGAGCATTTCGAATAACCGTTTTGTTTGTCCCTGTGGGGGGTGGGACCCACTGAGCCTGATCACCTGGCTCCTTGCCTCAGAGCCCTTTTTTTTTTTTAAGTTGAACGGTTGACTCTCTCCCAGGTGTTTCAGTCACCTGCTGATAGGGCACCAGGATCTGTGAGATTTCCCGTGCAGCGACCCACTGCGCCGCCTCAAACGTCACTTCCCAGGAATCTCCTGGTCTGGCTCACTGTCCAAGTCCCGTTTAATCAGATGGATATGCTACTCTGCCCTCCCAAATTTCAGATTGCTGGTTTAACAGGGCACCCAGACCAGTGCGTTTTGTGTGGAGTGCTGCTGTGCTGTGGCACCAGCCGAAACGGCCATGCCAGCTGAAACAGCTGCACTGGCGTCCCGTGTCTCTCCTACACCTGGGAATTTCCCCATTCTGTGGGCAACAAAGATCCATCTGGAAATGCGGCTTGCACTCACCCTCTGTGTCTTCACTGAGAGCTGCAATCCTGAGTTGCTCCTACCACGCCATCTTCTTTTTTTCCCAGAACTCTTTTCATCTTGCAAAACTGAAACTCTGTATCAATGAAATACCAACTCCCCATTTCAATCTTCCCCTCAGCCCCTGCCTCATATAAGTGGAATCAGACAGTATTTGTCTTTTTATGACTCGATTGTTTCACCTTGCATAATAATTTCAAGTTTTATACATGTTGTAGAATGTGACAACATTTTCTTCCTTTTTAAGGCTGATTAATATTCCATCACATGTATATGCCACATTTTACTCTGAACTGACAAGTTGTTTGACCGAATTACTTACTTGTTTCAGTCCCGTGTGTGTGTGTGTGTGTGTGTGTGTGTGTTTGTATGTGTGCAAATCCAGTATTTTTGACAGCTTGAGAACATAGAAAAAGGTATAAGCTATTATTTTTTAGAAGATTGCCTACTTATCTGGCAAAGGGCATTTGGGTTGCTTCCACCTCTTGGCTATTGTGAACAGTGCTGCTATGAACATGGGTAGGCAAATATATCCTTGAGACCCTGCTTTGAATTCTTTTGTACATACACCTAGATGTAGCTTTGCTGGATAGTATGGCAGGTCTATTTTTAATCTGTGAAGAGTCTTCATAATATTTTCCGTAGGGATTGCACCATTTTACAATCCCATCAACAGTGCACAAGTGTGCCAATTTCTCCACATCTTCATCAATGCTTGTTATTTGATGTTTTTTAAAAAAATAGTAGCCATCCTAACGGGTGTGAGGTCATCTCTCTGTGGTTTTGATTTGCATTTTCTAATGATTAGTGATGTTAAGCATCTTTTCATATGCTCGTTGGCCATTTATATTTCATCTTTGGAGAAATGTCTATTCAAATCATTTGGTCATTTTTAAATTAGGTAATTTAATCTTTTTTGTTGAATTATAAGAGTTCTTTTTTATTTTTTATTTTATTTTATTTTACTGTAAGTTCTGGGATACATCTGCAGAACATGCAGGTTTGTTACCTAGGTATATGTATGCCATGGTGGTTTGCTGTTCCATCAACCCATCATCTAGGTTTTAAGCCCCACATGCATTAGGTATTTGTCCTAATGCTCTCACTCCCCTTTCCCCCACCCCCCAACAGGTCCCAGTGTATGATATTCCCCTCTCCATGTCCATGTGTTCTTATTGTTCAACTCCCACTTATGAGTGAGAACATGCAGTGTTTGGTTTTCTGTTGTAGGAGTTATTTACATATGCTGTATATTAACTCCTTGTTAGATATATGACTTTCAAATTTTTCTTCTATGAATTTTATTGTTTTCAGATCTTACATATAAGACTTTAATCCATATTGAAATAGTTTTTTATATGGTGTAAGTTAAGGTTCTAATTTCATTTTTTGCAAGTGGAGATTCAGTTTTCCTAATATCATTTGTTGAAAAGACTGCCCTTTTTCCAAAACTATTCCACAGTTTTGTCACCCTTATGTAAAATAATTTGACCACATGTGCAAAAGTTTACTTCTGGGCTCTCTGTTCTATTCCATTGGTGTATATGTGTCTTTAGGTTAGTACCACCTCGATATGGTTTAGCTGTGTCCCCACCCAAATCTCATCTTGAATTGTAGTTCCCATAGTCCCAACATCTGATGGGAGGGTCCTGGTGGGAGATAATTAAGTCATGAGGATGGTTTCCCCCATGCTCTTCTCATGATAGTGAGTAAGTTCTCAGGAAATCTGATGGTTTTATAAGGGTCTTCCCCCTTTGCTTTGCTTTCATTCTTCTTCTTCCTGCTGCCATGTGAAGAAGGACGTGTTTGCTTCCCCTTCCACCATAATGATAGATTTTCTGAGGCCTCTCCAACCATGCTGAACTGTGAGTCAGTTAAACCTCTTTCCTTTATAAATTACCCAGTCGTGGGTATGTCTTTATTAGCAGTGTGAGAATGGACTAATACACACCTATTTTGATTACTGTAGCTTTGTAATAAATTTCAATATCAGAAAGTGTGAGACCTCCCAATTTTTTTTTTCAACATTGTTTTGGCTGTTTGGGGTCCCTTGAGATTCCTTATGAATTTTAGGATGGATTTTTATATTTTTGTAAAAAAATGTCATTGGGAATTTGATAAGGATTGCACTGAATCTGTAGATCACCCTGGGTAGTATGACACCTTAACAATATTAAGCCTTCCGATCCATGAACACAGGAATGAAAAAATTCAGCTATTTGCTCGTCATTTGCTCTCTTCATTGTTCTGTCACAATTGTCTCCTTCTGCCCATCAGAATGACAAGTCTAGAATTGTGGTGACAAACTGCAACCTCCAGTGCTTGGGCCTCATGTTACCTGAAATTATTCTTGAGAATATGGCCATAAAGCTAGGCCTTGAAATGCACCTTCACAGTTTATCTCCAGGCTGGTTTCTCTGGAATTCTAAATACCAAAATTTGCTTAAGCAGCTTGTCTTTTTGAACTCTGGTTTGCTGAAGACCAGAATGTTAAATGTCACATTGAAATGGAAAAAAATATCAAGGCCAGTAAGATAGAAGGGCTCTTTGCCATTCACATTGTTTATCATGTTCCTTCCTGTTGTGAATGATTTGCTTTTTAGGTATGTCTTCACTGGGATTTATATTTTTGAAGCTTTGATTAAAATATTGGCAAGAGGTTTCATTCTGGATGAGTTTTCTTTCCTTCGAGATCCATGGAACTGGCTGGACTCCCTTGTCATTGGAACAGCGTAAGAATGTTAAAGATGTTTTTAAAGAGACTTGGGGTGGGAAAGAAGCCCCTTTGCTTCCATCAGTGCTCTGTGTGGATCCATGTGAGTGGCTGAGTGTGGCCTAGTAGTGCCTAGAGCTCTGAGTTCTGTGTTGTTGGCCCTGAACAGCACATGCAGCCAGTTGGCCAGAGGCCTTCACACACAAACCCATTTCTAGGTCAACACTCAAGTTCTTGTTCCTTGAGCCATTTACTCACCAACACTGGCCTATTATGGGCCAGGCGCTATGCAAGATACAGGGGTGTGCCAATGGAAAAAAAACCGTGGTTTTCAGTCTTAATGAAGTTCACAGTCCAGAGGGGAACAGTGACAATTAATGACCCTTACAATATCTTGGTACAGTGAGTACCAGGATGGGGACTGTACATGTATTGAGCTGTCAGAGGACACAGGAAGAACCAAGCAGTCTAAAAAATCTTTGGCTACTACAAGGTTACAAAGAGCTTTATTCATGTTTACTTCTGGAAGTTCTATAGTTTTGGCTTTTATGTTTCAGTCCATGGTCCATTTTGAGTTTATCATTATGTTTGGTGTAAGGTGAAGGCTGAGGCTCCTACTGAAGGGAAGGACACTGATTTGGAATCTGAATGACATAATGGAGTCAGCAAAAGAATAAGCAAAAATTCAATGTCCCATTGCCAGCACAGCAATAGTTAACCTAGTATCATTTCGTTTGTATGAGGTATTATGTTGAGCACTTTGCATATTTTTTCCTATTTACTATTCACAAAAGCCCTCAGAAGTAGGTACTAGTAATTTCAGAGTTTTACATTTGAAGTTCAAATGTTGTGTGCGCTTAGTTATTGAAAGGCAGTGAAGCACAGTTGTTATGAGTGTGGCTCTGGAGCTACACTGCCTGGGTTCACATTCAGGCCTGACCGGGTAGTGGTTGGAGACCTTAGTGAAGTGCCTTGGGGCATGGAACTTGCCAGCCACTCAGTATGTATTTGAGAGGACTTCTGTTATTTACGGATGTAGCCACAACTGTATGGACTATTTCAAGGAGTCGTCATCTGTGTCCACATATGAAGGTGAACTGAGAACAGCCTCTTCTGCAGTTCATGGTCCACAGCAATGAACAGTGGTATTGCCATATCCTGAGGTAAAGGTGGGGCCGGGAAGGTGAGGCTGTCGATTTTACCTTGGAGGGCACAGGCCCCAGGCTGAGCTTACCTGTGTCTTTTGTGGCGACGTGCAGTGCAGCTGCAGAACTGAGCAAGCCCACGCTCTCCCTGTGCTCTGTCTTACAGGATGGTGTCATACTGGTGCATCAGCATCAATCTGTTGTCCCTGCGCACCTTCCGTGTGTTGAGAGCTTTGAAAGCAATTTCAGTAGTTTCACGTAAGTCACTCACTTTTCACACTGGCTCTTATCTAGAAAGAACGTTAATTTGTATTTAAATTTTTTCACTATGTCATGTAAACCAAAAACCAACCAACCCTGCTTTACACATTTATTTGATGGCCCAACTGATAATTATTGAGCACCTAATGTGTCCAGGGACTGTGCTAACTGCTTAGGATCTATTAGTAAGCAAATGGATACAGACCCCTGGTCTCATGGAGTTTTACCTTTCAGGGGAGGGGGAGGGGAGGCAGACACCAGGCAATGGCTGTAAGAAGTAAGTACATTGTGTCGCATGTAAGCAAGTGCTACGTGCCAGGGAAAATATAAAGAGAAAGCAGACACCATGGGACTATGGCAAGTCACAGGATATAGGGGAAGCAGGTTGCAGTTTTCAACAGATCAGGATAGTTGTCATTGAGGTGAGAGGTGGCAGAGATTTGAAGGTGGTGAGGAAGTGACACAGGCAGATATATGGGAAAGAGTATTCTGAGCATGGGAAACAGCCAGCACCAAGATTGAGGAGTAGCAGGGATGAGGATGGGACTGGAGGGGAGGGAGTGAGGGGCCAGGTGGTGGAGGTGGGATCACAGAAGCGAAGGGGGGCCAGGCATGGTCTCTCATGCCTGTAATCCTAGTACTTTGTGAGGCAAAGGTGGGAATATAACTTGAGGCCAGGAGTTTGAGACCAGCCTGGCCAATATGGTAAAGCCTTGTCTTTACAAAAATACAAAAGTTAGTCAGGCATGATGGTGGGTACCTGTAATCTCAGCTACTTGAGAGACGGAGGCAGGAGAACTCCTTGAACCTGGGAGGCAGAGGTTGCAGTCTGAAGTGAGCTGAGATCGCACCATTGCACTCCAGGAGAAAGAAAAAAGAAAGAGAAAAAGAGAAAGAATGAGAGAGAGAGAGAAAGGAAAGAAAGAGAGAAAGAGAGAGAGAGAGAGAGAAAGGAAGGAGGGAAGGAAGGAAGGGAAAGAAAAGGAAGGAAGGAAAGGAGAGGGAAGAAAAGAAAGAAAAGGGAAGGAAGGAAGAGAAAGGAAAGAGGGAGGGAGGGAGGGAGGGAAGGAGGGAGGGAAGAAGGGAAAGAAAAAGAGAAAGGGAGTCCTGTATGCACAGAGAGGATCTGGGCTTCACTCTGAAGAAATGGAGCTGTTGTGTGGAGAACGGAATGTAGGGGAGGCGGTAGAAGCAGGAAGACCTTCTTCTGGAGGGAGCATGGTGACTAAAGATCCCAGCTTCCACGTCTCTGGGTTACCCCACTGCATTCATGCACATGCTGAGATCATGCCTGTTCTGCACAATATGTGTGGGTTCTAGTGCTGGCCAATTCCTGAAGCATCTGGGATTCTTCTAACAGGAAACTTTGGCTCAGGGGCTCTCCAGCAACCTGGCTGGGGGACTCTGACAGCTGCACTGCAGTCTGAGGTTCCTCCTATCCAGTCCTTCCTTGTCTCTCTCTCAGATGTCAAACTTGCGCCACAGTCCAAAGCTTCTCCCTGCCCACTTCTGCTCCCCCCACTCATCTTTCACAGGCATCCTCCCACCTCCTCCAATTCTCTGGCACATCTGATCTCAGAATGCCTGCTCCTCAAAACCGAAACTGACACAAGAGACCGTTATCCTAGCAAGGGATGGCGGTGCTTTCTGATCAGGTAGTGGTAGTGGAGTGGGTGGACATTGGTCTGATTCTGTGTCAACTTGACGGTAAAACCAATAGCATTTCCTAATTGATCCATTGTATACATGATGTGAGCAAAAGAGAGGAGTCAAAAATGACTTTTATGTCTGACATCACTGATTGAGAGAGAGAAGGCTGTGAGAGGAGCAGGCCTTGGGGTCAGATCACAAGGTAGCCTTGAACGTTCCGCGTTTGAGATGGCTGTGAGACCCAGGGAAAGGGTTCAGTAGGCAGTTAGGTATATATGAGTCCGGGATTCCAGGGAGACAGCATTTCAGGAATCAAGGGTCTATAGATGATATTTAAACTCGTGAGATCTGATGAGATCACCAGGGGAATGAGCAATGATGGAGAACCGAAGAGGACCAAGGCCTGAGCTCCAGGGCACTGAAACATGACACGAGAGAAGAGGAGAAACCAGGAAAAGAGATAAGCAGCAGCCACCAGTGAAGTAGGAGGGGAACCAAAGGTGTTCCCCTGGCAGCCAGGTGAGGAAGGCACTTTAGCCTTGCAGAGCAGGATGAAGCCAAGGTTGGGTGTGAATATGAATTTCAGTTAATTAAACTGAAACTTTTTCGAAACTCCAGAAAAGTAACTGAATAGCAATGAAGAAACGGGTAGTCAGATAACACTTTATATAGAATTTGTCCCTTCTTCTCTTGTTCTTGTTCTTCTTCTTTTTGTCTTGTTCTTTTTCTTCTCTTTCTCCTTCTCCTCTTTCTCCTTCTCCTTCTCCTTCTTCTTCTTCCTCTACTTCTTCTTTTGCAAGCAGGACTCTGTTTTCTTAGGTAGATTTAGGAGCTTTCTGCATGAGCAGAGCCCCTTTTATTTTCACATAAGTAAATACACATTCAGGTAGTCATTTAGCAGCTTTCATGTCCCCTTCTTCATCTCTACACAGGTGAATATGACCTACATTTTGGCCCATGAAATGCACTGAGATGCCTGGATGCTTTTTGGAAGTAAGGGTGTGAGGTACAACCTTTATGGCTCTATGGAAAAATGATCAGGAATCACAGTCATCACTCGTCCACATTTCTTGCTTGGGAGAAGCCTCTTGTTATAGATTAAAATCTGCCTTAGGTGCTGCTGCAGTAACTTCTGGCTTGCCTTCAACTGGTGATAGAGTGAGTGTCCCAGCTTGGCCTCCAGGTTCCTGCTATCCAGCATCGTACTTTGTAGTCAGCTCATCCACTGAGGGCTTGGTCTTCCACTGTACACTGCCATGTGCTCTCACCTCTACACTGATCAACCGAAATTTGTCACTTAGTTCACTCCACGTGTTGCAATCTCATCCGGGAGTTTATCTCTCCAGTTATCTTGAGAGCAAAGCCCATGACTCAGTGGATTGCTGGAGCTGACTTGTTCTTTTTTCAGCTCTGTGTCCAGTAGCATCATGTTAGTAGCTTGAAATCTACCACAGTGGCAAGGGGGGGGATCAAGATCTATAGCATGGAATTCAGAAAACAAGGAAAGCTGTAAATCAGCTCTCCCACCTCCTGCTTGAAGGCCCAGTTTTAAATATTTGCTAGCATGCCATAAGACTATGTCTCTCTTATTTTGTAACTTTGGCAGCTTAACCACATGCCATGGACACAATAGGTGCTTAATAAATACTTCTTGAATAAGTGGATGAAAAGAAAACACCCTATTATAACTGATAATCTGAGTTTTCCCTCCCAAAATATCCTCATAACTTGAGTCTAGACAAAGCTCCTTCTTCATCCCTTCCACTCCACAGTTTAGCTATGTCTCATGGTACTCATGTACTTTGACAGTAGATGGTAACTACTAAATGTCAGATACGTGTCTATCTCATTCTCTACTGTGGCCCCAGCTAAGGTGGTGCCTTTGCAACTGTCCTCAAGCTATGCCTTGAGTCCTTGGGGCATGTTTCTATTCAAAGCCCCCTTGCTTGCTCCTCACAGCAGCACTGAGGCAGGCACAGGGCAGGAATCGAGACTGTCTCAGACTTGTTGACTGCTTTGATTAACACTCAGCTTCTGAGGCACAGAGTTGCAGCAAGAACTCAAGGCATCAGAATCCTAGGCTAGGCTGGACTGCAGTTCCAGCCTGCACTTTGACAGTTTCCAAGACCTCAGTTGCTCCTTCCTTGGCCTTTGAGTGTGTCTGGCTGAGGGGAATGGGCTTCTGCCCATGCCTGTCCTCTTTCTCAGGTCTGAAGATCATCGTGGGAGCCTTGCTGCGCTCCGTGAAGAAGCTGATCAATGTGATTATCCTCACCCTCTTTTGCCTCAGCATCTTTGCCCTGGTAGGTCAGCAGCTCTTCATGGGAAGTCTGAACCTGAAATGCGTCAGGAGTGACTGTAAAAACGTCAGTAACCAGGAGGCTTGTGGTAAATACCCAACCTTTCACTCCTTGGTTTTTGCATGGTTAACTTCTACTTATGCTCACTTGTCCTGCCTTCACACTTCTCTTACAAACTCTCTTAGGCACAAGGGAGGACTTAATCCATCCAGGGTGTTCCTGTGGGCAGGTGCATTTCTTAGAGAAGCGCCTCGTTCTTTGTGTTGCCATGGAGAAGGAGAGTCTTGAAAGCTCATCCACGAGAGCAATTCTGTGCTCTCACATCCTTTTGCCATTTAGATCTCTGCCCACTTTTCTGTGATGTTTTGTGGAAGTTTGTGGAATGCTTGGATTTGGCCAGTGATAACCAGCAGTTTCCAAGCCCCCGCTCCTCAAGTATTTCTCCAACAACAGCCCTTTTCTTTTTTTTTTTTTTTGAGATGGAGTCTAGCTCTGTCTCCAGGCTAGAGTGCAGTGGCACAATTTCATCTCACTTCAACCTCCGCTTCCCGGGTTCAAGTGATTCTCCTGCCTCAGCCTCAGGAGTAGCTGGGATTACAGGCACGTGCCACCACACCCAGCTGATTTTCATATTTTTAGTAGAGACAGAGTTTTACCATGTTGGCCAGGATGATCTCAATCTCCTGACCTTGTAATTCGCCCATCTTAGCCTCCCAAAGTGCTGGGATTACAGGCGTGAGTCACCATGCCCGGCCAATAACACTTCTTTCTGTGCCCACCGTCTCCATGCAGAGGTTGACCCTATACTTACTTCTGAATCTCATGTGACTACACTCTCTTGATGTCTGTCGTGGGATGGGTCCATGCCCAGCTACTCCCAGGGAGGATCTTCGGTTCAGTATTGTTTACTGAGAGGCAAAGTGGTTGTGGTGATGTCACTGCTCCCTCCTCCAACTTCTCCTTCCTCTTTTCCCTCCTTTTTTCTTGCTCCTTCCAGAGGTCTTGGGCCCCCGTTTCTTTCCAGACTATTGCTTTGAAAAGAAAGAAAATTCAACTGAATTCAGAATGTGTGGCACTTGGATGGGTAACAGGTAAGATGTTTATATTCTTCATTTTTCTCCCAAGAAGAGCCCTCTAGACTTTTTAGCTTGATGTGGCAAACAGTCTTTATCTACTGACTGTGGACACACTGATGATAGTTCTCACACAGTACTATTTCATGTGTCTAAACTAGTTTAGACTTGTGTCATTAAATTAAAAGATCATTTCCTGCTGTTTAAAGCAGCTTTCCTCCCTAGTTATGTTAAATTGGAAGTTTATAAGAAACCTACTGAGAAAGTGATGTTTCAGCTTTATGGAGTTATATTCAAGGCTTCCAAAGCTGTGAAGGGATGTCATGACTGAGAGCTCTGTGGGGCCCTTGCTTCCTGCTCAGCAGCATTGCCCTGCTGCAGGACTATCTGCACAAGCTGCTTCTCTTTGTTGACCTGTTGACCACTATCGCCTCTAATCACAAGCACAGTTGAACACGCATCCATTCACACTTGCCCCATCAGCGGCTGGCCCTCTGGTCCTGCGGGGAAACTTGTTTCTTTCAGGACATCAGTGCTTTCTGTGATGAAAGATTCAATTCAGTGAAGATTTATTGAGTACCTTTCAAATTAAGATAATATGCAAGGTACTCTGATGAGATAGATGACATCCATTTCTAAATTACGAATAGATACCAAGAATCTACAGAGTGCCAAGCTCTGAGTTAGGCTCAAGGAATGCAATTATAAACAAGGCAACCCCACACTTGGAATTTCTGTCTTCTAGGGAAGACAGAGGCACAGAAAATGCAGTTACATGTTGCATAATGATGTTTAGGTTGATGATGGATGACGTAAAAGATACTGGCCCCATAAAATTATAATTCTGTATTTTTTCAGTACCTTTTCTATGTTTAGATACACAAATTCTTACTGTTGTGTTACAGTTGCCTACAGTATTCAGTACAGTAGCACACCATACAAGTTTGTAGCCTAGGAGCAATAGGCTATGCCATATAGTCTAGGTGTGTAGTAGGCTATACCATCTAGATTTGTGTGTACACTCTATGACGTTCACACAACAGAACTGCCTAACTACACATTTCTCAGGATGTATTCCTGTGGTCCAGCAATGCATGACTACTAGAAAGTGTGGTGAGCGTTATAAGCATGATGAGCAGGGGCTGAGAGGTGTGATAGGGATATGACCTTGTCTGGAGAATTAGGGAAGGCTTCTCTCCATTTGCAAGACACAGTGGGATTTAATCTCATATGAGGCTTACTGAGCATTCTAGAATGACTCTCAACAAAACACACTGCACTGATCTTGTTGAGGATCATTCTAGGAAGAAAACTGTCTTCCATGAAACCTGTCCCTGCTGCCAGAAAGGTCCCCAACATTTTGGCACCAGGGACCAGTTTCATGGAAGATACTTTTTTATGAACAAGAACTGGGGGTGGTTTGGGGATAAAACTGTTCCGCCTCAGATCATCAGAATTAGATTCTCATAAGGAGTGCGCAACCTAGATCTCTCACGTGCACAGTTCACAGTAGAGTTCACACTTTTAAGAGAATCTAATGCTTGCCACTGATCTGACACAGGTGAAGCTCAGGCGGTAATGTTTACTCACCTGCTGCTCACTTGCTCTGTAGCCTGGTTCTTAACAGGCAATGAACCAGTCCTGGTCTGTGGCCTGGGACTGGGGACCCTGGGAGGGAGCCTGACAGCTGCTGCATATAGCACTTCTTATACCCCTCACCCAAGCAGGCAGGTGTGGTTACTACAGGCAAAATCCAAGGTGGGGTATGTCACCTCGACATAAAGAAGCAGTAGCCTTGTTTCCAACCAGTCTTACTTTTTTTTTTCAATTATTTTGCCTCCAAAGTCTCTTATTACAGTACTGTACTGCTATAAAAAGTCCAAAAAGCTATTTTAGCTGTTGAAAACTCAAATAACATCAGGCACAAAATGAATCAAGTGTTATGTATATACGACAGTAGAGAGTGGTGGGGAAAGTACAGAGGCAGAGGACACATGTCATGTTTAATGGCAGTCTAACTTGTGGGTTTTTAAAATTTCAGTAGATTTTGAGGAACAGGTGGTGTTTGGTTACATGAATAAGTTCTTTAGTGGTGACTTCTGAGATTTTGGTGCATGAACTGGTCTTTTTAGGTTTTATTTTAAGTTCAGGGGTACATGTGGAGGTTTGCTATATAGGTAAATTTGTATACAGATTGTTTTATCACCCAGGTATTAAGTCTAGTTCCCATTAGTTATTTTTCCTTTCCTTCTCTCACCTTCCACCATTCAATAGGTCCCAGTGTCTATGTCCCTACTGTGTATCCATGTGGTCTCATCATTTATCTCCCATTTACAAGTGAGAACATGTAGTATTTGGTTTTCCTGTTCTAGCTTTAGTTTGTTACTGTTAATGGCCTCCAGCTTCATCCATGTTCCCACAAAGGAATAGATCTCATTCTTGTTTATGGCTGCATAGTATTCCATGGTATATATGTACCACGTTTTCTCTATCCAGTCTGTCATTGATTGGCATTCAGGTTGCCTTCATGTCTTTGCTATTGTGAATAGTGCTGCAATGAACATTCATGGGCATGTGTCTTTAAAATAGAATGATTTACATTCCTTTGGGTATATATCCAGTAATTGGGCTTGCCAGGTCAAATGGTAGTTCTGTTTTTAGGTCTTTGAGCAATTGCCACACTGTTTTCCACAATGGTTGAACTAATTTACACTCCCACCAACAGTGGATAAATGTTCCTTTTTCTCCACATCCATGCCAGCATCTGTTATTTTTTGACTTTTATTAATAGCCATTCTGACTGGTGTGAGATGCTATCTCATTGTGGTTTTGATTTGTATTTATCTAGTGATCAATGATGTCCACCTGGTCTCCATAGGGTTCTTAGCTCTAAGTGTATGAGCCAGGCACAGCTCTCTCAGTCTAGGTACAATATAAATGCTCAAGAGTTTTATGGTAAACCAACACCTAGTGCACAGCATTCCACACTGATCACAACATGCTTGCTGCTGAGGAGATGGCCCTCTGAGAGAGCAGGTCTGTGATTATCTTCCCAGGCAGGCTTTGGTCTATTCAGGGCCTGGGCTAGTCTTCACCCTCTGGTCACTGCTTCCTTCTCTGCTGACTAACTGACAGTGACTACAACTCAGATCTGAAGTCTAAGTAGGAGGTTCCAGTAGATAAGAGAAAGAGTGAACAATTCTAGACAATAGGCACAGCAAGGGTAAGCATGAGGCCTTGGAGCATAAGAACATGTAGGGAATGATAAGAAGCCCAGCAACTTTTTGGGAAGACAGGCAAGAGAGTGAGTAGGAAGTTCTAAGATAAGAGCCAACCTTGAAGGACCTGATAGCTCATCAGTGCCAATGATTTTGGTCTTGATCACAAAGAAGCAGGAGACATGGAAAGGTTTTAGGGCAGGTGAATGACCTGGGCAGGTTAGGTATATTTTAAAAGCCACAATGGCTGCTGTGTAGAGAATGGATGCATAGAATACATGGAGAAGCCAATTACAAGACTGGTAGAAAGGGTAAAGATCATGAAGATGTCCAGTAGAGATGAAGAGAAGTTAATGGATGCATTCCAGAGACATTTAGGAGATAGAAAGAACAGGACATATCAATATTGGCTTTGAATGTAAGTGGGCTAAATGCCCCCACTTAAAAGGCACACAGTGGCAACTGGATAAAAAGCAAGACCCAATGGTATGCTGTCTTCAAAAGACTCATCTCACATGTAATGACACCCACAGGCTCCAATAAAAGGAATGGAGGAAAATATACTAAGCAAGTGGAAATCAGAAAAAAGGAGTTGCAATCTTAATTTCAGACAAAACAGACTAAACCAACAAAGTTCAAAAAAGATAAAGAAGGGCATTACATAATGGTAAAGAGCTCAAGTCAACAAGAAGACCTAACTAATCTAAAGATATATGCACCCAACACAGGAGCACCCAGATTCATAAAGCAAATTCTTAGAGACCTACAGAGACTTGGACTCCCACACAATAATAGTGGGAGACTTTAACACAGCACTGATAGTATTAAATGGATCACTGGGGCAGAAAGTTAACAAAGATATTCAGGACCTGAACTCAACATTGGACCAAATGGACCTGATAGACCTCCACAGAACTCTCCACCCCAAAACAAGAGAATATACATTCTTCTCATCACCACATGCCACATACTCTAAAATTGACCACATAATGGAATATAAAACAGGCCTCAGCAAATGCAAAAGAACCAAAATCACATCAAATACATTCTCAGACCACAGCACAATAAAAATAGAAGACAGGACTAAAAAAAATCATCAAAACTACGTAATTACATGGAAATTAAACAACATGCTTCTGAATGGGTAAATAACAAAATTAAAGCAGAAATCAAGAAGTTTTTTGAAACCAATGAGAACAAAGGTACAACATACCAGAATCTCTGGATGCTAAAGCAGTGTTAAAAGAAAAATTCATAGCACTAAACACTCTCATCAAAAACTTAGAAATATCTCAACTTAACGATCTCACATCACAACTGAAAGAGAGAAGCAAGAGCAAAGCTAGCAGAAGGCAAAAAATAAGAAAATCCAAATAAACACAATTAGAAATGACAAAGAGGATGTTACTACTGACCATGCAGAAGTAAAAAATAACCATCAAAAACTACTACAAATGTCTCTAAGCACACAAACTAGAAAATCTGGAAGAGATGGATAAATACCTGGACACAAACACCCTCCCAAGACTGAACCAGGAAGAAACTGAGTCCCTGAACATACCAGTAACAAGCTCTGAAATTGAATCCATAATAAATCGCCTACCAACCAAAAAAATCCCAAGACCAGATAGATCCACAGCCAAATTCTACTAGATGTACAAAGAAGCGCAAGTACCATTTCTACAGAAACTATTTCAAAACATTGAGGGCAGGGACTCTTCCCAGATCATTCAGTGAGACCAGTATCATCCTGATACCGAAACCTGGCAGAGACACACAAAAAAAGAGAAAACTTTAGGTCAATATCCTTGATGAACATTGATGCAAAAATCCTCAACTAAATACTCATAAACTTAATCCAGCAGCACATCAAAAACTAATCCACAGCAATCAAGTAGGCTTCATCCTTGGGATTCATGGTTTGTTCAACATACACAAATCAATAAATATGATTCATTAGAACTAAAGACAAAAAACTCATGATTACTTCAATAGTTGCAGAAAAAGCTTTTGATAAATTTAACATCCTTTCATGATTAAAACTCTCAATAAACTAGATATTGAAGGAACATACCTCAAAATAATAAGAGCCATCTATGTCAGACCCACAGCCAACATCATACTGAATGGGGAAAAGCTGGAAGCATTCATTCCTCTTGAAAAGCAGCACAAGACAAGGATACCCTCTCTCAATCTCTCATCACTCCTATTCAACATAATATTGGGAGTCCTGGACAGAGGAATCAGGAAGAGAAAGAAATAAAGGGCATCCAGGTAGGAAGAGAAGAAGTCAAATTATCCCTGTTTGCAGATGACATGCTCTGTATCTAGAAATATAGTCTCAGCCCAAAGGCTCCCTCAGCTGATAAACAACTTCAACAAAGTTCTAAGATACAAAATCAATGTACAAAAATTACTACCATGCCTATATAACTACAGCCAAGCTGAGAGCCAAATTAGGAATACAATCCTATTCACGATGTGACAAGAGAATAAAACACATAGGGATACAGCTAATCAGGGAGGTGAAAGATCTCTACAATGAGAATTATAAAACACTGCTAAAAGAAATGAAAGATGACACAAATGGAAAAACATCCCATGCTCACAGATAGGAAGAATCAGTATCATTAAAATGGACAAACTGTGTAAAGAAATTTACAGATTCAGAGCAATTCCTATCAAATTACCAATGACATTCTTGATGGAACTAAAAAAACACTTTTAAAATTCATATAGAATGAAGAAAGAGGCCAAATACCCAAGGTAATCCTAAGTAAAAAGTTCAAACCTGAAGTCATCATGTTATTCGACTTCAAAATATACAACAGGGCTACAGTAACCAAAACAACATGGTACTGGTACAACAGTCACATAGATCAGTGTGGCGAATAGAGAACCCAGAAATAAGGCTGCACCCCTACAACCATCTGATCTTAAAGCTGACAAAACAAGCAATGGGGAAAGGACTCCTTTCTATTCAGTAAATGGTACTCGATTAACTGGCTAGCTATATGCAGAATATTGAAACTGGAGTCCTTCCTTACACCATATACAAAAATCAACTCAAGATGGATTACAGACTTAAATGTAAATCCCCAAACTATAAAAACTCTGGAAGACAGCCTAGGCTATACCATTCTGGACAAAGAAGTGAACAAAGATTTCATGATGAAGATGCCAAAAGCAATCAGAACAAAAGCAAAATTTGACAAACAAGATCGAATTAAATTTCAGAGCTTCTGCACAGCAAAAAAAGAAAAACCTATCAGCAGAGTAAACAGAAAACCTAAGGAATAGGAGAAAATATTTGCAAACTATGCATCTGCTAAAGGTCTAATATTCAGCATCTATAAGGAACTCAAACAAATAAGAAGAAAACAACTCCATTAAGAAGTAAATAAAGAACATGAACAGACTTTTTTTAAAAAGCTTTAGATGTAGCCAACTAGTATATGAAAAAAAGCTCAACACCACTGCCTGTTAGAGAAATGCAAATCAAAACCACAATAAGATACTGTCAACACCAGTCAGAATGGCTGTCATTAGAAGTAAAAAAATAACAGATGTTGGCAATGTTGCAGAGAAAAGAGAACACATACACTGTTAGAAATGTATTATAAAAAGTTGTATATAGATATAGATGTGCTGTATATTCACAACAAACTTCTGGAAATTTACAAAAGTAACCACTATTACTTCCAGGAAGTGGGATCAGGAGACTGGGAAGAGAGGGGACTTAATATTCATAGCATGTGCTTTTCCACTAGTCACTGTTCACATGTCACTATACTCAAGTTTTCAGTGAAAAACTATCTTATATGAATTTATTAATCAGTTCATTAGCAAAAGGGTTTTGTCAGATAGGCAATGGCCACTTTACAAATACTCCCTTCCTCTAGGGCTCCTGGTGTAAGCCCACAGCCCTTGGAAAAACCAGTGTCGTTGGGGGTAAAGGGAAGCTTGGCTGTGGCATATATACTTATTTCTGTTTCTTTGTTTCCAATATCTAGTTCCTGTTCCTCACAATATGAATGTATTCACACCAGAATTAATCCTGACTATAATTATACGAATTTTGACAACTTTGGCTGGTCTTTTCTTGCCATGTTCCGGCTTATGACCCAAGACTCCTGGGAGAAGCTCTATCAACAGGTTATCTGTTTATAGTCTCTCTTTTTCCTCTCTCCCTCCCTCCATCCTTCTCCTTCCCCTCTGTCACTTACCTGTTTATCTACCACTTACTTATAACTATCATGCATTCCCCACTTTTGTCATCTGTCTCATCTTTAACAGTTGTACTGTTAAATTCTACCTTACTCATTCTGTCAGAAACTTCAAGAAAATTGGCCCAACATGGTGACTTATGCCTGTAATCCCAGCACTTTGGGAGGCTGAGGCGGGTGAATCACTTGAGGTCAGATTAAGACCAGCCTGGCCAACATGGTGAAACCCCGTCTCTACTAAAAATACAAAAATTAGCCAGGCGTGGTGTCAGGCGCCTGTAATCCCAGTTACTCAGAAGGCTGAAGCAGGAGAATCACTTGAATCCAGGAGGCAGAGGTTGCAGTGAGCTGAGATCATGCCACTGCATTCCAGCCTGGGCGATAGAGTGAGACTCCACCTCAAAAGCAAGCAAACAAACAAACAAAACGAAACTTCAAGAAAATTATGAATGTGATACTTGGAAGAAGGCTGCAAAGAAACCCTCCTCTTCCTAGAAATATTAGCACCCTCCAGATTCCCTACTGCCTGAAGTTTTACCACGAGCATTATCTTTCTTATCATTTTTATTGTAAAAATGCAAATACTCTTGAGAAAGTTATAAAGTCCCTGAACCTCCATGGGCAGGTATGGCTAGTACCTCCACTGACCAACAGGGCATCAGGAATCCCTGGGGTTTTCAGGAGGCTATAGATGATGCTGTGGTCAGCTGAGCCCACCAGTGCTGGGTAAGACCAATTGTCTGCTACTGGGTGGTCTTTGCTTGAGGTGATGGTCACCCTCCTGTGGAAGAAGGCTTGAGATGCAAGAACATGCTCTGTCCTTTGCAGACCCTGCGTACAACTGGGCTCTACTCAGTCTTCTTCTTCATTGTGGTCATCTTCCTGGGCTCCTTCTATCTGATTAACTTAACCCTGGCTGTTGTCACCATGGCGTATGAGGAGCAGAACAGGAATGTAGCTGCAGAGATAGAGGCCAAGGAAAAGATGTTTCAGGAAGCCCAGCAGCTATTAAAGGAGGAAAAGGAGGTAGGTACATGGGGTTAGACAGTGGGATCCGGTTTGGGATGGGAAGGGGCCACCAGAGGCAATGTGGCCTGAGACTCAAGACTGCCACCCTTGGCCTGGTCTCAGCACTTTCTCTACTGGTGCTTTTCTGAGAATGCAGACCCCTTGCAGAATGGCTGTGCTGCTTTCTTGCACAAAGTTGTTCAGGCACCAGGCCCTTGAGAACCTTGAGACCCTTGGTCTTGATGCTCTGTGACCTTCTGAAGCCTAGCCTTTCTGAGACATGCCCCTAATTACTGGCTAGATGATACACCCTAAGTATGTGTAAATCCAGGCTGTGCTCCAGACGTTCTTTGGAAATCTGGAGATGTTCGAGTTGGGGGCCTTTGCTTGAGATGGGCTCTAGAACAATAATGATCACTCCTCCCTGTCTGAAATGCTTGCCATATTTATAGGCCATTCTAATAGTTTTCCTGGAATCTTTATATTCTTCCAGCTCATGTCTAAGATTTTCAGGACAGGGACCATGTTTTATACTCCACTCATCCTCTACAAGATTTGTCAGAAGGATGCCCCTCCTAAGTGCTTGACATCTACATTGTCAGGTGTAAGTACTTGTTGAGTGCCTAGCACATACTGGACACTGCTAAGGGGCAGTGACACAGAGAGATGAAATAGTCAGTGCTGCTTTTGGTGGCTGTAATCTCTGTGCAAAAACAGGATATGCTTCCCCAGGTAAATAGTAACAGAGCTAGCACGGTCCAGGTAGATGAAGAACAATTTAAATGATGCAGTGCTACCAGAAGAGAGATTTCTACCACTCTAAGGTCAGGGTCATTTGCAGTATTTCATGAGGAGGCGTAATCTGTTCTTTAATTGCTTTTGTTCACTTTTGAAGGCTCTGGTTGCCATGGGAATTGATAGAAGTTCACTTACTTCCCTTGAAACATCACATTTTTCCCCCCAAAAGAGAAAGCTCTTTGGTAATAAGAAAAGGAAGTCCTTCTTTATGAGAGAGCCTGGGAAAGACCAGCCACCAGGGTCTGATTCTGATGAAGATTCTCAAAAAACGGTAAGTCTTGTCCAGGGAATTAATGATACCATAGTGCTGTTAGGGTCCCATTGCCAGTCGAATTGAAAAAATTTATTTACTCATTTACGCATTCATTCATCCATTTGCACATACTTGCATCCATCCATCTATCTTTTTGATTATCCATTTATTTGTAAACATTGATTTAGAGTGTCTAGTATTTATTATCTGCTTGGCACTGGGATGGGTACTGCAGATACATGATTTATACTCCAGAGAGTATCCAGCTAATGATGGAGACACACTGATAAGAAGGAAGTTCCAATTCAATGTGATGACTGATGTTCTGATTGCTGTGGGAGGACAGAGGAGGAGTGATGTGTCAGTGTGGGCTCCCTCTGAAGCAAACCCAAAGACATTACAATGCAAGTAGATTATTTGGGAAGTGATCCCAGGAAGCACTGGGGGAGGAGGGAAGAAGTGCTATATGGAATGGAAGGTAATCAGTGAAGATGCATTATCAAGCCAGTTACCACTGAAGCCAGGTAGTTGGTGTTTAATCATTCTGGAGTAAGGTCATCAGAGTGTATATATCCTGGTATATATACCAACTTTGGTCCATCATAGGTTAAACATAGGTTAAAGACTGCTGAAGACTGAAGACAATAATTTCCCTCTAATTTCCTACTTGCTGTGCACTAGGGAAGAGGGAATTTCAGTCACCAGAGAAAGTCCTCAAGTGAGGACATAGGGGTCAGAAAACCAGCAGCATCCAGAATTCATGGGGCCTGGGGGAAAAGCAGATTAGAAAAGGATTCCCAGACACTTTTCAAAGGGGATTAGAAAAGGGTTCCCAGACCCCTTCCTTATACCTTATACAAAAATTAACTCCAGATGGATTAAAGATTTAAACATAAGACCTAACACCATAAAAACCTAGAGGGAAACCTAGGCAAAACCATTCAGTACATAGGCATAGGCAAGGACTTCATGAATAAAACACCAAAAGCATTGGCAACAAAAGCCAAAATAGACAAATGGAGATAATTAAACTTAAGAACTTCTGCACGGCAGAAGAAACAATCATTAGAGTGAATCAGCAAACAACAAAATGGTAAAAAAAAATTTGCAAGCTACCCATCTGACAAAGGGCTAATATCCAGAATCTACAAAGAACTAAAACAAATTTACAAGAAAAAAACAAGTAACCCCATCAAAAAGTGGTTGAAAGATATGAACAGATACTTTTCAAAAGAAGACATTTATAAGGCCAACAAACCTATGAAAAAATGCTCATCATCACTGGTCATTAGAAAAATGCAAATCAAAACCACATTGAGATACCATCTCACGCCAGTTAGAATGGTGATCATTAAACAATCTGGAGACAACAGATGCTGGAGAGGATGTGGAGAAACAGGAACACTTTTACACTGCTGGTGGGAGTGTAAATTAGTTCAACCATCGTGGAAGACAGTGTGGTGATTCCTCAAGGACCTACAAATAGAAATACCATTTGACCCAACAATCCCATTACTGGGTATATACACAAAGGATTATAAATAGATCTATTTAGATCTATTTATAATCTAAGACACATGCATTTATAAAGACACATGCATACATATGTTCAATGCAGCACTATTTACAATAGCAAAGACTTGGAACCTACCCAAATGCCCATAAAAGACAGACTAGATAAAGAAAATGTGGCACATATACACCACAGAATACTATGCAGCCATAAAAAAGATGAGTTTATGTCTTTGCAGGGCCACAGATGAATCTAGAAACTATCATTCTCAGCAAACTGACACAAGAACAGAAAACCAAACACCACATGTTCTCACTCGTAAGTGGGTGTTGAACAATGAGAACACATGGACACAGGGAGGGGAACATCACACACTGGGGTCTGTTGAGGGGTGGAGTGCTAGGGGAGGGATAACAGGAGGTGGGGAGGTTGGGGAGGTGTAACATTAAGAGAAATAACCTAATGTAGGTGACGGGGGGATGGAGGCAGCAAACCACCATGGCACGTGTATACCTATGTAACAATCCTGAAGATCTGCACATGTACCCCAGACTTAAAGTAAAATTTAAAAATAATAAAAATTAAAATAAATAATAAAAAGAAAGAAAAGTGTTCCCAGAAGCAGGATTGTGTCAGCTGAAAGGAAGAATTCATCAACAAAGGGAATAAGAGAGCATTACCTGTAGAGAGAACAGCATGTGCAGAAGCCTACAAGCAAAGGCAAGCAAGAGACCATGACCCACTAGAAAACTTGCCAGTGTGTGTATGTTTGTGTGTATGTGTGTGTGTGTCTGTGTGTGCTCATGTATGCATATGTGTGATGAGGCTGGGGGAAGGTGGGTGGCAAGAGGCTGTAACAGCCAGATTGGGGGATCACAAAAGACCTGGAAAACAAAGCTAAAGAGATTGCTCTTTGCACTGAGGGCAAGGGGTAAGCAGCATTGAAAGGTTTATACAAGAGAGGAGTATGATGGGATTTATGAAATCCTGGATGTGTTGAAGATAGGGGATTGGAGGAGGGCAAGACTGGAGGCAACTAGTTAAGAGGTTGTTGCAGTAACCAAGTAAGAGGTGGCTATGGCTTAAACCAGGGTTAGGGCAGTGAGGATGAAGATGGATTAACAGACAACAATGATCTGCAGAAGATAAAGTTTAGGAATTGAGTTGATGGACAGTGTAGGGATGAGGTCTGGTTTCTGACATTAGCTAACATGATGGAGGGTAACTTATGGAGACAGGGAAGGCAAACATTTTGAGAGTGGAAAGATGGCAAGTTCAGTTTCAAATGTGCCAATTTTGAGGTGCTTTTGACCTCCAAGCAGAAATGTTGATTAGGCAGCGTGATGTGCAGAAATGAAGATGGGGGGGATGGGGAGCAGAAAAAGTTATTCTTATCATTCAGATGAGGGATGTTCACATATAATTTAGTTGTCTGGAGAAAAGTTGGAAGAGAGGAAGATGCTGAAGACACAGGTAAGGATAGCAAGAGCCACTTTCCTGAGATAGAGGGAGATGCAGAAGGTGGAAAGTAGATACGTATGACTGATAATGGGGCAGGGAAAGGGAATCAAGGGGCCTTTGCACAATCAGGTAGAAGGATCCCATCCACTGCTCTGATCAGTTCTCTGCTATAGGAATAGGGGGACATCTCATAGAAAAACTATCTAGATTGGCTTATCACAAAAGGATAGTTCCCTCTGGGGCCCTTATCAGTCAGAACCGTTGGCAAATAAGTCATTATGAAAACCTAAGTTTTCTAGATAGCGGGAGGTTTGCACTCTTTAATTCCAGTGGATTTAGAACTGTAGGTAGATGTGAGAGAGTCAGCTCGCCCTTGGGCACGGCCTGAGAGTGTGCTTGAGGTTTGGCATCTACATTTTGTGATATTTAGCGTGACTGTTCTTTTTAGTTACTGCCAGTTTTAAAAATCAGTTTAGGCAGATGTTCAAAGCACTTCACAATCTGGCCCCATCCACCTTTTTAAATTTACACTCCACTTCTGCCTCTTGCAAACATTGTTTTCAAATTGGATTTTATATTGCTTTCATACCCTGAACCATTGCTCACTAATTTTTTGTAAAATTTTGTTTGCTCTTTATTGGCAGTGAATATAACACAGAGAAAGTAAAATCTCTGTAGGTAGGACTCTAGAAATGTGCATGCATAAAAAATATAAATGACAAAAGCAAATTTCTCTTATCTGTTAAATATGAAATAAGAAAACAATATTTGGCATGCTGTAAAGACGAGGTGAGTCGACCTATAGAAAATATTGAGCACTTTGGTTACTTGTAGCTTTGGAACAGAGTAGTTCATTAAGTTTTGAGGAGAGGCAGCCTCTTTCTTTAGAAGGTGTGCCATGCCTTCTCTTACAGCCACAGCTCCTAGAGCAAACCAAACGACTGTCCCATAATCTATCACTGGACCACTTTGATGAGCACGGAGATCCTCTCCAAAGGCAGCGAGCGCTGAGTGCCGTGAGCATCCTCACCATCACCATGAAGGGTAAGTTCCATCCCAATCCAAGGGAAAGTGCACTACAGTGATTCCTTCTATTTTTCTAGAAGCCCTCTGCAAAGGAGGCTGTTTGGAACCAAGCTACTGTACCATCCTGCAAAGAGTGACTTCCTATGCCTCTTTGGAGCATTTAAATTTTGAAGCGGCTCACGAGAAGCAGACCTTCCCTGTGGGCCCACCCTAAACTAGCTCTTGGGTAGTGGTAGAAGCTGCCTAGACTTGGGATGGGACTTCAGTCCGAATGCACAGACAGGGCCTCACAACCAGGCCAGGCAGTCACAGAAGACTGACATCTTCAGGAGGTGGCACTTACTGAAGTTAGAGTCAGCAATCCCACGTGGGCAATAGTAGACAGGCCGAAACCATCTGTTGGAGCAGATTAACAGCAGGTAACAGGACCCCATGCCGCACATTGGTGTTCAGAAGCAGGATCAATTCCCTGCAAGGGGTTGTCAAATAGTCCTCTAGCACCTTTGAGCCTGTTACATCATCTCCTTTGCTCTGCATGTGTCCCTGCAGTGATGCCACAGAAATCAGGGTGCCAGGGAAATCAGGGGTGGCCTGAACTCAGCTAGTGGATAGAGTGCCTTCTACTGTTTCAGTGCTTACAGATGCACTTCCTTTGAGGCCTGGTTACCCCTTTTGCCTCTGTTATGGCTGACCCTATGGTCTGTCTTGAGTGGGCCTGGATCTACTTCTCTCTTGGACCCACGGCCAGCCAGTGTCGACTTCCACATCTATATCTCTAACAGCAAAGCCCAGCTCCTGGGTGCTCAGTAAGAGTGTAAAGATTTGATGGACTTGACTATGCCACATGCTAGTCTCTTCTGCACTGTGACTGGTGGAAAAACCTTTCTGGCTACACAAATCAAAGCCTTTCACAACTGATCATGTACAGGAGGCTCTGGGGAAGAGGGATGAAGGAAAGCACTTAGGCAAAGGGCATCTGAGTTGCTTCAGAGCTAACTCCTCAACCTCTTGCTCATTCTCTAGAACAAGAAAAGTCACAAGAGCCTTGTCTCCCATGCGGGGAAAACCTGGCATCCAAATACCTCGTGTGGAACTGTTGCCCCCAGTGGGTTGGCATTAAGAAGGTCCTGAGAATCGTGATGACCGACCCCTTTACTGAGCTGGCCATCACTATCTGCATCATCATCAATACTGTCTTCTTGGCCATGGAGCATCACAAGATGGAGGCCAGTTTTGAGAAGATGTTGAATACGGGGAATTTGGTAACTTTACTCTTTTTAAAAATACAAAATGTACTTCCAACTTTAAAGTATAACTCTTTCAAAGTTTAAACATTTTATCAATGGCCTAACCTAACCTAGGTTTTCGGTCCCCTTAAGAGGAGCATCAGGAAAAGACGTCCATTATGGTTTTACTGTACCCGGTTCATTTCAGAAATTGCCCACGGACCCTGAGTTGGCCCTCTGGTATGTTCAGGCATCTGTGTGGTCGTTCAGTGGTAAGCCGGATGCAAGAAGACATCCTAAAAGCTCTCTGGGATAATCAAGAAAATGTGAATAATATCTAGAGAACCACGGTAATGACCACTGTGGCCCCAGTGATATTCATGACATCATTTGTCACAAAATAATGTGACTACTATTACTAGTTATTCTCCCTGGAAAGATGAGTCAGGGCCTGGCAGCCTTGGGAGGTTCATGTTCCTGGGAGGGGTTGTGGGAAGGGTGGTCACCGTGCGGTGCGGTGCATTTCCAGACAAGCCTGCTTCAATATGTTTCTCACTGGACACATCTAGTCTCAGTTAACCTGGGAAAACGAAGGGGAGCAGACTTTTCGAGGACTGTTCACTTCAGTTTATGGTTCTTGTGGAAGGCGTTTTTCTCAAGGAAAAATTAGTTCCTCAAATATCAGAAACAATAAATAATGACCCACCAAATGACCTACACTAAATAGCTGATGAGTTAATGAGCTGACAACCTTACCAAATACAAATGAAACAGCAAATCCTTTCTTCACGGCAAATCGCACTGTCTTATTTGTGATTTGCTTTATTTTCTGCAAAGATATGGAAGACAGATTTAGTTTTTAATTGGCTATGCATTCAACATTTTCACATATTTCTTAAGCCTGTATTTATCTGATTATTGCAGACAAAGACAAAACTGTTCTGCTCAGGGAAAACTCAAAATTTAGCCCTTTTTGTAATTCCTGCTCTCCTTTTTGTTCTGTGTTATTTTGTTCTGAAAGCGTGAGTTTTGCATCCTGAAAATTTTTAGGATTATATTCTGATTCACTAATTCTCCTTTCAACCACAACCAGCCTAGGGCTTATCCTATATATCTAGTTGTTCAAAGACATTTTTTTTTGGTCCCTGGAAGTGTTTTCTAATGCTATGATCTGTGCCCCTTTTTTGTTTTTATTTTTAATTATTCTGATGAAGGTGTTGAAATTAGGTGGTCAGGTGAACTCCTCCTCGATTCTAGTTTGTGGGGATATTTATCATTAGTTTTCAGGGCTATTGTATGCATTCCTTCTCTCCCCATTTTAATTGCTTTAATTGGTATTCTAAAGAGAATTCAGAGGACAAATTGCCTGACACTTTCAATCATCCTGCCATCTACCAGTAATACCATTTTGCTTTATCCTCAACAGAATGAGAACTAATATTCATTTTCCATTCTGGTGTCTGGGAGCTTGGTTACATTGCTCTGGGCACCATAGAGAGAGATGGAGACAGCAGTAAAGTCATGGCGAGGTTCATGCTACAGGAGTAAATGTTTCTATTGCATGGACTTTAGGGTATAATGTATCAACGAGAATACTTTTCATTTCTTTGTAATCTCTGTACCTCCCTTGGGCCATTCATAAAAGTGTGTCTCTGCAGCTTCCTTCTCTCATTCTTCTTTGTCCCACTGTAGGTTTTCACTGGCATTTTTTTAGCAGAAATGTGCCTAAAAATCATTGCACTCGATCCCTACCACTACTTTCGCCGAGGCTGGAACGTCTTTGACAGCATTGTTGCTCTTCTGAGTTTTGCGGATGTACTGAACGGTATATTTCAGAAGAGAAGCTGGCCATTCTTGCGCTCCTTCAGAGTGGTAAGGCGCTTTCTTATTTTACTGCATGAACATAGCTGCCTGAGTGAAAAAAGTCTTGAGCGAGTTCAGTAGCTATCTTGGACTAAGCTTTGTCTCACCTTAACCCCAGAACCAAAACTGCTCTCCTCATCCTACACAGGTCTTTCCTAGCCTTGCAAGTCCCTGGGGGGTCTTCACATAGCTGAAACCTTATGCTCCCAGCCCCTTCCTGCCAGGAATGACCCTTTAGGCAACTGGGTACAAAATTGTGTCTCCCAGTGTGAGGATTCTGCTCCTTGCTCTGTGCACGACCCTTCCAACACTCTTATCCCATGGAGCTCTGAGACAATAAATAATAAATAAGGAAAAATATTCATATCTCTCAGGTCATACTGGGCTCACCAAGGGGGGGTGAAGACTGTAGAACATGGGAAGGATGGGTGCTGCCGGCAGGAGATGTCCCACAAGTTTCCTTCTCACTGCCGCCAGTGCTACGTTCCTGCTCTGTCGTCTCTGCCCTCTATCCAGTTTGGAAGCATTCTGACAACCTTTACAGAGTGCCTAATAGAAACCGCCATGAGGGAAGGTGCAAGATGAGGCAATCACTGTCTTTGAGAAGTTCCAGCACAGGAGTGGTACAGGACAGGGCTACATGCACAGCACAGCGTGACAGGGCCCAGGAGAGGCATAGACAGAGGACTACGGGTAAATCAGATCCGAGAGGGAACTAGAAAACCTCCAAGGTGGAGTTTTGTCCTCTTTCAAGGATATTTACCTTTTTTTTTTTCAGATAGGATTTCTAAGCCTATAAAGTAAGACACTTGATTCAGTGACCTAAGTGAACATTTTATACTTTTTATACTTGGGATATAGAAAGAGGTTACACTGCTCAAAGTCTGTTGTTATTAAGCGTCTCTACTAATGTTTTATTGGCACTCTGGTGAGCAAAATTGCATTTGCTTTATTATTGTTTAGGCTTAGTACAGCCATGCTCTAATACATGGAAATCTGTGGCATTGTCTGTATATGAGAATGGAACCCCAGTTTTTTCCTGGGACGCTCCTAGCTGCCCTTTGAGTAGACAGTGACAGTCCTCTTCAAGCAGAAGTCTTGCTGACCTGCAATAGGTCCATCCCCAAATAGGGGATGTGCCTAACAAAATTGTACTTTGGAGTAAAACCATCAGTTTACATCAAACGTTAATATAAGAAACAATCTAGTAAAAAGTTGCTGTGTTTTCTCTAAGGTTGTTTGCTATAAAGTCTGTGAAGATCTGGGATAAAATTTATCTTTGGAAACAGTATACAAGTCTTGGAGAGCTGGTTGCCTTTTCTCTCCTGACTACAAATGCCATATTACTCTCATCATTCCTATGAGGCTTAGATTCAAACTTGTGGTCTGAATTATATAATACAGAAGTTAGCAAACTTTCTGTTAAGGGCCAGATAGTAAATGTCTTCAGCCTTACAGGCCATGTGGTCCCTGTTGCAATCATTAAACTACGCCATGGAGGCACAAAAAAAACCATAGACTTTCAAAAACCAATGAGTATGGCTATGTTCCAATATACTTTATTTATGGATGCTGAAACTTGAACTTCATATAATTTTAATGCATCATGAAATATCCTTTTGATTATTGTTATTTTCTTTTTTTGAGAGAGAGTCTGGCTCTGTCGCCCAGGCTGGAGTGCAGCGGCATGATCTCAGCTCACTGCAACCTCCACCTCCCAGGCTCAAGCCATCCTCCCTCCTCAGCCTCCCAAGTAGCTGGTGGCCCACGCCACCACACCTGGCTAATTTTTGTATTTTTTGTAGAGATGAGATTTCACCCTGTTACCCAGGCTGGTCTTGAACTCCTGGGCTCAAAGGATCACCTATCATGGCCTCCCAAAGTGCTGGGATTACAGGTGTGAGCCACTATGTCTTTTATGATTATTTTTCAATCACTTAAATGTGGAAAAATATTCCTGTCTCTGAGATCATGCCAAAAAAAAAAAAAAGGCATTGGGCTGGATCTGGCTCTCAGTCAGAGTTTTGTGACCCTTGGTATATTACATAGAATCCCAAAACATTCATTTTATAGATAATTACGTAGCTCAGTCACCATGCTGATCCCAAAGTCTTTATTATTAAAAAATTAAAACAAAATATTTCCATTTTCAAATAAAAAAGTAGATACAGTAGAGTTTCAGATTATGACAGAGAGTTGGTGACTATGTTGAGGATGGATTTAGCTTTGAGAAGAGTTTTGGATGTCGTAAGTGCTGTAGTTTGGGTATATGTCATTTGCTTTATAGATGAGCAGATGGAGTTGTCCTTAACCGGCTTTTCTTCCGCTTTTGTTTGTTGTCTGTTTTTACAGCTCAGGGTCTTCAAGTTAGCCAAATCCTGGCCAACTTTGAACACACTAATTAAGATAATCGGCAACTCTGTTGGAGCCCTTGGAAGCCTGACTGTGGTCCTGGCCATTGTGATCTTTATTTTCTCAGTAGCTGGCATGCAGCTTTTTGGTTCTAGCTTCAACTCCCAAAAGAGTGCAAAATTATGTGACCCGACAGACCCGACAGTCTCATGTTTACGGCACTGGCACATGGGGGATTTCTGGCACTCCTTCCTAGTGGTATTCCGCATCCTCTGCGGGGAATGGATCGAAAACATGTGGGAATGTATGCAAGAAGCGAACACGTCATTGTGTGTTATTGTCTTCATATTGATCACGGTGATAGGAAAACTTGTGGTATGTTTCTTAGATTTTTTTCAAAAAAGAAAAATCCCTACATGCCTGTCAAATGCATTACTTCTTTTGCAAAATTTTACTAGTAAAAATTATTATTCTAAATATAATACCAAATAAATATTTGAAATACTCATTCAAATCTTGTTTGAAAAAAGTATGATAAGCATGACAAAAACCTCTTTGACACATATTACTCATTTGACCGATGCCCCAACATTTATTTCATTCCAGAAGATTATTCTAAGATAACAGTATTATCTTCCCCAGTGATTGGCTCAAATAGGAGTTTGGGACTTAATTTAGTCAATAAGATGTAAAGAGATGTTCACTGGAGAAACTTGAGAACAATATTTTGTCCTCTTTTTTTCTTTTTTTTTTTAGACAGATTCTTGCTCTGTCGCCAGGCACCAGGCTGGAGTGCAGTGGCACAATCTCAGCTCACTGCAATCTCCACCTCCTGGGTTCAAGCAATTCTCCTGCCTCAGCCTCCTGAATAGCTGGGACTACAGGCGCATACTACCACACCCAGCTAATTTTTGTATTTTTTAGTAGAGACGGGGTTTCACCATGTTGGCCAGGATGCTCTCGATCTCTTGACCTCGTGATCCATCCACCTTGGCCTCCCGAAGCGCTGGGATTACAGGCGTGAGCCACCACGCCCGGACAAACCTTTTGTTCTTAAAAAATGTGTGTTAAAAAAATGATCCTTTTACTTCCTCTGGGTTTTTTTTATGACTAGGACCCCTGGAAAAGCCAGATCATGAGGTTGGAACGTTGGTGGAATTGCCCACAAAAATATGGATGTGACATCTAGGGCTACTGCGCAACCCTCTCCCGTTTGCACAGACTGAGAGGCAGTGTAGTTTGTGCAGTTTCTTTAGGTCCTGTTGCCTTAACTTCTGTGAGGGTTCATGCCTGGCCAAACGAAACATTATGCAGCCATGAGAAGAACCAGCTAAAAAAAAAGCCAACACGGAGGCAGGTAGAGTGAAAAGAGAGAACAAACCTGTATTTGAGTTATAATTGGTCCCCTGTTCTATTTCCAAACTTCTTGTTATGCTACAGATTTTTGTTGTATAAGCTGGTTTAAGTCTGTTACTTGTAGCTGGAAGCATGGATATTTATGGGGATGCTAATTAAGTGTACCTCATACCCTTACTACACAAGATCTACAGGATCAAGTTGGTGCAATGGTGCAATATAATTAACTCTCAACATATGATAGCTTTACCTAAGTACCTAATGAATGGTGTACATAGATAGTAAGTGATACATACAAAAGCTTAGGACAGGGCCTCACCAATGGGAGTGGGAGGAGAGTACTGAAAAAGGAGTTGTGGAAGATTACAGAACTTGAGAAGACCACTTATAGGGAAAGGAGGACTTAGACAAATAGAGGAGAGCTTAAGCAGAGATCCAGAGATGGGAACTCTCACAGCGAAACTCAGGAACTGTGACTAGACCCATCCACACCCATCAGGCACTTCTCCCCAAAGGCCATCTGTTGTGAGCTACAGAGAGCCACAAACAAAGGAATTTGAGGAGGCAAAGAGGATGAATAAGAGGGTGTGTAATTATGAGCAAAGAACCCAGGTAGGACGCTATTGAGATTACCTGATTTTGAAGTGGTACGTGTTTCAGCAGAAGAGTTGCAGATTTGGTCCAACCCCCTTGGCTTGGCCCCAGCACGTTCCTGAGGTTAGAGCAACAGGACCTGAAGAGACTGCAATGTACATCATCTCACAAATATGCACACAAGGAAGAACTGCACATTGGTCTTGAATATCAGATTAATATCCTTGTGGGAAATTCCAGAAAAAATCAAAGCTCACTCTCCAGCTGTTCCCCAAGAAATGTACATTCTTAATTTTGCCACATGGTTATTTCCTTCTGCTTTTCCCTGGCCAGGGTCTACTCATCCATGTGGTCTGTATGTAGGGAGACTGGACTTGGCCATTGCACCCTTTAATTTCATTTTTTATTCTGTCTTCTTGCTCCTATTTCTTTCTCAATCTTCTGTTCTTTTATTTATTGTATATTTGAACTTTCTTAGAAGATAGCGGGACATAAAACTCTCACTTGATTCTGTTTTTAGTTCTGGGGAAAAGTTGTTCTGGAAACCTGCTGTATCCTTTCCTTTGCTAAACTTTCCATTCTTCTCGTTACCCACCCCATCCTCAGGTGCTCAACCTCTTCATTGCCTTACTGCTCAATTCCTTTAGCAACGAGGAAAGAAATGGAAACTTAGAAGGAGAGGCCAGGAAAACTAAAGTCCAGTTAGCACTAGATCGATTCCACCGGGCTTTTTGTTTTGTGATGCACACTCTTGAGCATTTCTTCCATAAGTGGTGCTGGAAGCAAAAGTCACCAAAGGAAAAAGAGGTGACAGGAGGCTCTGCTGCACAAAGCAAAGACATCATTCCGCTGGTCACAGAGATGAAAAGGGGCTCAGAGACCCAGGAGGAGCTTGGTATTCTAGCCTCTGTACCAAAGACCTTGGGCGTCGGGCACGATCGGACTTGGTTGGCTCCACTTGCAGAGGAGGAAGATGATGTTGAATTTTCTGGTGGAGATAATGCACAGCCCGTCACACAACCTGAGGCTGAACAACAGGTATGAAGGTTCACACATAGGCTTAGAGGTCATACAAAGCTGGAGCTGCCACAGGGCACTGGTTACCTGCCCTGTTCTGGGCACTATGCAAGGATAATAAGGGTGTAAAATGTGGCTGCCCTTTGATACCCATGTGCACATCTTGGGACAGGTCCCTTATTGTGGCCCTACAGGTGTGGCACAGATAGGAGGTGTCACAAGAGTGCAGAGGGGACTATCAAATACACTTTGTTTTTCTTTTCTTTTCTTTTTTTTTTTTTTGAGACGGAGTTTCGCTCTTGTTACCCAGGCTGGAATGCAATGGCGCAATCTCGGCTCACCGCAACCTCCGCCTCCTGGGTTCAGGCAATTCTCCCGCCTCAGCCACCTGAGTAGCTGGGATTACAGGCATGTGCCACTATGCCCAGCTAATTTTTTGTATCTTTAGTAGAGACGGGGTTTCACCATGTTGACCAGGATGGTCTCGATCTCTTGACCTCGTGATCCACCTGCCTCGGCCTCCCAAAGTATTGGGATTACAGGCTTGAGCCACCGTGCCCAGCCTGTTTTTATTTTCTATATATTGAATTATATTTTTATTTTAGCTTATTTTCTAATTCTTCTTATGATTTCTCTGACCCACTGCTTATTTAAAATTGTTTAATACTTATAAATTTCTCAAATTTCTATGTTATTAATTTCTCATTTCACTCCATTGTGATCAGAGAGCATACTCTGTAAAATTTCAGCCCTTTTAAATTTTCAAGGCTTGTTTTATAGACTAGTGTATTGTCTATCCTGGATATGTTTCATGTATACCTGAGAAGAGTATGTATTCTGCCATTTGGAGTCAAGTGTTCTATAGATGTCTGCTAGGTTTAACTGGTTTATAGTTTTGTTCAAATCTTCCATTTCCCTGTTGAGCTTCTATCTAGTTGTTATTCATTCATTTCTGAAAATGGGGTATTGAAGTCTCCAATGTTTATTGTTGAATTGTCTGTTTTTCCCAACAATTATGTCACTTTTTGCTTCATTTATTTTGAGGCTCCTCCGTTAGTTGTATATATGTTTATAAATGCTATACCTTCCTGATACTTTGATTCTTTTATTATTATAAAATGTCCCTCTTTATCTCTAGCAAGTTTTTTGTTTTGGAATCTAGCTTGTCTGATGTTAAAAGAGTCATCCCAGCTTTTTAAGTGGTTCTTGTTTGTGTTACATGTCTTTTTCCATCCTTTTACTTTCAATCTATTTATATCTTTGAATCTAAAATTCAGACTGTCCTCCTCAGTGTATAATTGACTCTTGCTTTCTTATCTATTCTGGGAATCTCTGCCTTCTGTTTGGGTTGTTAACCCATTCATATTTAATGCTATTATTAATATAGTTGATGTACTCATATTTTCCCCTTTTCTTCTATTTTTTCTTTATTATTTCTATATTGCTTCATTTGTATTAAGTGAATATTTTCTAGTATAGCGTTTTAATGTCTTTAGTACTTTTTTTAACCATCTTTTTGAATTATTTCTTTATTTGGGTGCTCTAAAATTTGACATATACATCTAATTCATCAGAATCTATCTCAGATTTATATTAATTCCAGTAAGCTATAGAAATATTACTCATATATAACTCTATTTCCTCTCTCTTCTTTTTGTACTGTTTTTAATTATATATATAATATTCACATATATTAAAATTCAAACAATATATTTTTATTATTACTTAACATAGTTAGATGTCTACTAAAAGAGCTCAGAAAAGAAAAGAGTGTATATTTATAATATTTATTTTAATAATCTTTTTAGCTACTGTTAAGTGTACTCTGAATGAGAAGACCACCTAAACAGGCTTTGTGTGAGCAACAAGGCTGTTTATTCACCGGGTGTGAGTGGGCTGGATCTGAAAAGAGAGTCAGCAGCAGGTGGTTAGCAACAAGGCTGTTTATTCACCTGGGTGTGAGTGGGCTGAGTCTGAAAACAGAGTCAGCAGAGGGTGTGGATAGGAGCTGGTTTTATAGGTTGAGGGTAAGTAATGGAAAGTTATACTTTACAGTGGTTAAAAAAATTTTTTTATTATGCTTTCAGTTTTGGGGTACATGTGTAGACATGCAGGTTTGTTGCACAGGTATACATGTGCCTTGGTGGTTTATAGGGTGGTTTTTGCAAGCCAGGGGTGGGGGGGTGTCACAGGGTCCAATGTCACAAGGTTAACTTACCAGTTGAGGCAGGAACAATGGTAGAATGTTGCAAGGTCAGTTAATCAGGCCACAGGGTGCAGTATCACAAGGTTGACTTATCAGTTGAGGCAGAACAAGTGTGGGCTGTCATAAGGTCAGTTAATCAGGCACTGCAGGAGCTAGCTACTCTTCTCCTTTTTCAGTTTTCTTGTTATCTCAGACTTTCTGGCTCTGGGAGGCTATCTGGAGGTGTATGTGAGGGTCACAGGTGTCACCATGGCTTAACTATGGTGTAGTCCATGGTGCAGTCAGTTCAAAGAACCTTGCAGTTACTTTGGCTCTCTTCATTTGTTCCTGTGAACGTGAGTTACCTGCAGGTGTGATTTCCTTACTCCAATGCAATGTTGCTCCCACCCATATTCTTTGTGCTCATATTAGCAAATATATTTTATTTCATATGTTACATACCCAGCAACACAATTTTAAACATATTGTTTTACACAGTTGCTTTTGAAATCAGCTAAAAGAAGAAAGGAAAAGAAATATATATCTTTTTACCATACATTTGTGTGTGTGTGTGTGTGTGTGTGTGTGTGTGTGTGTGTTGTATTGGGGGGGTGTTATATTACCACTTAGGGTCACTTTTTTTCAGTCTGGAGGATCTCTTTTTTTTTCAGTCTGGAGTATTCCTTATAAGGTAGGCCAACTACCAAAGAATTCTCTGTGTTTATCTGGAAATGTGTTTATTTCATTTCAATTTTTGAAAGATAGCCTCACTAGATATAAAAATCTTCGTTCACTGTTGTTTTTTCTTTCAGCACTTTGAATATATCATATCACTGCCTTTTGGCCTCCATTATTTCTAATGCGAGGTCAGTGTTAATTTTATCCATGTCATCTTGTACATGATGAACCACTTTTCTCATGCTACTTTGAAGATTTTCCCTTTTCTTCGTCCTTCAGCACTTTTACTATGATATATCCAGGTGTGGAACACTGTGTTTTTTCTACTTGGGGTTTCATTGAGCTTCTTAGATGTCGAGTGCTAGGGTCAGAATGTGTCCTCTAAAGTTCATGTGTTAGAGAATTAATTCCCAAAGTAGCAATGTTGAGAGGTTAGATAACGAGGGCTCTGGCCTCATGAATGGCTTAGTGCTGTTGTGGGAGTGGTTTAGTTACTGTGGAAGCGGGTTCCTAATAAAAGAATGGGTTTGGCCCCCTTCCCTCCTTTCTCTGTCTTGCCATGTGATGCCTTCTGCCATGTGATGTTGTAGTGAAAAGTCCCTCACAGGATGCTACCCTTTTAATCTTGGTCTTCTCAGCTTCTAGAACTATAGGAAATACACCTCTGTTCTTTATGAATTACTTCAGGAATTCTATTATAGCAGAATAAAATGGACTAAGATGTGTAGATTAATGTTTTCAATCAATTTTGAGGAGTGTCCAGCTATTACTTATTTAAGTATTTTTTCTGCTCCTTTCTCTCTTTCCTTTCTGGTTTGTATGCTTAATGGTGCTTTCTCTGAGGCTCTATTTTCTTTCTTCTGGTGTGTATCTGTGTGTGTATGTGTGTGTGTGTGTGTGTGTGTGTATCCTCTTTAGATTGCACAGTCTCCATTTATTCATCTTTAAATTCACTGGTTCTTTCTTCAAATGTACTGTTGGTCCCTCTAGTAACTTTTTCATTTCAGTTATGATACTTTTCTTTCCTTTTTTTTTTTAAACAAAGGCACATCTGTTTTATTAAATGCTTGGGGTTTAGGGCGGGGGAGATCACAGAGTGATTACCCCAATCCCACAATGGGGTACAGAAGCTTAGCTCCCTTTTTCATAGGGGAGCCCGAGCACATTTCTAAGGGCTGGGCTGGAGAGATAACACCTACAAGGACTCTAGGAAGAAGCAGATGAAATAAAGGATGGCATGTAGGAGTCTTTCTTAAATGTGTATGTATGCCAGAATTATCACATGTTTGATGCCTTCAGACAATTCAGAAGAGCTCTGGGAGTCCTTAGAGGTGCACTGAGGTCAAGGAGCTTGGAGGGGACTCAAGCAATAGACTTTTCCCCAGCAGAACCACTCTGCACTTGGCTGCTTTTCAGGGTAGAGTTTTCCATTACAGAATTTGAAAATCACTTGAAATCTCCCAGAAGCAAACTTTAAAAACATTGTCAATAAACACAAAACTCAACCACCCTAGCCCTAGCACACAGCATGGAAATGCAGCTCCATTAAGCTAGTTAGTGACAGGGCCACGCAACTGTAATGTCTTGGGTTGTGTTTTGAAAATCCAGCTACCTCGGGGTTCCCACTAACTCAGATCTTTAAATTCTGGATTTTAAAGCCCTGGCCTTTTCATGGATTCAGATTTAGTAATAAACAACAAAGCCTGATAATTCTTTATTAATTTAAATATAACTGACTACAGCAATAGTTCTAAAAAATGACATAAATTAAAGATCAAAGTCTATGCATATTGTATCAGAGACTTGGCTTGAAAAATCGAAAATGACTAAGTATATTCACAAGGGTAAACCACGCTGTACGGTAATTCTAGGTGATGAAGAAAAATAGGAAAGAACAAAGATCTTCAAGAGTCTTCTAAGACAAACCCCAAGAACACCACTGAAACTGTTTTCTGGAGTTCTGTGTAAGAATTCATTTCAAAATAACTTAAAGTTTTTATCTTAGGAGTCGGTGGGATCCTCAGCTGGAGAGGGTGGGGCAGGTGGTACTCTGAGGTGGGTCCTGTGAGGGGAGGGGCTTGCTCCCAATCCAGGTGGGAGAGCATCTTAGCTTCATCACTTCTCTGGGTGACTATCTCTTTTCTGGTGGTCATGATGACTCTGCGCCTGGTCACCTCGGAGGTCAAGTCCTCGTAGGGGAGATTAATGGTGTTGTCCACAGGGCTCTTCTGAGCCATGGCCTTGCACTCAGGGGACTTGAGGAATTTAGGGTTACTGCAGCTTTTAATCTCAGGTCAGCTTTTATGTGTCCACTCATGGATTTGCTAAAAAAACATCCTCATGGCGTTTTTTTACCCACATACCAGCTACTCCACCTGAGATGAAGGACAGTTAGCACGAAGGTGCGGTTATGTGTCCATCAAATGTGCTGTCAGCTCCCTTGACCAGCTCTTGAGTCTCTGAACTTGGTTCCAGTTATGATACTTTTCAACTCCAAAGATTCTACTTGGTTGTCTTTAAAATATAATTTATATTGATATTTTGTATTTGATTGTACATTGTCATAATATCTTTTCTTTCCTTAAGCATTGGACCTTTAATTCTTTAAATATATTTATAACAGCTTCTTTGCATTCTTTGTCCATTATTAACTCTGACATCTTGACCCTTTCATGTGCAGATTTTGTTACTGACTTTTTCCCCCATGTGGATCATACGGTGGGGAGGGGAAGTTTTCCAGGTTTTTTTTTTTCATATTTCATAATGTTTGTTAAAAATTGGACATTTTAAGTAGCATATTGTGAAAACTCTGTAACTGATTCCCGTTTCTCCTCTCTGGGGCCTCTTTATTAAATGGTAATCTGGCTAGACTATTTTAGTGAATCTGCTCCCTCTCCAACCCATCCCCCTCTATTCATGCACAATGTGAAACCTTTGGTGTCACTCCTAGGAGAGTAGATCCATGGACGTGCACACAGTCAGTCTTGGATGACTGCTGTTTCAGCAAGACAACCTTTGACTGTCTCCTGTGATCTCTCTGTTAAGTTGTCTGCCACACTTAGATTTTAGGCTCAACTAATTGCTAGATAATTGCTCTGTTTTCCTTGACAATGCCATGGGGCATAAATTGCTCAACTATCTGATTCAATTAAATTCAGAAAGTGATAGCTTTTAAGTGCAGCCTTTGAGATTTGTTTTGACCCCGGGGGACTCTACTTAGCTGTCTTTTTCCATACTTCTTTGTGGTGAACTTGCTGACCTATGTTTGTTGCCTTTAAGGAAGGAGAGCTACCAGTCTCTTCTTACTTGCTTACCATCAAACTATCCATTGTTTTCAAGAGCACTCTTAGACTTTTACTTTCCCACACCACTTAGTTTCAAATAAAGTCAGTTCTACTGAGAGCTTCAGAGCTTTTTTATCTTGTGAATTGCCTCCCACTCTGGGCAAAATCTCTTACATGCAATTCCAGGCGCTTGGGCAGGGGCAGTAGCCTCTCAACTTCTCAGCTTCCTTCTTTCCCAATCCTTCCCACCCCCAGAACAAAATTTTGCCATACAAGTAAGCTGAAATGAGGGTGATTCTAGTGTTCTTGGGCTGCACTTCTGGGATAAAGTCTCTGCCCTGTTAGTGGAGGGCTAGATAGAAAAAGGTAGCCAACTTTTTGGCCACACTCACCAGAAATTTAGAGGTCTTAACTCAGAGTTGGAAGAGATAAGAAATGCTGGTGGCTTGCAGCTCTTTTTCTTTTCCAATAACTCACGCATTTTTATTGGTAGACATTTCTTGGTGTTGTAATCATTTATATACTGAAAATGGGATTATCATTTTAATAATACTAAACAGCATTTCTTTATTTCAAGTGCATTGAATGACCACCATATGCCAGGACTTGCACTGAGATAAAATACATATGCAATAGCATGTTTTTTTTTTGTTTGTTTTTGTTTTTGAGGCAGAGTTTCACTCTTGTCACCCAGACTAGAGTGCAATGGTGAAATCTTGTCTCACTGCAACCTCTACCTCCCAGGTTCAAGCAATTCCCCTGCCTCAGCCTTTTGAGTAGCTGGGATTATAGGCATGCACCACCACGCCTGGATAATTTTGTATTTTTAGTAGAGATGGAGTTTCACCATTTTGGCCAGACTGGTCTTGAACTCCTGACTTCAGTCAATCTGCCCACCTTGGCCTCCCAAAGTGCTGGGATTACAGGCATGAGTCACCTCAACTGGCCTGCAATACGTAATTTAACATGTAGGCTGTATTTTTTTAAATGTAAGCATTTAAAAAGATTTTCCTTTTATGCAGGGATCATTGATGTGCCTTTCCATTCAAGAGGCTCAATATCTTTTGTCAATTTCGTTAAAAAATTTAAAATTTCAATAGTTTTTGGGGAATAAGTGCTTTTTGGTTACATGGATAAGTTCTTCAGCAGTGATTTGTGAGATGCTGATGCACCCATCACCATATCCCTTGACTGGGAGCTAGGATAGAGGGAGCCCTATCTTCTTCACCACCTGTCTGGAGTGGAGCCTCCATAAAACTTGGCTGGAAGGGTTGGGGAGGGGGAAGGTCAGATTACGGCTTAAATGTCATCAATTTCTACCATTCTTACGAATTTTAGTAGATTTCCTTGAGCAAATGTTTCTTCATTTGCTGTACACTCTCAGAATAATTTCCAGAGACTTTAACGTATTTTTAAAATAGTTTTCACCACTTATTTCCCAGGAGAGAAGGTCCACAGAGATTCTCATGCTATCATCCAGGAAGTGAAACTCTATGTGACTTCTTCATTAAATTCCTAATGTATTCATTTAAAGACATTTTCAGATTATTGTGTTGCTTTCATCTTCTAGTTGTGAATTTTACGAAGTCTACTGATTTTATGTTTATTTCCTCATGTATTTTGGAATGTTAGCTTAAAAGCTCACCTTCAGTGGGAGGATCTGCCACTCTCTTTGCAGACTAAGTTCTATGATTGTCTCTAATAAACCCTCTGTGACATCCATTTCAGAACCATGTCTCATATTGCCAACTTTGGATTCTTATCCAATAGCGATACAAGTCATAGTGCAGCTCGAGTCACTGAACCAGTGGGTACCTCTGCCAGGCCGTTTCTGAGGTTGTACTTCTTCCTGTCTCCCTAAGTGTGCAGCTTTGTACAGTTGTAATTACAAGCATTTGCTACACTGTTTTGTTTTTGCTTTTCACTTTCTCTCTGAAGTGCAAGAACTTTACCTCAGCCCACAGTTTGAAGCCTTAAATATAGCTCTGGTTGCCTTTGTCATATAGTGTACTTTTAGACAACATTACATGCTATCTTATTTAAATTCTTACTACTTTATATATCTTTTCTGTGTCTAGTGCATAAACAGATTACCCCCTTTTGTATTTATACGTTTGTAGGTATATTTGTGGCTATATTTGTAAGTCTCTGTATTTTTATACATGTGTGGAGAAATGTTCCTGAACTCTGACCTTATAATGTCAGAGTTGCAGGAGTCTTCCTATAGATGTTAGGATAAAACCTTCACCCAGATGTGGCTATAACCAGCAAAAGGGTCTGGCTGGTAGCTGCTTATGAAAATAATTCAATATAATAAAAAATTATGATAAGAAAGAGCAATATTCTGTTACTGTCTGTACTGGCAAGGGGAAGAGCAGAGAACCATTCTACTCTTCAGTTTGTGGAAGGAATGTGGGGGTTTTTAAAGAATGGGTTTGAGATGCAGAATAGGCAAGAGGAACTAGGAGGTACCAGGAGGTGTGACTTGCCCCGCTTGAATTATTGCCCCATTTGGTGAAGGGGCTGGCGCCATAATGGATCCTGCCAGATTACAAATGAGTTGCAGTCAATCTTGTAGTCACTCTATGGCCAGGAGTAAGTTCCGTTCTTGAAATAATCTTTTGTTGGAGAGAGAATTCCAGAGGTACCTGGTCCCTATGGGATCTGACTCAGGAAACTTCTAAGAAAATATATGACCAGATAAAAGAACATGGTGTGTGCTTAAAAAGTGTTTAGGTAAATAAATGTGCATAAGGCATGGGAGTGTAGCATGGGAAAGGACCGGAAGTGGAGGTTCACAGCACATTCCGAGGTTGTATTTCAAGATGAGAGGTGACACACGCAGTTTGTCTCAGAGTTACATCCTGAAACTTGGAGGGGAAAGAGGAAGAGGAAAAGAAGAAAAAGAGGTTAAAACACAGTTTGAGGCTCAGCTGCTAAGCTGCTTGGTTACGTGCTCGAATGAATTTACACATCCTTCTTAAATATCCCTGTGGGTCATCAGACAAAATTTATTTTTCAGTTTTATGTAGTGATATATTTTCATATTTTTCTTTATGCCTTTTTGTTTCCTATTTTGCTAAGGAAACTCTCTGTACCCCACATGATAACAAGTTATTTTTCAAATTTTTCATTCATTTATTTTTACATCAGAATACCATATGATTATATATTTTATTTTCGCTATATTATGGCATTGTGTACCATTTATTAAGTAACTTATTATTTAGCCATTGTCTTGAAAGGGCACATTTAAAACACATTAAATCCCCATATAAGTTTTATTTCTGAATTACTTGCTCTGTTTTGATTATGTATCTTTGCAACAAGTTCAAAATCTGTTTCCTCTAGTAGTTGTCCCAGAATTATATTACATTGATTCTTCCAGGAACAGGGTTTTTTTTGTTTTTTTTTTTTTTTTTGATGGAGTTTCACTCTTGTTGCCCAGGCTGGAGTGCAATGGCGCAATCTCCGCTCGCCACAACCTCTGCCTCCCAAGTTCAAGTGATTCTCCTGCCTCAGCCTCCCGAGTAGCTGGAATTACAAGCATGTGACACCATGCCCAGCTAATTTTGTATTTTTAGTGGAGACAGAGTTTCCCCATGTTGGTCAGGCTGGTCTTGAACACCCGACCTCAGGTGATCCACCCACTTCAGCCTCCCAAAGTGCTGGGATTACAGGTGTGAGCCACCGCACCAGGCCAGGAACAGTTTTTAAAGAGAAAAAAGAGTTATAATGTCAAAGGCTTATTCTCATGACAAACAGAAAACCAAATAGCATTCACACTTCTTTCATCTTAAGTGACATGTCCAGGAGGAATATTAATTCTGTTCTGGGCTTTCTGTGTTAGGCCTGTGAACTACATCAGGAGACCAAGAAGCCCATCAGCCAGAGAGTTCGAAGTGTGGAAATTGACATGTTCTCTGAAGATGAGCCTCATCTGACCGTACAGAATCCCCGAAAGGTAATTTTCCTAGGATGTTGTCAGAGGAACTTGTGGCTCAACCACACACCTTCTCCAGGGTCGGCATTATGGAAAAATGGCAAAATTAATGCAGAGAAAATTGCAAGAATCGAGTCTTGAGCAAAAGTCTAGGCCAGGTTTCTCAACTTTACTGCTATTAACATTTGAAGCAGGACAATTATTTGTGTGGTGAGCTTCTCTGTGAATTATGTTTATCCATCTGCTTGGCCTCTGTGCATCCGATGCCAATAGCATCCTCCCATTGTGATAATGAAAAATGCCTCTAGACCCAGAATGTCTCCTGGAGGGCCAAAGAAATCAGAACTACTGGTCTAGGCCTATTATTCCAGGAGCTGAGACATCGGAAAATTATAGTCTCAGTAAAGTAGCCTTCTTCTCATCACCTAAGTGGAGTTAGGCAGCCTATCAGGTTTATGATATGTAGGGAGAAAAACTGGAGGCACTGTATCTTCACATGCCTTGCTATTCCTCAGCCACAGAGATGAGATAGAGAGTTCTCTTCTAAAGTCAGGCTGGTCATAGCACTTAGAAAAGGACCCAGCAGGAGGGGTGTATCTTGACACCTCTCATCCTAGAAACCTTTGCCTAGTTCATTTCATCCTTAAAAATCAGACAATTGTGTACCTGTATACCTATGTAACAAACCTGCACACTCTGTACATGTACCCTAGAACTTAAGTATAATTTAAAATATATATTATTAAAATATACATATATAATATATTAAAATATATATTACATATATTATTAGTACATATTATAAATTTATATTATATATATATAAATCAGACAATGAGAAACTCAGCACTACCATGGTGAGAGAAGATCTTAGTAAATGGTACCCCTTCCTTTTGTTCTGATGTGCAGAAGTCTGATGCTACCAGTATGCTATCAGAATGTAGCACCATTGATCTTCAGGATGCCTTTGGATGGTTACCTGAGATGGTTCCCAAAAAGGAACCAGAGAGATGTTTGCCCAAAGGTAAGTGGCAGTATTTCTGCATCCAGTTCATAGAATCTTTGGGTGGGATTTCTGTTCTTCTTTGAAGCTTTGTGGTTTTAGCAGATATCATCATTCTACTTCTATTAGAGACAAAAATAATGAGAGGCACCCACTGATTCTTGTGGCAATTGTCAGGTCTAGGAAGAGGGGATTTCAGGAAATTCTTGCTTTAAGTAGGCTTCTCTCACATGGCCCAACATGCCAGGTAAACAGTCTAGAAAACTTCCTTAGAAAGCCCACTGGGCCAATATATCTGCCACTTTCTATGGTTCCCAGGGCATTTAATGTCAAGGTATATTTGAGGTCATAGACTGAGAAAGGATCTCGGATATTGTAGTCAAGATCTTTAGCTTAGAAGCCAGACTGCCTGAGCTCAAATTCTGGCCTCTCCACTTATGAGCTGTGTGACTTGTTCAATTTATTTAACTTCTCTGTGCTTTATTTCTAAAATGAGGGCAATAATTGTACCCAAAGCAGAGTTGTTGTGAGCATTACATGAGTGAATATAAATCACTTAGAAGAGCATCTGGAACAAAAATAAGCAATGAATAAATGCAGCCTTTCGTAATTCCTTGAGTGGATGTAGTGGCTTTTTCCTGTGGGCCTTTACTATTTCTTTTACTCATTGTAGTGAACTTATTTGCACTCATTTCCCCCATGAGGTCCTTAAAAACAAAAGCAGTGACTTCGTCAGCATTGTGTCTCTAGTGTAAGAGTAGAAGCTAGCCCAGAAATGGGTGCAACAAGTGCTGATAAATAAATAAGTAACAAAACATTTATGAATTAATCTAAAAAGTTATCTATAAGTTTAGGACTAAATTGGGTTCGGAAGAACACAAATAATGTGTTTCAAACTCACATTCCAGGTTGTTTAACAGCTCCAGAGCCGGACAAGAGATGGATTAGGGATTTCTAGTAGATTGCAGTTCTCCTGATTTATGTTTGCACAGGCCCTTGAGGTGTGCATAGGATGCCAACAGTGGAGATGAAAAAGAAAGGTGGTTTTATCAAAGAAGGGAGGGGTGGGATAAAATCCAGGAAAATAAGGTAGTCTTTTAAGAAGGTGAACCTACTGATGTTCTTAGAGGAAGAAAAGAGGCAGAGTGAAGACAGCCCACGGTGGCTTAAGAAGGTAAGCAAAGGAGCACAATGTTATAATCATCATGAAGTAAGGACTTGCAGAATCTGCACAAGGGGAGGAAGAGAAAAGGTGGAAAGGGTGATGTGGTCTATGCTGAAGGCTTGTGTGTGTTGAGAACAAATGCTCAACTCTTTGTAAACATTTTGACATCTGATCACATTCTTTCATGTATGGCCTGAGTGGTTCACAAAGCCTGTGGCCATCCTACCTCATTCCCTGGAGTCCTCCAGACATGATCTGTTTACAATAACCAAAAAAAAATGTTGCATAACAACCACAAAACCTCAGTGGCATACAATGATAAACACGTGCCTGCAGGATTCAGCTGATCTTGGCTGGCTTCATTCATGCAAGTGTTATCTAGCCTGGGCTTGACTGGGCATCATGGCTGTGCTCCACATTCTATCATCCTCCTTCCAGACCCAGTCGGGTAACCTGAATATGCTTTGTTTTTATGGAGATGGCACAAGAGAGCGAGTGGAAAACATGCAAGGCTTTTTAAGGCCTGGGCTCAGAACTGGCACAGTGTGACTTCCATTCCACTCTATTGGCCAAAGCAAGTCACATGGTCGGGCCAGATTTAAGACCATAGGAAAAGACACTCTACTTCTTTAACGGGAGCAACTGTAGGTCACATGGCAAGGGGTGTGAACACAGAGAGGGGTGAAGAGTTGCTTTTTAATGCAATTTATTACGGATACTAATGATAGTGCTACCGTTAATTCCTTTCAGGCCTTGGTTGCTGCCTTCCATGCTGTAACATAGACAAGAGAAAGTCTCCCTGGGTCGTCTGGTGGAACCTGCGGAAAACCTGCTACCAAATAGTGAAACACAGCTGGTTCGAGAGCTTTATTATCTTTGTGATTCTGCTGAGCAGTGGGGCACTGGTAAATCATCATAGTCTTGTGAAGACATTGGGCATCAGGGCAGCTGGGGAAACTGCACTGTGACTTGACTTCTCGTGGGGCTCTGAATGTGGAAGACCAGGCAGAAGTGGTCTCTGGTGCTGCTAGTTCCCACAGGGGGCAGGGTTTTGCACAACTTCTAAAGTCAAGCTCAACTGGGATATCCCCAAGCAAAGATGCTTTATCTGCGTGGAAGAGTAACTCAAACCAGCACTTTAAAGTGGCCACTGGAGTTTTGTCCTTTATCATCTATCTCTCATTTTTGGAGGATTTCTAGACATTTTCACTGTATCCTACATAGTTCCTCCTCTAGACAGCAATGCTTCAACTCCCCCTGTTACCATAAACTATAGTGCTGTTTTCTAAAAGGTAAAATATTATGGGAGGGAGTTACAGGGACCAGATTTGGGTATAGTAAGTTGCCTTGGTATTTTCCATTATTCATGATCCCTTGAAAGAAAGGACAAGGAGACACTGCTTTATACTCATGATCAAAGTGCGGTATGAGTTCCATGAGGTTTGGAAGTGACTCTGAACCCATCAGCTTCCATAGCCATGGAGCCATCAACTCCTTTATGCTCTCTTCCCATACCTTCTGGTCCTTCCTATCTCCCTCCCTCCCTGCCAAGGGGATAGTGTCTTTCCTCTTGTCACCAGCATATTTCTCCCTCTCATTTTCTATTTTCTGCTTTTTCTATCACATATCTTCCTTTAAAAAGACCATATAGTAATATAGAGCTAAATAATATGGAACCAAACTCCTTTACAGTTTGACATAACAAAAATTTATAAGTTTGTTCTGGGAGTTTGATTCCGTATTACTAAACCCAGGAGTCTTGGGTTCTCCCCTACTAAGAGTGACAGAACATTTCACAGAGTCACTAACAAGTAGAAAAGACAAGGAAATATCTCACTCCTACACCCCATAGCTTCTGGTTAGTGTTTTACACCTGTGTGATTTCTAGGTGAAAAGAGATGAATATATAACAGAGCCCATCAGGGACTGTGGTCAACATACATCATTTGTCTACTTACAACAATGTCAATTATTCTTCAATGAGAACAGCAGATTTCTCTAAAAGCATCCCAGAGAATTCCCTTGATCAATTTTTATCATTAATCTTTGGTCTAGGGTTACCTGTACACTTTCTGGTGACTACATTTTCACTGGCTGTCTACTCTGATTCAAGTGGTAGAGTTTCTTGTATTTATTCCACAAGTGATTCTTATAACAGGCAGTGGGAAAGCAGCAATGTTGTCAAAAGTCTACAGCAAAAATGCCCCATGGTGCCATAAAAAGAAAGTTTATGATCAGAAATGAAGAAGAGGGCAGACAACCCCAGTTCTCACCTGCCTTCAGAAAGGCAGGTGTAGGCTGGGCAGAGCAAGGCTGAATACACAATGCAGAGGGTGCCAGGAGAAGGACCCAGAGAAATATGTACATTTCTCTGTACATATTCGTAGAGAATGAGCGCAAGAGACATCAAGTCCTTTGCCACTATATGTGTCTATCATCATCATCAGCAGCAGCATCACCTGGCAGCTTGTCAGAAATTCAGAGTAGTACATTGTAACAAGCAGTGCATTGTAACAAGTTCCCTAGGTGATTTGGGGTTCATTAGAGTTTGAGACACTCTGGTCCAGGCAACTATATAATAATAAGAGATTCCTAGGTCGGAAAATGGTCTAGATGTAATATGGAAGCCTCTGAAACTCAGTTGCAGGTATAAGCCTGCTCATCCATAGAGCTGACTCAGATCTGCTGAGCCAGCTTACTGTGAAGCTTCCCAAATACGGGAGGAAATGAGCACCCAGTACCATTCAGATTTGTCTGTCCTCAAGAGGCAAACAAACAGGTATGCCACGGACCTCCAGGAGCTTGAAGTCTAGTAGGAAAGATAGCTGGAGCGATTAGATCAGAAAGTATAGACCAAGATAGATAGGACGATTAAGTGACCTACTCAGGGAAGCAGTGGGTGGCATGAAAGCATGTAGGATGGGAACCTAACCCAGTCCTTCTGGAACAGGACAGTTTCCTGTAGAAAATATCAGCTGCACTGAAATCTTAAAGCTGAAGAAGAGGTGAAAGAGCAGAGGATGAGATAGAGGCCCTTCTCCAGTCAGAGACCCACGTGGCAGTTGGAAGCGAGACTGTTTTACTTTTTGCATTCTTTTTTTTACCCCAGGTCTATGGGGCTGTGGGCTACCTTTGTCCCCAACATCGAGGATGATTCCTGCCTTCAATGTTGGCCCAAATTTCATGGACAGCTTTAGTACCAGGCCCTCTTCCTTTCTTTCATTCTCAGAAACTCTGTAAAGGCCAAAAGGACAGCTTATGCACTGGTTATCTAGACCCTGTAGAATCACCTACACTTTGAGTGAGGGAAATGTTTGAATGTAGCATTAAAAAGGATCTCTCTGAAAGCCAGGATTTCTTTTTCATTATCACATGTAACAATGGTTAACATTCAAGGTAATTTACACTGGGAGCTTTAGCACAGAGTGTTTCAAATTTTATATGTCATGGCACACATACAAAATGACACTATTTGTAGGGAATGCTACAGCAAATGGATAAGGCCGTTTGTAGGGGGAGGGGCCTCAGGGTTGGCAGGATTTAGAGGGTGCACTAAGGCACTTGGACTTAATGTTATAAGCAGTAAAGAGACACTGAATTAATCCGCTGAGGTAATTGGGAGGATGAGAGACGGTCTATGACACTGGGTGGTCTGGAAATGTTGACAAGACATATTTGGCAGGAGTTGAAAGGATGAAGAAGTCCAGGAAACAAAGTGCTCATCCATTAGGAAGATGTTTTAATATGCAGGGGCCAGTCAAAAGAAGCTGAGGAACTGCTGTGACAACAGGAGAAAGAGGACTTTCCTTCTTCCATTTTTACTTACTCAAGGAATAGATTCCATTGGAAAAGTTTAGCTTTAATATCTTTCGAGCAAAACGTCATTTTACCAAGATAGACACCAGTTTTTATTCACATAAGGAAGGAAAACAAAAAGTAAAGTCACCCAAAAGTTCCTTGCAAATGTTCAACCTGGCCTATGGCTGTTCCTTTTCATTTCAGATATTTGAAGATGTTCACCTTGAGGGACGACCCAAAATCCAAGAATTACTAAATTGTACTGACTTTATTTTTACACATATTTTTATCCTGGAGATGGTACTAAAATGGGTAGCCTTCGGATTTGGAAAGTACTTCACCAGTGCCTGGTGCTGCCTTGACTTCATCATTGTGATTGTAAGTTTACTATCTCTGTGTCCCACACGGGCTGGGGTAGTGGTTGACGCAGGGATCATATGGCATTGCTTTTCTTTTGTGTCTCATATGGATGTCTCTCCAAAACATTGTTTCCTGTTATCATTGCCTCTTCACAATACTTACAAGTAGCTGTCATTTGTCTATCAGCAGTTTAGCCTTTCGTAGGTCCCACTCCTCATGTGCCGCACTTCATATGCTCACCACTCCAACATTTCCCATGGTGGGATTCATTCACTTCTCTCCATAAGCGCTGTTTATGTTTAATACATACTGAAAGTACCTTTCAGTATCCCTGATTTTTTTTCTTCTTCCAATTTTCTATTTCTTTTCAAGACTTCTCAAAGCTGGTCAGCAGCCAATAGACTAGGCTAATATTCATCTTAATTGTCAAGCAGCATAAGAGGATTGTTTGTGTACCGTCTCATTTAATATGCACGACAGGGTCCTGAGTTAAGCAGCATTATATGACACCTCCCACACTGTATACACAGAAACCTGAAGCTCGGGGGATTAGCAATTTGTTTCATGTCATAGAGCTGGTAAGTGGTGAAATTGAGATTCACATGTATATCTGTATGACACAAAAGCTGATCGTAGTATTAGTGGATCACATTTATGGAGTGCTTTCTCTGTACCGAGTATTCTTCCATATGCTCCAAATGCCTTTGCTCTTTTAGTTATCACAGCCTCTCTTTGGGGCAGGTACTACTATTTTTGTATATTCAGAGGAAGAAAGTAAGTCATAGAGAGGCCAAGAAACATGCTCAGGATTGCACAGCTAGAAGCGGTGGAGGTGAGATACAAACCTAGTAAGCCTCCAAAGAAGCTCTTGATTTAACATTACATCCTTGTTAAAATTAATTTTATTTTTATTGATACGTAGTAGATGGACATATTTTCAGTATACATGTGATTATGTAATACCTTTACACAATTAGACATAGTAGAACCTAGTAAGTCTCACTCCAAGGCCCTTGACATTACCTTCTTTCCATCAAGATATAATTAGTTAAACTTTGTCCCTGCTGTGCAAGGAAGTAGTTAAGACAAATGCATAAACATAAACTATGTGGTCCGCGATCCCCACTGGAGAGCTATAATGTTGGTTAGCACAAATAGATCATGTGTTTATTTAATGTGCATATCAACATTCTGAGTTAATCAGTGTTATGTGGCATCTACCACATTGCAAACAAGAAAACCAGAAGCTCAGAGGCAAGGAAACAGAAGCTCACTGTGGTTCCGGCATTTTAGAAAGGTATCAATGCCATAGAAACTCCAACAGGATTCAAAGATGGGAATCAAACCATCTGTATGTTTGTCAGTCCTGTGAATTTCTAGAGTGCAAACAACTCTGTATCCATTATCTTAATAGATTATGGTTAAAAAATCTATAAACTATATGAACAGATGATTGTTATCTCTGTTATAGGGACCTGTGGTTTTAGGACTGGGTCCTAAACTCATTAGTCTACCCTATTTGTGTGTAACCTTAAGTAAAAATTTTCTCTCATTTAAAAATAATTTTTTCATGGGTAAAAATGAAGATGTGGACTATAAATTGCCCAAGTAGACTGAATACAAAATAGAAAACTAGTGAAAGTTTCACTAGAAAGCTAGTGATACCCATTAAAAATATCAAAACAGTAATCCAAAGCCACACTGTCAAGAAAGGGTACCAGGCCAAGATGGGGGGATTTATTTATTATTTATTATATTTCAATAGGTTTTGGGGGAGCAGGTGGTGTTTGGTTACGTGAATAATTTATTTATTGGTGATTTCTGAGATTTCAGTGCCCCGTTGCCCGAGCAGCATACACTGCACCCAATGTAATCTTTCATCCCTTCGTTTCATCTTTCACACCCTCCTTTCCCCTGAGTCCCCAGAGTCCATTGTATTATTCTTATCCTGTTGTGTCCTTCTATCTTAGGTCCCTCTTATGAGTGAGAAGATACAATGTTTGCTTTTCCATTTCCGATTCGCTTAGAATAATAGTCTCCAATTTCATCCAGGTTGCTGCAAATGCCATTATTGTAGTCCTTTTTATGGTTGAGTAGTATTCCATGGTATACATATGTGTATGTGTGTGTGTGTGTGTGTGTGTGTGTGTGTGTGTGTGTATGTGAGTATATCTATCTATCTATATCTATTTATCTATCTATCTATCTATCTATCTATCTATCTATCTATATACACATACACATACATACACACCATATTTTCTTTATCCACTAGTTGATTGATGGGCATTTGGGCTGAATGCATATTTTTGCAGTTGTGAACTGTGCTGCTATAAACATGCATGTGCAAGTGTCTTCTTTATATAATGACTTCTTTTCTTCTGGGTAGATACACAGTAGTAGGATTGCTGGAGCAAATGGCAGATTTACTTTTAGTTCTTTAAGGAGTCTCCACATTGTTTCCCATAGTGATTGTGCTAGTTTAACATTGATCCAATTAAAATTCACATCCATTTTTAAATTTTTCCAATTCACTGTAAAGAGCCTTATTATGGCAACTGACTGACTAACATAACACATTTCAACTGACCACCATAACAAGATTCTTTACAGTTAATTTCCTCTATGAATCCACCTCCTGTCCCCACCCCAATCCAGGATCCAACTCAGGACCCCATATTATGTATTTTTTTTTTTTGAGACGGAGTTTCACTCTTGTTACCCAGGCTGGAGTGCAATGGCAGCGTGATCTCGGCTCACTGCAACCTCCGCCTCCTGGGTTCAGGCAATTCTCCTGCCTCAGCCTCCTAAGTAGCTGGGATTACAGGCACGCACCACCATGCCCAGCTAATTTTTTGTATTTTTAGTAGAGACAGGGTTTCATCATGTTGACCAGGATGGTCTCGATCTCTTGACCTTGTGATCCACCCACCTCGGCCTCCCAAAGTGCTGGGATTACAGGTGTGAGCCACTGCACCCGGCCACATTATGTGTTACTGTTATATCTCTTTGGTTTCCTTTAATTCACAACAATTTCTCAGATGTTCTTTGACTTTCATTAAACAAATAACATGAGTGCATTGTTCCCACCTTTGTGGACTGTAGCTTTGGTAGGTAAAGAGAAGAATGGGCTTTTCAGCCGGACACCAAGTCAGGTGCATTACAGGGGCTTCTCTACCCGTCAGGTCTCTGTGACCAGCCTCATTAACTTAAAGGAATTGAAGTCTTTCCGGACGCTGCGAGCACTGAGGCCTCTTCGCGCGCTGTCCCAGTTTGAAGGAATGAAGGTACATTGTGCAGAAGGATGGGTGGAAGTTCAGTTAACAGGGAAAGATGGAGAGACCAGCCTCTGTTTTTGAGCTGAGATTTCTTTAAATTGCTGACCTTTTCCTGGGTTGCTTCCCAGCCTGCCCAGTGCTTAGAATCTGAGAGGTAGAGAAAAGCCTAAGATACACATTCGACCCTAAAAGCTTCTGTGACAGCCAAGATGAGCTCTGACTCCCCTCAGAGCGCTGGGGTAGGTGTTCTTAAGTCTCTAACACCGTCATCCCTGGGCACTTCTCAAGGTATCCTCAGTGGTAACAGAGAGGACCCATTATATAGGGAGCTGAGTGCAGGGCTAGTCATGTGGGTGGGGTGCAGGTATGTGGAGATGAAGAGGTTCAGCCCTGCACATCAGGCAGCCCATCCCAACAAGTCGAGCCACATGCATGCTACCCCTCTGTTACGGTTTTCTTTGCTTCTGTTTCCATAAGGTGGTGGTCAATGCTCTCATAGGTGCCATACCTGCCATTCTGAATGTTTTGCTTGTCTGCCTCATTTTCTGGCTCATATTTTGTATCCTGGGAGTATACTTCTTTTCTGGAAAATTTTGGAGATGCATTAATGGAACAGACTCAGTTATAAATTATACCATAGTACCAAATAAAAACCAATGCGAAAGTGGCAATTTCTCTTGGCTCAACCAGAAAGTCAACTTCGATGATGTGGGAAATGCTTACCTCGCTCTGCTGCAAGTGGTAAGTACAGTCAGTATGTTTTTCTCTCTGAGGAGAAAAAAACCTCAGAGAATCATACGTTGTTTCTCAGCTAATAAAAATGCAGTGACTCCATTGTGATAATAGAAGCACATCCTGATTCCTCATATGGAAGCCAGTGCCTTCTGGAATTGTCCTCTCCTGAGCATCTGCAACTTCATTGACTACTGAGCCTCAGCTTCCTAGTGATGCCCTTTAAGGATCTGTACATCCCACCTTGTCCTGTATGGCACCTTGCTGGCTCTCCACAGCTCCAGACAGAGAGGCGTGGAGCCTCAGGTATAGGTCATGGCACTTTGAACAGTTCTTTGTTTAAACCACAGATGCCAGGTCTTGAACAGGCAGTGCAAATAGATACGGAATCAGAAAGGAACCCGTGGCCAGGCTCTTCTCAGCAGCTGGGCCACAGCCTCAGCTGCTTTGGTAACTTTTAAGGTGGAAACTTCTTGTTTTTAAATTTTGTAACTTATACAAATGAAGAAGAAGAAAAAAATTCAAGACACATATCCTTGAATTCCCTTCTACTGTTGTTTTATTTGAGTATTCTGTCCTAGAAGGTTGGGGTATCATATATTCAGCCCAGTGGGCCTCACCTGCTTTTCCATGCCATGTATCTGTCAATGGCAAGTCCACACTTGTATTATTCATGTTTTTCTGCTTTTGTTGCAGGCAACATTTAAGGGCTGGATGGACATTATACGTGCAGCCGTTGATTCCAGAGATGTGAGTCTGTGTTCTGCCATGTTCTGGAGTGTTAGGGTCAAGTCAGAGATATCATGACCACATGGACAGTCCAGAACTTCTGGCATCACAGTTCTAGCAGCCAGGTTTCTCTGCCTTGTTTTGTTTGGAACAAAACACTATGAAGTACCGCTGCCTGATACAAAGGGTTCTTATGCATCCTCTAATGAGTATCTGACACCCCAGTATTCTCTGAAGTTCAGTCCTTTTTACCCATGGTGGCCAGGGAAAAACCACTCATGTAGGAGGTAGAGCTAGAAGTGGCAGAATCACAGGATGCTTTGATTTTCCTCTTACCTCTTCTCCAAATGGGTGGACAGGCAGAAACCAAATTCAAAGGGTACCTTTCTTAGACTGTGGGAAACCTTAAGACTGCTCTAGATTTGCAAGGGAGACCCTCCCATGACTCCATTCTCTTTAGTAATGGCCAACTGTTGAATTTTAGTTAAAGAAAATATAATGATGGATTCACAAAGTTGGACATGTACTGAGTAATCTAGCCTAGTTTCTATTTTCCAGCTTGGAAAGTTGAGGGATAAAAAGAAAGAGTCGCCCAAAGCCATAGAGTGAGTAGGTGGCTGACTCAAGAATTGAGTCAATGGCAGAAATTACTGTTTTCTATTATAGCACATGTGTGTGTCTTGATCTATTTGGGAGTCTGCAGAGTTGATGCCTAACACATAAACAGTATTCAGTACCTTTGAGCTGGTACAGACTGAGTATCCCTTATCTGAAATGCTTGGGACCAGAAGTGTTTCAGATTTTGGATTTTGTGAGATCTGGGAATGTTTGCTTAATACTTACAGTTGAGCATCCCCAATCTGAAAATCCAAAATGCCAGCGTGAACATTTCCTTTGAGCATGACCTTTGCGTGTTATGTCAGCACTCAAAAGGCTTCAGAGTTTGGAGCATCTGAGACTTTGGATTTTCAGATTAGGGATGCTCTAGCTATTGTAACAGTGGAGGTGGTTTGAGTAGTGTTCTAGCAGCACCAAGGGATGAGAATTAATCCTTATGGCCATTCCAGTTCTCATTATAAATTCATAGATTGTCCTTATACGTTAATATACAGATGGTACATAGCAACAGATCTGCGTTTGCTTACTTCTGGGTGTGTTAATAAAATCAGCTTTCTGGAAAGGTGAAGCCGACAGTAGATACTTAACTGTTCATAACAATTGTAGTTTACATTGTAATATTTACATATGCAATGTGATTTTATAATTATATACACAACATAATTTTACAATTACAATTCATAGCAAAGGAACTATCAAAAAAATACCAATGTACTCATTTCTTTTGTCTTCTAGAGTACATGACCTTCACTCTAGTTTGCCTTTGACATTCATCTGCCCTGAGGTGGAGATGGGGAGTGGGGAGGAAAGCTTTCTCAGATGTGCAGTAGACAGGGTGTGTGGCTTGCAAATGCTCCAGAGTGAGGGATCGGTGGGTGGAAGTGTGTGGAGGGGTGCCTGGTTTTGATGCCAGTCCTAATATGTACTGGTTGTTGTAAGCTGGCTTCTAGCTTCATGACTCTTGTCTATGCAGTCACTGAGCACCCTGCTGGCCTCAAATAATAAAGTTGTGGTTGGTGAAACTGTGGGCATTCTCCCCATCATCTCCTCCTGGCCTTAAACACTGGTTCTCTGCCACATCCTCCACATGGTCCCTGGCAGTCTACTCCCATCCCTTGCTACAAGGCCCAACACGACAGGTTCATGGCTGTCAACTCCGTGTCCAAGCCACATGAGAACTGAGAGGTTTAAGAGACTTCTCTCTGTTCAATTATGTTGCTCTAATCTCTTAAGTCAGCCTGTCTGCCGAATATATTTCTCAGGCCTTCCCAGTAGTAATTTCCTTCTAGAAAAATATGGAAATAAAGCAAGAATACCCTCCTTGCCTTCCATGTTTCCCTCAATTTACTGGATCCCAACCCCTCTCTCCATACCCAGAGAGGGATAATCAGGACATACATCCTGTAGCTCTGTTTTTCTGTCTCTGCTTCTTTTTCCTGCATTTTCCTATGGAAAAATTGGGTGAGCTTTGATCATTTGATCTTCTTGTCTATACCTCCGTCCAATAAAATGCTTCACCTTCAAATGCTTGATATAACAAAGAGAGACATGGAGTGTAGACATTCCTATATCTCAAAGCAATAACCTAACTTGCAAGACTGTTAGCCCACTTAGAAATTTTATTTTAAATGTCCACTGCTGAATATTCTTTCCATTACATTGTTTCTGGACGAATGTCTACCTTTTGTTCAAATAAATGGATGCCTCAAGCAAAGCCGGACTAAGGGTCAGATAGTCTTCACAGCAAAAGAAAAAAATAATATTTTCAAATAATTACCTTCATGACACCAGTCTACATTGTGAATGTTGAATAACAGATATCTTAAATACATTCAGCATTAATCAGAGCTGTCAACCCTTACATCTTTCATGTGATAGAGGGAAAAAAGTGAAATCCTTCTGCTACCTGCCCGAAAGTGCTTGAAGCCAATAACAAGGCAAAGAACTTGGATGAAAGGGATCTCAGATGATTTTCGCCATACCTTAGACCGGGAGAGCTTGCTTGGAGTCAATTTGTGTCCATTTTAGAGCTTGATCATTCATTCATTCATTTAGATATTTATTCCATGTGTATAAAAAAATCTACATGTCAGAAAGCATGCTGGGCACTAGGAAGTTCAGAGTGAAAGCATGTAACCACAGATTAAATAAAACAGTGGGCTCTAGATGGGGGACGTACTAGTTCAGCAACAGTTGGTAGTTTAGCCACCTCTGCCCGAGGTGAACGTGCCCCTCCTCTGGTGGCCTCACCTCCAATCAGGTTCCTCCAATTACATATCCTTATGGACATTCCATATGGATGACTTTTAAAAAGACAAATGTGATCATGCCACTCCTCTCCCTTACAGTCCCTCAATTAGTCTCCTTTGCTTAGAAGAAAAAGCCCAATTTTCCACCACTCCAGGTCCCCGCCACGTGCCATCACTCAAGCTCAGCTGGGAAAACTGAAAGAAGGGCTCCCAACGGGGGCCATGGCTGTGAGGAAGAGGCTGTGTAGTCGATGCTGCTGCGAAGAAACACCTTGGTCTTCTAGATAAGGCAGTCAGAATGCTCATATTTTTCTCCAGTAATTGTTTTCTTCTCTTATTAAAAACAATTTCTACCAGAAAGAACAACAGCCAGCGTTTGAGAGCAGTTCACTCGGTTACATTTACTTCGTAGTCTTTATCATCTTTGGCTCATTCTTCACCCTGAATCTCTTCATTGGTGTCATTATTGACAACTTCAACCAACAGCAGAAAAAGATAAGTATGTGGGGTGTCTTGATTTGGTAATTTCATCTCTGTCCTCCAAAGGCATTAATAAAACATAATTCTGGTCGAGAATATTATACAAAGTAGCCTTTATGATCTGCAGGATAACAAAGAGGAAGCTTCCCGTGTCTGCGTGGAGATAAGTCTTAAAGATAAGGCTGAAAGAAGACTGAAAATATCTGGGTTTCATTAAGTCATTGCTTTTATTCTTTTTTACCTTCTTAATCAATGGACATTGTTACTATTGAGATTAAGCCCATTAATAATTGAACCCCAATAGAACAACAGCCACCAGGATTAGTATGTATTAAATGTGATGCTACAGTCATATTTTAATAACCTTTCAAATGCACTTTGTTATCCACTATAAAAATAATGTACTCTCCTTTTTCAGCAAATGTGTCCTGGCCCCCAGCATCCAAGCCTCAGCAGATCTATCCATCCTACTTGGAAAGATGATTGGGGAAGAGGCAGGGCTAGGGAGGTTTTTTACTCATGCCTGTAATAAGCACATATTTATTTTGCTGATTCTAAAATCCACGGGAGATTTGTAGTGAATGCGGAAAATTAAGGAAGATAAAAAGAAAATTTAAATCACCCTAAGGTGGCCAGCAAATGATAACCACTTTAGACAGTGCCTCTTATAATTTTGACATAATCCATTCCAGTCACTTTGCATTACTTTTACACAGAATTAGTTTATATTTTAAATTTTGTAGTTTTGACCTCATTAGTTATAAGTTTATGTCATAAAATTACCTTTGCTATAAGAATTCTCAGAACCCCTTGCCAGACATGGTGGCTCATGCCTGTAATCCCAGCACTTTGGGAGGCTAAGGCAGGCAGATCACTTGAGGTCAGGAGTTCAAGGCCAGCCTGGCCAACAGGGTGAAACCCAGTCTCTACTAAAAATACAACAAATTTAGCCAGGTGTGGTGGTGCACGCCTGTAATCCCAGCTACTCAGGAGGCTGAGGCAGGAGAATCACTTGAACCTAGGAGGTGGAGGTTGCAGTAAGCTAAGATCACACCACTGCACTCCAGACTGGGCAACAGAGTGAAACTCCATCTCAAACAACAAAAAAAGAATTCTCAGGGCTGAATTACATTGCGTATTATGGATCGACTATAATTTATCTTGATCATTCCTCTGTTTCTTGGACATTTATAGGTTTTTTAAAAATTTTTTGCTCTTCTAAAACAATTATGACCACTTACAAAATTCTGTGTATCTCTGTTTCTTCAGCATAAATTCCTAGAATTAGAATATTGAAGACATATTATCAAAATGCCTTCCAGAAGTGCTGTGCTAGGTACTCTTATTCTGCAGAATATGAAAATACATGGTTAAAGAGATCTCATTATTTTAATGGTCTACTTTATTATCTTTTTTAGACTGATGGGGAAAGTGTTATCTTATTGTTTTATATTTATTTATTTGATCATTAGTGAGGTTACACACTTTTTCTCAGGTTGATAGCCACAAGTATTTCTCCCTTAAGAGTTATTTCTTTACATCTTTTATCTATTTTTTTTTTTTTGAGACAGAGTCTCGCTCCCTCGCCAGGTGCCAGGCTGGCACAATCTCAGCTCACTGCAACCTCTGCCTCCCAGGTTCAAGCAATTCTCCTGCCTCAGCCTCCCGAGTAGCTGGGACTACAAGTGCACGCCACCATGACCAGCTAATTTTTGTATTTTTAGTAGAGACGGGGTTTCACCATGTTGGTCAGGATAGTCTCGATCTCTTGACCTTGTGATCCGCTCACCTTGGCCTCCCAAAGTGCTGGGATTACAGGCTTAAGCCACTGCGCCTGGCCTCATTTATCTATTTTTAAGACTGAGATTGCCATCTTTTTGTATGCATTTCTATATAATAAGTCCAATTTGTGACGTGCTGCTTGTGTTTTTGCAATTACACATTTAACTTATAGACATTGGTAGTTTTTGGAGTCAAACTCCCAATCTTCTCACTTTTGGCTTTTTATTTTATTTTATTTTATTTTTTTATTGCATTTTAGGTTTTGGGGTACATGTGCAGAACATGCAAGATAGTTGCATAGGTACGCACATGGCAGTGTGTTTTCACTTTTGGCTTTTAAAAAAAATGGTATTTATGAACTAAAGACATTTCTCATCCCCAAATCACATAACGAAATCTTCTCCTTTGGTTTCCTCTTGTTTTATGATGCAGTTTCTTTTTTCCTCTGGGTTCTCATAATTCATCTAAAATGTACCTTGATACCAACTAGCCCTCTCAGCATCTGCTTGGAACGTTGTTTCCTGCTGTTACACAGCCGTATTGCTTCTGCTACTCAGGAGCGCATGATGCAGCGTCCCCTCCGTAATATGTATCTTGATTGCAATCAATACCTGCAATTTGGATGTCAGCCTTTGTGATTTTAGATTTAAGCTTACATTAGAAATCATTGTTTTGATCAATCCACTACATCCTTTTGTCTTGTTTTACTTTTTATTACAGAAAATCTCAAACATGTGCAAGCGTGTACTAGAATTAACCTAAAATGCCCATCTCCCAGCACAACATTTATTGACTTAAGAATATGCTTGGGCCTGTAATCCCAGCACTTTGGGAGGCCGAGGCGGGTGGATCACGAGGTCAAGAGATCGAGACCATCCTGGTCAACATGGTGAAACCCCGTCTCTACTAAAGATACAAAAAATTAGCTGGGCCCGGTGGCGCGTGCCTGTAATCCCAGCTACTCGGGAGGCTGAGGCAGGAGAATTGCCTGAACCCAGGAGGCGGAGG
>CM052664.1:4231549-4260434 GCA_028533165.1 Leontopithecus rosalia
TATGCTTGGTCTAAACCATGTATACCCTTATTCAACTGTGCCACCAGATTTTCTTATGGAGCAAACCACAGACATCACATCATTTTATTCACAAATGTTTTAGAACATGTCTCTTTTTAAACATAATCACAATTCCATTGGCACACCAAAACATTTAATGTGAATTCTTTAATCAGATACCCAGTTTATTTCCAAAAATCTCTGAGCCTTTTATTTAAAAGGAAAATGTTTATTTATAAATCTTGTGTTTCGTTTGTTTGTTTCTGTTGAAGATTCTTGTTTGTTTGCTTGCTTGCTTGTTTTCAAATCAGGATTCGAATGCATAAGATCTTCCCATGTCACAACTTTCTTGTTCTCCGAAATGCCAAGATGTTCCAAGTTTAGGTTGCTCCCTTCCTGCCCTAGATATGGAATCAACCATTTCTCTAAAAGCATTTGTTTCTTTGTGGGAAATGGTTTCCAAAACTACAGTCTGGGATGCTCATTGCCATTGCTTCTGAGCCTTTCAAGTGGACAGAGTTACTTAAAATTCAGGACTACAAGGAAATATGTAAGTGGAAATATGCATACTGACAACTCTCAAATTCAGGACTACAAAGTTTTCACTTAACCTCTTGTCTCACTCATCTGTATCTCCTCTTTTCCACACTGAGAAACCTTGTTTTCAAAGGCACAGACGATAGAATGTATTTCCACAATTACCCATTTTCCTTATCTCACAACCCACACACACGCATTGCAATCTCAGAATGGAAGCACTAATACTATTATGACATATATGATTACTAAAAGACTAATTTCTTCCCGGCATCTCAGAACAACTTGATTAATTTTTAGGTCGACTTCCAGGGCTATATGTTTTTGATCTGTGCTGGTGGAGTAAAGTCAAACCCCAAACCCTCATCAAAGTAAGCCTGGAGTCACAAATAATCAGAGAAGACTGGGTTTTTACTCATAGTCTGGACCGAGACAATGTTCTAGTTGCTTCCGTTGCCAGCAGACAGATCCTGGTTTGTTTCTTTACCCTTCTGTTGGCCCCTTTGGATAGTCCCATACTCTTGCAAGGACATCTGTGGCTCCCCTGCCTTTGCATAGGCCTTGTTTCCCTTTACCCGCTTACGTTTACTGAGATTTTAGTTTACAGAGATTAGTAAATGTCCTAGAACCAGCCATGGCTTTGGGCTAATTTACTAGTCTATCTTTTTGATCTCTCACTTTTCAGACTCCCAATTTTTTTTTTACTTGTATGCAAGTTCAGCCATACATTTTAAAAGAATTCCGTTCTACCTTATGTAGTCTTTCTAGATATTTTGCCCCCAAATTTCCAGATATGAGAATCCTAGTTCATTTTTCTATTCTTTCTTGCTCAGTAGTGAAAATAGAACTTTTTTTCCCCCTGAGAGTGGCTCTGAACAGATTTTATGCAGCTTTATTAGTAGTGTCATGTGTATTCATTATTTAATTGTCCTTTATGAGATTTTTGTCTAAATTTTTGTTACTACTTTCTATTTTTTGTTGCATCGTAATTTGATTTATCCAAGCTGAAATATACCAAATTTTTGTACAGATTCTGTGTACATTTGCAAAGACATGTAATCTTTCTGTTTTAAAAACTGAAAAATAACTGATGAAGATAACCTTGTTTCTCCTGTATACCTTAACTTAAACCTTGTTTCTTTGCAGCATTTCCCTAGGGTCCAGCCTCTTAAGTTTACCATTGGAATTTTAGGAATTATTAATAGAAATGTAATGTAACTTTAAAATTGCCTCAAAAAATTCAAAACCAGATTCCCAAAAAGGTAATTAGCTCTTATCTTCTCCATATACTTAGGTGGCCAAGACATTTTTATGACAGAAGAACAGAAGAAATACTATAATGCAATGAAAAAATTAGGATCCAAAAAACCTCTGAAACCCATTCCACGGCCTCTGGTGAGAGCAACTGGATGACTGTAAATATGTAGAACAGTTGAGTTACTGTGAGGAATTTAAACTTCTACAATACCGTCTTTTTTATTTTTAAAATATGCAGAAATTAAGGACTCGGCCAGGCGTGGTGGCTCAAGCCTGTAATCCCAGCACTTTGGGAGGCCGAGGCGGGTGGATCACGAGGTCAACAGATCGAGACCATCCTGGTCAACATAGTGAAACCCCGTCTCTACTAAAGATACAAAAAATTAGCTGGGCACGGTGGCGCGTGCCTGTAATCCCAGCTTCTCGGGAGGCTGAGGCAGGAGAATTGCCTGAACCCAGGAGGCGGAGGTTGCGGTGAGCCGAGATCAGGCCATTGTACTCCAGCCTGGGTAACAAGAGTGAAACTCCGTCTCAAAAAAAAAAAAAAAAAAAAAGAAATTAAGGACTCAACAAAAGCCAAGACATAATCAAACACTTAGGAAAATTAGATATTCAAGTTCAAAAGTAAGATCTTGGACAACAACTTAAATTTATTTTTTAGTGAGCCAGGCAGTCTGTGCTTAAGTACTTACTGCAACCATATGAACTTAGTGGTTTGTTTGAACTTAATTTTGACCAGTTTTATTTCATTTTATTTCAGTAGCTTTTGGGGAACAGGTAGTTTTTTATTCCAAGCATAGGTTCTTTAGTGGTTTCTGAGATTTTGGTGCACCTGTCATCCAAGCAGTGTACACTGTACCCAATGTGTAGTCTTGTATCCCTCACTCTCCTCCCCACCTATCCCCTTGATTCCCCAAAGTCCATTATATTATTCTTATGTCTTTGTTCCACTTAAAAGTGAGAATGTACAGTACTTGATTTTCCATTCCTGAGTTACTTCACTTAGAATAAAGGTCTCCAGATTGCTGCAAATGCCATTATTTCATTCCTTTTTATGACTGAATAGTATTCCATGATGTAGATATATCACATTTTAGTTATCTGTTCTTTGGTTGGTAGGTATTTAGGTTGGTTCCATATTTTTGCCATTGCAAATTGTGCTTCTATAAATGTGGTGTGTGTCTTTTTCATATAGTAACTTATTTTCCTTAGGATAGATACCTAGTAGTGAGATTGCTGAATCAAATAGTAGTTCTACTTTTGGATCTTTAAGGAATTTCCATATTGGTTTTCATAGTGATTATACTAGTTTACGTCCCCACCAAGAGTGTAAAAGTTTTCCCTTTTCACCACATCCATGTCAACATCTATTATTTTTTGATTTTTAAATTATGACCGTTCTTGTAGGAGTAAGGTGGCATCTCATTGTGGTTTTAATTTGCCTTTCCCTGATAATTAATGATGTTGAGCATTTTTTTTCTATGTTTCTTGGCCATTTGTAAATCTTCTTTTGAGAATTGTTTGATCATGTCCTTTGCCCACTTTTGGATAGAATTGTTTTTGTGTTGATAATTTGTTTGAGTTTCTTGTAGATTCTGGAAATTAGTGTTTTGTTGGATGCATAGTTTGTGAATATTTTCTCCCACTTGGTGTGTTGTCTCTTTACCCTACTGATTATTTCTTTTGCTGTGCAGAAGCTTTGAGCTGAGTGATAATGACACAACTCATGAAAACCACTGAGATACAGCAAAAGTGGTGGTAAATCTCTTTCACACATGGTGATGTAGGCATTTAATGCTGTATCTCACTGGTTTCCATAAGTTCTGTCATTATCATTCAGCTCAAAGAATTTTTAACTTTCCTTCTTGATTTTATTGTTAACCTAAAGATCATTCAAGAGCAGATTATTTAATATCCATGTATTTGTACAGTTTTGAAGGTTCCTTTTGGAGTTAACTTCTGGTTTTATTTCACTGTAGTCTGAGAGGATTCTTGGTATGATTTTGATTTTCTTTTTTTTTTTTTTTTTTTTTGAGACGGAGTTTCGCTCTTGTTACCCAGGCTGGAGTGCAATGGCGCCATCTCGGCTCACCGCAACCTCTGCCTCCTAGGAACAGGCAATTCTCCTACCTCAGCCTCCTGAGTAGCTGGGATTACGATTTATTAAGACTTGTTTTGTGAACTATAATGTGGTTTATCTTGGAAACTGCTCCATGTGCTGATGAAAAGAATGTGTATTCTGCAGTTGTCGGGTAAAATGTTCTGCAACTGTCTGTGAAGTCCATTTGTTCTAGGGGATCGTTTAAGTCCATTGTTTCTTTGTTTAATTTCTGTCTTGATGACCTGTCTAGTGCTGTCAGTGGAATACTGAAGTCTCCCACTATGGTTGTGTTGCCTGGTAGTAATTGTTTTATGAATTTGGGAGCTCATAATGGGTGCATATGTATTTAGGATTGTGGTGTTTTCCTGTTGGACTAATCGTTTTAGCATTATGTAATGTCTCTCTTTGTCTTTTTTAACTGTTGTTGCTTTAAAGTCTGTTTTGCCTGATACAAGAATAGGTACTCTTGCTGACTTTTCATTTCCATTTGTGTGGAATATCTTTTTCTACCCTTTACCTTCTGTTTATATGAGTTCTTATGTGTTAAGTGAGTCTCTTGAAGACAGTAAATGCTTGGTTTGTGGATTTGTATCCATTCTATGGTTCTGTATCTTTTAAATGGATCTTTGAGTCCATTTACATTCTATGTTGGTATTGATATGTGAGGTACTATTGTATTCATCATGTTAGTTTTTGCCCAAATTACTTTTTTGGGTTTTTAAAAATTGTGTTGTTGTTTTATAGGCCCTGTGATAATTATGCTCTAAGGAGATTCTTTTTTTTTCTTTTTCTTTTTCCTTTTTTTTTTTTTTGGTGTATTTCAAGGTTTTGTTTCATAATTTAGAACTCCTTTTAGCATTTCTTGTAGTGCTGGTTTGGTAGTGATGAATTCTCTCAGCATTTATTTGTCTGAAAAAGACCTTCTCTCCTTCATTTATGAAGCTTAGTTTTGCTGGACACAAAATTCTTGACTGACAATTACATTGTTTAAGGAAGCTAAAGATAAAACTGCAGTTCCTTCCAGCTGGTAAGGCTTCTGCTGAGAAGTTAACTGTTAATGCAGCCCTTAAGATTCTTTCCTTCTTCTTGACTTTAAATAACTTGATAACTATGTGCCTAGGTGATCATCTTTTTTGTGATGAACTTCCCAAAAGTTCTTTGAACTTTTCTTATTTGGATGTCTAGATTTCTAACACGGCCAGGGAAGCCTTCCTCAATTATTCCCTCAAATACATTTTCTGAACTTTTAGATTTCTCTTCTTCCTCAGGAACACCAGTTATTCTTAGTTTTAGCCATTTAACATAATCCCAGATCTCTCGGAGACTTCGTTTATTTTTTAAACTTTTTTCTTTGTCTTTGTCTGATTGGCTTTTAATTCAAAAGCCATGTCTTGGAGCTTTAAAGTTCTTCCACTTGTCCTACTCTATCGTTGAAACTTTCCACTGCATTTTGCATTTTTCCCTAAGCATGTCTTCCATTTCCAAAAGTTGTAGATTTTTCTTTACAATATCTATTACTCTGGAATTTAAAAAATCCATATCTTGTATTTATTTAAATTTCTTTAAGTATTATACCTTTCCTTGGTATCTTCTTGAGTAGCTTAATAATCAATCTTTTGAGTTCTTTATCTGGAAAGTCAGAGATTTTTTTCTTGGTTTAGATTCATTGCTGGAAAGCTAGTGTGAACTTTTGGGGGTGTTATAGAACTCTCTTTTGTCATATCATCAGAATTGTTTTCTGGTTTCTTTTCATTTGGGTAGACTATTATTTAAAATTGTTCTTGGATTTATTTTTAATTGGACTTTTTTTAATTTAAAATTTTTCCCCCTTAAGAGTGAAACTTTAATGTGTATTTTAGCCTAATTTATTCTTGGTGCTTATGGGGGTAGAGACTCTATATGAAACCCTTAGTTGTAGAGAGTCTTTGTGCACCGGCTTTCCCTGATGCTGGTTGTAGTAGTTATTGTCTTAGTATGCAGGCAAGTTCACTGTCACCTCTGAGGTTGGAATGGCAGGAATGTCTTGCAACTTATTTATTTATCTATTTTGCCAGTGTTTTATTTACTGAGTTGATGATTCAGGCTTCAGGCCAATAGGGTAGGTATCCCTGGGTAGGCACTGCCTGTGGCTAAGGCAAGTGGGTAAATGTAATAACAGTGGAGTAAGGTCCCAGCCTTAATGGAAATGACTGGGAGAGCTCTCAATTAGATATGCTGAGGTTTTATCAGGGTGAAGAGTAGAAGCTGCCTCAGCTCCTCTGCCAGGTCAGCAGGAAAGCTATTCACCTGACATTCTCACTCCCGTCCCAGTATTTTGGCTATTCAGATCAGACAGGTGCCTCTTTTCATCTGTAGGAATGTTGATGTTCCAAGTAGGGAGGAATTGTGACTCTGCCTCTCATACAGGCATGAATCAGGGGTGTGCTCCTTCTGTGGGGCCACACTCGCCCAGGATTGTTCCTGACAGGCTGTCTGTAGTTGCCTCCATACTGTGTTCTTGTGGGGGAAGCCCCAGCTGTGTCTGCAGTGGAGTGCCAGGTGAAAGCAAGGACCCCTTCTCTAATGCCCTTCATGATCACAGAGGATACCTACCCATTGGAGTAGAGGTGCAGACTCATCCTACTGTGCCGGCACTGCAACTGTGTTTCTGCTGCGAGAAACTACCCACCAGGAAAGATCTGGAACTTGAGGACTGCTGTTCAGATTCTTTTGTCCCACAGGGTGATCCCCTGATGTGGTGCACTCCCCCTTCCCCTAGGGATGAGGCTTTCTGAAAGCTAGACTGCACAATTGTTATTGTTCTTTTGGGTCTACCCACATGGCAGGGCTACCAGGCTTTGGGGTGGTGTTGGGGAATGTCTGCAAAACGTCCTGTGATATAATCTACCATGTCTCCCAGCTGTGGATACCAGCACCTGCTCCGGTGGAAGTGGCAAGAGAGTGAAGTAGACTCTGTGAGAGTCCTTGGTTGTAGATACATTTAGTGTACTGGCTTTCTCGAATGCTGGTTATGCTAGCAGTGAAGCTATCACATGGACAGATGGAGCCTCTGGTTAACCAGGATGTTGCAGGCAGTGGAATTAGCTGTTGTTTTCTCCTTCCTGGGATCAGGGCTGTTCTTTCATGAATTGTAGTCATGTCCTGAGTCGGTTGACCTGCAACCAGGAGGTGGGGCTTTCGAGACAGCACCAGCTGAGCTTTAGCAGTGGGATATGTGTTTGCCCTAAGTTGACCAGGGGAAGTATTCTGACTTATGGCTACCTCTGCTGGGCTGTATACTTCACCAGGGAAGTGGGAGATAGCCAATAGTGAAAGGTCCCTCCCAGCTCCCACACAGTGAGGCTGGTCTTGCTCCTTTAGTGCACTGCTAACTGCACTGAGTTTAGATCCAAGTCTTCACAGGGAGCTCAGACCATGAGCTTCCCTGCTGAGAAAGCAAGCGTGGATTTCAGGCCACATCCCTCCCTGTCTGCCCGCAGTGTCAGCAGCCCCTGCACTCATATCGGCAGCAATTCCCATTTGCCCCCTGGATTCTGCTCAAGGAAGTTTGTGCCCATCAAAATTATCACGAAATCTAGTTGGAAGCTTCTTTCACCCTATGGCCCCTCCTTCATTCGGCTGGTTGCCTTCCCAGAAGGCCCCTCTGAGATATAGTCAGGAATTCCAGGGCTCAAGCTGGAAGCTGGGAGTGCCTGCCTGGTTCCTGCTGCTGCTTCTTCTACTTTTACATTTCATGCAGCTCCTAAATTCTTTTCAGCTCTACGTAAGGTTAAATCCTTCTCTCATGATCTGGGTTTTCAGATTCCCCAGTGGGGATGTGTGTTCAAAGGCAGGTTTTGCCCTCTCACACTTCGGGAACTCAGCTTTTCACCTGTCTTGCATAGTCTGCAGCAGGATGTAGCTTCTTTCAAAGGATCTGTGAATTCTTTTGGCTTTCCTGTTACGTTGCTGCGGTGGTTCTTGGAGCAAAAGTCCACAGTGTGAGTCTCCACACACCGTGCTGTTCATCTAAGTGGAAGATGCACGTTAGCCCTGCCTCCTATCTGCCATCTTCCTGTTTTTGCTTTTTTCCCATTTTGGCCAGTTTAACATGTATTTGCAATACTTTCTACCAGTTTTTGTTAGTGTGAGGTTAAGGTCATGCATGCTCACTCCACTTTACAAGTATTTATGATAAACTTTATATATCAGGGATTGACAGACTTTTCCTTAAAGGCCCAGATAGTAAATATTTTAGTCTTTGCTGGCTGTATGTCTCTGTCATACTACTGAGCTCTGCCATTGTGGCACAAGAGCAGCCATAGACAATATAAAACAAATGACCATGCCTATATTCCAACATAACTTTATTTAAGGACATGGGAATTTGGATTTTATATAATTATCATATGTCACAAAATTTTATTCTTCTTTTGATTTTTTTTTTCACCAAACGTTTAAACATGTAAAACCCATTCTGAGCTCATGGGCTGTATAAAAACAGATAGGTCGCTGGATTTGTCCTATCTGCCATTGTTTGCTGATCCCTGCTCTCTATGAATCCTGCTTTATCAGGTACTGTGGGGCAAGACAGAAGCAGCATCCCGGCTGCTCTGGCTCGCAGTCTAATTGAGGAGCTGAGCTGTTGTGTACACACTTGACAACATTAGATTATAAAGTAGTACATTAGGCACAGCAGTTGGTAGCTCTGACAAGTGAGTTCGAAAGCTCCAAAGCAGAGCAGGTCAGTGGAAGCTGAAAAGTCATGGGAAGCAGTAAGAAAGAGGGGCTTGCAATCTGAAACATGTAGATAATTTGGAGATTTCCATTTGAACACAAGATCCCAAATGATCAATGCAGTTCACCTACTGCTATTCTTGGCACTCAGAATAGAACCAGGCATAAAGTGTGTTCTCAGTAATTATTTATTAAATAAAAAATATGTTTTAAGGCACAACCAGAGTCATCATACTAAGATGAAATATTTGTGATGCACTAAAAATGTCAATGAATGTCAGGGACAGATACTTAGAATTTATCTTTTATATAGGGAGAGATTTTTGACCACAGTGTTAATGATAAAGTTATATTTGGGGAGATTTAAGCTGCCAACAGTTTATGGAACTTCAGTTTCCCTAAATTCCATCTAGCTTTTATCCTTTTATTATGCTTTAAGTTCTGGGGTACCGGTGCAGATCTTGCAGGATTGTTGCAAGGTATACACATGCCATGGTAGTTTGCTGCCTCTATCCCCCCATCACCTATATCAGGCATTTCTCCCAATGTTATGCCTTCCTAACCTCCTCACCCCTTGCTATCCCTCTCCTAGCATCCCACCCCCGAACAGACCCCAGTGTATGATGTTCCCCTCCCTGTGTCCATGTGTTCTCATTTTTCAACACCACCTATGAGTGAGAACATGTGGTGTTTGGTTTTCTGTTCTTATGTCAGTTTGCTGAGGATGATGGTTTCCAGATTCATCCATGGCCCTGCAAAGGACATGAACTCATCCTTTTTTATGGCTGCATAGTATTCCATGGTGTATATGTGCCATATTTTCTTTATCCAGTCTATCATCGATGGGCATTTGGGTTGGTTCCAGGTCTTTATTATTGTAAACAGTGCCACAGTGAACATACATGTGCATGTGTCTTTATAATAGAATGATTTATAATAATCCTTTGGGTATATACCTAGTAATGGGATTGCTGGGTCAAATGGTATTTCTATTTCTAGATCCTTGAGGAATCGCCACACTGTCTTCCACAATGATTGAACTAATTTACACTCCCACCAGCAGTGTAAAAGTGTTCCTATTTTGCCACATCCTCTCCAGCATCTGTTGTCTCCAGATTGTTTAATGATCACCATTCTAACTGGCATGAGATGGTATCTCAATGTGGTTTTGATTTGCATTTCTCTAATGACCAGTGATGATGAGCATTTTTTGTATGTTTGTTGGCTGCATAAATGTCTTCTTTTGAAAAGTGTCTGTTCATATCCTTGGCCTACTTTTTGATGGGGTTGGTTTTTTTTTCTTGTAAATCTGCTTTAGTTCTTTGTAGATTCTGGATATTAGCCCTTTGTCAGATGGGTAGCTTGCAAAAAAATTTTCTCATTCTGTTGGTTGTCAGTTCACTCTAATGACTATTTCTTTTGCTGTCCAGAAGCTCTTAAGTTTAATTATCCCCCATTTGTCTATTTTGGCTTTTGTTGCCATTGTTTTTGGTGTTTTAGTTATGAAGTCCTTGCTTATGTCTATGTCCTGAATGGTGTTGCCTAAGTTTTCTTTTAGAGTTTTTATGGTGTTAGGTCTTATGTTTAAATCTTTAATCCATCTGGACTTAATTTTTGTGTAAGGTGTCAGGAAGGGGTCCAGTTTCTGCTTTCTGCATATGGCTAGCCAGTTTTCCCAACAACATTTATTAAACAGGGAATCCTTTCCCCATGGCTTATTTTTGTCACGTTTGTCAAAGATCAGATGGTTGTAGATGTGTGGCTTTACTTCCAAGGCCTCTGGTCTGTTTCATTGGTCTATATCTCTGTTTTGGCACCAGTACCATGCTGTTTTGATTAATGTAGTCTTGTAGTATAGTTTGAAGTGAGGTAGTGTGAAGCCTCTGGCTTTGTTCTTTTTGCCTAGGATTGTCTTGGCTATACAGTCTTTTTTGGTTCCATATGAAGTTTAAGGTGGTTTTTTCAAAGAGAAAAACCAAGAAACCAAGTGAAGAAGGTCAATAGTAGCTTGATGGGGATAGCATTGAATCTATAAATTACTTTGGGCAGTATGGCCATTTTCATACTATTGATTCTTCCTACCAATTTCACTTTCCAGTATGAATTTCACTTTAAAGTTCTTATTTGAACTGAAGTCAACAGCAAGAAAAGAGATTTTTTGTTTGCATATGCATGCTAGACAATTGGTAATGAGACAACTCATTACCAGTTGGTCTGGGGTTTGGAATTAACTAAAAGACTACAAGACACAATATGCTCCCACATATTTACCAGTTTATTTCAATCAATGCAGCACACAGCCAAAAAGAAGTTGCAACAACACAGGTGTGCTGCGCAGAGCATGCTAGGCTGCAAGAGACAGACTGAAAGGGGGTGGCTGCTGTAGCATAGGAAAGCTGTGACCTCCTTTCCTTAACCATCTTTTATAGCATGTCTATCACACGGCATATCTGGGAGTGGGTGCAAAGTCACAGCTCACCCTGTGTAGCTGCACTTCACCAATCAAGCCTTCAATGAATGATTCTGGTAATCAAATACAATCTCACCAGTTAACACTGCATGTTTATCTTGAGTTTTATATTCCAGAGAGTAGTGTGGCATGAGACAAATCCAACATCATATCACCAGAAGTCCCTGAGTCTGGGCTTAGACTTCAAATCAACGGTTAACCATTGACCCACAACTTTATCTCCCCAGAGATTTTTTTTCCATCTCAAAAACTCAAATATTAGCTTTTGACCTTTGAAACAGATGAATAGTAACTGCATGGGAGGAAAACATAGCTGTTTTAGCCTGACCATTGATGCATTCCAGTTCCAGTGATAGAACAAGGGGTTTGGAATCATTTCTGGTTTCTCCTGAAGCATCTAAGCAGCGTGGCTTCATTTCTTGGTTTAAAATTCATACTGAGGTATAGGAGTCACTATACATTTTGAAGTGACAGAATGCTTTTTGATCATCCAACACTTCAGGTAATTTATGCTCTCAACCTCCTCTATTTGTCTAGATGTTAGAGTTAACTGTAAAACTGATACTCACCCCGCCTCATACTTCTTTTTGCTCTTCATTTCACTTCCCTGGAGCGTACCCTTGAGAGAGTCTTTTCTTCAGCTCCTTTCTGAATTCCCAAATTTATGCTCAAATAGGAAAGGCACTTGATTTTCTAATGTGTTCTCCAGTCTCTTTGGTAAAAGCCTAGGAGCTCCCAGCACATCGTTTTAAAGTCACAACCGAAAGATAGTGCCCTCCAATGTTGTCCCTACCCCCCTTCCTCTCATTGCCCTTGTTCTCCCTGAGTGATATCATTCACTCCCATGGTTTTAATTCATATCAGTATTAATGCCATCTGTATTCTAGCTTCTGTACCTGAGTTCCAAATCTATACTTCTACCTGCCCATTGGATGACCCTTGGATGCCCCACTGGCACCTCAACTCAACATGCTCAGGTCAGATCTCATCATCTCCCTTTAATATTCCTCATCCCCTGTTCTTTGTCTGGTAAAATAGTTTTATCAACCAGAAACATAGCCTCAGCCTTAACTTTCTTAAAGCCCACTAGATTCAAATTCTCTGACTGTTCTTGCTTCCAACTCACATTAGCTCTTAAACCTATATGCTTTTATCTTTGTCTGCTGTCACCACCACAAACCAACATCATCTTTGCCTGGATTGCACAGCAGATCCCTAGGGTGTCTAAAGATGTATTCTTAGGGATGTATGAGTTCTCTAAAGATAGTAGTGTATGCCACTTTGATTAGATGATGATGTAATGTAAAATAATATGTGCACAGATTGTAAAGTGACCATTGTATAGTCAAGAATGCTATAAAATTTCCATTTCTGAGTTTGTGTTTAGGAATAGTTTTCCACTAAGTGAAGAACAAAGTAGTGCTTCACGAAAGTTGTATTCAAGAAAATCATGGAATAATTGAGTAATTTCACTGCACATGGTAATTTGGCATGCAAACTTGAGTTACAACCTGTACCAGAACAACCAGCATATACTCACTTTGTGGGCAGTATGAACATCTACATATAAACCACGTGTAAATTTACCCTCAGTTGTAATCATTTTTTTCTGCATACAGTTTTAGTAATTCTTGGATTATAGTGTCATTTATTAGCTTTATCTTCAAGTGAACAAGAATTTTAAAGTTGGCATTGAAAAATTATTTGAATGCAGAATTGTGGTTAAGTTCTGATTATTATGAATTGACAAATGGAGCATTAAAGACATTAATTCTATTTTGTCCAACATACCTATGTGAGCAGGTGTTCTCTGCACGAAGATTGTTGAAGTAAAAGTACAGAAAGAGATAAAATATAGAAACCAAGATTCATCTTTCTGTTACTGAATCCAACACATACTCTTTTATTTCAGCAAAGCAACATCATCAATCCATCAAAGTTACCTTGTTGCTAAGACTTCTTTTTTTTTTTTCTTTTTTGAGACAGAGTTTCACTCCTTACCCAGGCTGGAGTGCAATGGCGCGATCTCGGCTCACCGCAACCTCCGCCTCCTGGGTTCAGGCAATTCTCCTGCCTCAGCCTCCTGAGTAGCTGGGATTACAGGCACACGCCACCATGCCTGGCTAATTTTTTGTATTTTTAGTAGAGACGGAGTTTCACCAGGAGGACCAGGATGGTCTTGATCTCTTGACCTTGTGATCCACCTGCCTTGGCCTCCCAAAGTGCTGGGATTACAGGCGTGAGCCACCGTGCCCAGCCGTTACTAAGACTTTTTAATATTTTTTGCTTTAACATGGAATTAATGCTATAAGCCTAAGCACTTAAAACCAGTTACTAATTATATTTGAATGAAAAGATATGAGGCAACACTGGGAATTTATAAGAATTTTTTGCCCTTTGAAAAGGGTCTGTGTATTTTTCAAGGAACTGCTTTAATTGAAGGAAAAACCGAATTCTGTTGTATTTATGTTCTTTTTTAATGCATGTAATTTTAATCTTGCATTCAAAATGATCTACAATTTCTTTTTTTTTCTCAGAACAAATGTCAAGGTCTCGTGTTTGACATAGTCACAAGTCAGGTCTTTGATATCATCATCATAATCCTCATCATCCTAAACATGATCACCATGATGGCTGAATCGTACAACCAGCTCGAAGCTACGGAGTCCACCCTTGACCGTCTCAACTGGATCTTTGTGGTCATCTTTACAGTAGAATGTCTCATCAAAATCTTTGCTTTGAGGCAATATTACTTCACCAATGGCTGGAATTTATTTGATTGTGTGGTCGTGGTTCTTTCTATTGTTAGTAAGTAAAATCAGCAGTCAGAGGGGCTTTAAACTAAGAGCCAGAAGTAAATTTGTAAATCTTATCATTTTTCGAAGTTTCTTCAGACTATCAACAAAGCAGAAAATTAGGCCTAGTATGGTTTCTGACAGAGTAGACACGGGTCCTAATGCCATTCTGTACTGGGAAGTTGGTAGGGGATAGAGTACTTTCCATTCCCTTAACTTGCTACATAATTGAAATAGAGTTAAATAATTATGCAGATAATGTATTCAATGGACCTAGACAAAATTAAAATGACTCAGAAGTTTTTGTGTTGGAAACCTGATTTATTCAGATAATTGAGTCAAAGTTCTACCTTTCCTGTGTTACCATAAGCTCTATGAGCATTTTAAAGTTTTAAGGATTTACTGCCCATGTTTTTCCTTTGTTCAAAATCCACATGGATACCAGATCACAATTACTGTGATCTTGTGGCATGGCTCTCCCCTCCCTCAGCCCTATACAAGGCCTCATGGCCTACTCTATATTGGGTTTCCAAGAGTATAGCATTCAGACAATCAAAGCTTTTATTTTTTCTATTCTATTTCTCATGTTAACTTAAACCACAGTGTGAACTATGCTTGTCTCAGATGCTTTGACCCTGTTTACCAACCAGCCTCAGTCTCTAATGACAGACAGGCTTAACTAAAAGGTTTATAAAAGAATACAGAAGAAAGAAGGTTGTTTCCATGTACCTTGTTATAAAACACACACATACACACATAACTTTAAAATTAAATTATTTGTGGCTGAACAACAATTGCCTACTCTGAGTTTTTGAAGTTTGGTTTTAATTAAACCATTAATTTGACTTTTTATAATTATGTAAAACTGTCCAGGAGCCCTTGTGATAGTTCAAAAAGCAATGAAGACAAGGAAAACTGATTTTCCAAGTGAAAGCTTTTGTGCAATCTCAGAAAGAATGCATCAAACAGGTGTATTGGATCAAGATATTTTGGTTCCTAATGCTACTGTAGCAGTGCAGATGTTTCAGAGGACAACAGCAAATATGCTACGGTTCAGCGTGTTCTGGTTTATAAGCCATGATGTTAATGTAGATAAAGTTTAGCAGTAGATTCTTCCGTAGGTTTACAGTTAAGTAGACCTTTAATTTTTATTAATCAATTCCAATCACAAGTCATGGTGAAGTTGACAGCAGCAAAAAAAAAGAAAGAAAAAGATAAATCTAGGAAATGGTTTAGGATGTCTGAGGCAGGCCTTCTAAGAACTCACAGAGCCCTTCCTCTGATAGGTAAAGAGCAGCTCATTTATTCCACAGCTCCTTCCATGCAGTGCCAGGCATCATGCAGTTTGTGGAAATGTTCCTGACTTTCATCCTTTGAACAGCTGCTAGGCAATTGTAGTTATACATGCTGTATGGCATTTGTTCCAGTGGATGAGAGAATCCACATATTAAGCCAAATCATATTCAGCAGTAGGATTAATCCATATATTAATCCTACTCACTAGCGTGGACAGAGTTTTATATGCCTTTGCCAATATGTCTGCCGTCCTCAATACTTTTCCAAGCTCCTACCTAAATTTTTGGAGAAATGCAAAATGAATGTGAGTGGAAGTGAATCTCTAGGAGTTAATAATGTAGTTGGGGTATGAAGGCTTACTCACCTTAAAGTGCCAAAAAAAAAGATGAGAAATTAATCGAACATCAAATCACATGGTACAAAGAAGAAATGAGCTCAGGGAAAGAACAGATTACTGTGGGCTTGATTCGCCCAAGAAATATGCATGGAGGAGGTGGATCTTAAATGATGGGCCTCCCCCAGTTGTTGCTGAATTGGCGCTTCATAAATTTCACATCTTTCCAGGGTTGACTTCCCAATGAATGTATGAATTAAACTTCTTTGGCGCAGCTGGATAGTCAGTGAAGTATATCCTCAACTAGTTCTCTTTAGTTATTAGGTGACAGCAGAAGCATTCTGCTGCCCATGACCCCTAATGGACCCCTAATGACCTTAAAGGACACTCAATGTCATTAGGGGTCATGGGCACTCAAAAGACTGCCCATGACCCCTAACGACCCTAGAAGACACTCAAAGCAAGAACAAGGCCATGTCTACACAAGGCAAGCATGTTCCAGCCATTCTATAATATTTAGGCCAAAATGTAAATTGTCTTAAATCCTTGTATCACTTGTCTGCAGAGCAGGCAATGGAAGAACAGGGTGATATTTCAGGTCAAATATTCAGCTGTTTGATCAGACCTCTGAAATGCCACTTATGGGGTATTTGCAGCAACAGAGAAGGTACCTCCAAATTTTGTCCCTTGAGCTTATTGAGTTTGGATTTCAGAGGTCCTTGGAATGAGCATGACAGATATGAAAGATCCATAGGCAGCTTCAGCCTAAAGGTGAGCGTTCCAATGCTGCCTTTTCCCTCTAGCTATACAAACGCTGTGGCTCTTTCAGCAGATAAGCTGTCCTCACCTGTAGCAGGTCTGTATTTAAATTCTTCTATACAAATAAGGACCTGTACCTTTTAGGGAACTTTGGAACTGGAGATTCTACAGTTTCCACCGGCAGCTCAGACTCAAGGCAACCTTCTGTAGTAGAAATCTCCCCTTGCGATCTAGTCCAAAAGACTCAAGCTGTAGTTTATCTGTTTTACATTCTATACATTAAATACATATGGAAACCTGTTGGTTGTATTTGTTACATCCTGAGTGGCTTTAAAAACCCAGCATAGATAATACACTTCAAGTACATAATTCACAAAATAGCCTTTCATAAACTGCATTCCTTTCCTTAATTGTCTTTAATATTTCAAACATTCTATCCCATCTAAAGTTCCATCTAAAAATTGTAGGCCCCTTGGAAACTATCTTCCAAGTTAAGACACAGATAGGTATTTTCCCTGATACTGGTAAAAGAAGTTCTTAGTTTTGCACACGAGCTAATTGATAAAAAGTTCGCCCCCGTAGGATTCTGAGGCAGGAGACAGGCTGGATCTGAAACCAGTGTGCCTGCTAGAAACTTACTGACTTTTCTCCTTCTCCTGAGGTACAATGGTTTCTATCTTGGCAAAGCAGGACCACATTCCTTTCCCTCCGACACTCTTCAGAATTGTCCGCTTGGCTCGGATCGGCCGAATCCTGAGACTTGTCCGGGCTGCACGAGGGATCAGGACTCTCCTCTTTGCTCTGATGATGTCGCTTCCTTCTCTGTTCAACATTGGTCTTCTACTCTTTCTGGTTATGTTTATCTATGCCATTTTGGGTATGAACTGGTTTTCCAAAGTAAATCCAGAGTCTGGAATTGATGATATATTCAACTTCCAAACTTTTGCCAGCAGCATGCTCTGTCTCTTCCAGATCACCACATCAGCAGGTTGGGATGCCCTGCTCAGCCCCATGCTGCGATCAAAGGAATCATGTAACTCCTCCTCAGAAAACTGCCATCTCCCTGGCATAGCCACATCCTACTTTGTCAGTTACATCATCATCTCCTTTCTCATTGTTGTCAATATGTACATTGCTGTGATTTTAGAGAACTTCAATACAGCCACTGAAGAAAGTGAGGACCCTTTGGGTGAAGATGACTTTGACATATTCTATGAAGTGTGGGAAAAGTTTGACCCAGAAGCAACACAATTTATCAAATATTCTGCCCTTTCTGATTTTGCTGATGCCTTGCCTGAGCCTTTGCGTGTGGCAAAGCCAAATAAATACCAATTTCTAGTAATGGACTTGCCCATGGTGAGTGGAGATCGCCTCCACTGCCTGGATATTCTTTTTGCTTTCACCACTAATGTACTCGGTGGCTCTGATGGCTTGGATAGCATGAAAACAATGATGGAAGAGAAGTTTATGGAAGCCAATCCTTTCAAGAAGTTGTATGAACCCATAGTCACCACCACCAAGAGAAAGGAAGAAGAAAGATGTGCTGCTGTTATTCAAAAGGCCTTTCGAAAGTACATGATGAAGGCGACCAAGAGTGACTTGGAAAACAGGCCTCATTCATCACTTCAGACTCTTTGCAATGGAGACTTGTCCAGCTCTGGGGTAGCCAAGGGCAAGGTCCACTGTGACTGAGCCCTCACCTGCACCCCTACCTCACAGCCTCACAGCCTTGCCTGCATCCTCTGAGCTCCAGGGGTTGGCAGCTCAGTGTATAAACAGGGAGTGGATTCACTAAATTATGCATTCTGTTTGTTTTTTCTGGCTAAAAGAAGTGATATTTCAATTTCACTTTAAATGATACTTACAGAGGATAAGGTTGCCTGACAGTTAACCACTGGTTATATTTTAATAAGGAAGAATATACTAGGAAGGACTGTAAAAGGATATACTCATGTTAGGATTGAAATACAGTTCAAATTATATCTAAACAAAAGAATAAGAAACAGAAAACAGTTACAGTTTTAAGGTGTGTTTTCTATATGTTTCTAGTTACATTACTTTTGTTTGATGTTTCCCCGATGTAAGTATGTGGTTTATCACATGTAGCTCTTTTGCATGCTAAGTGAAAATTCAAAACCTGCCAATACATGAATAGCTTATTGCAGATATTTTTACCAACATCAATTGTTTTGAGTTGTTTCAAAGCTAAAGGGACAATCTTGACTTATCAATTGTTACCCTTTCACAAGCTACAATCTCTTATTTATTTACAATAAATAAATGAAACTTTCTGTTTGTGTTTCTTTCAGATACTACACTAATATTTTCCTCTGTTCTGTGGTTATATGTGTAGTGGTTTAAATGGGGTGCTTTGCTTGCAATTAAAGACTAGAGCCAGTGGTGTATCTGACAAGTGCTTAACAACCGTCTCTTCAGGAAAGAGGAAAGCCATGCTTTGTAACATTCACCAGTCTCTGGTGTGAGAACTCCCATCATGGCTGATTTAAAGCTATCAACACAATGTTACTGGACATGGAGTTGAGAAGAGATGCTCGAAGTAAGTTCTTAAGAGCTGACTCAAGCTGACTGCAGCACATCACTTGCTGAAACTGATAAGAGAGCCCCACTTGGCGAGTTAAAATATTTGTAGTAGGCATCTTGGGCAGAGAGAACATCCTCTAAGCAACACCTGGGGCACAGGGTGGGAGATCCATGAACATACAGCTTAACCAGTGATCTTAGCCATTTCATGAGCCCTACACACAGCTTTGGCTGATTGTCTGTTTCAAAGAAACACCTAGACCTATCAAAAGGGCTTGGGAGCAGGAGTAGCCTAGAACTTCTCTAAAAACTGGAAATGCCAAGAGGTCAAACAGGCATTAGGCTTTCAGGCCCCCAAAAGGCTGGATGAGGGAGAAATAACTACATTGTGATCACTGAGGCATGGAGGAAAACATCACAGAAATAGCCGTGGAACCCTATGTCTCAGACAGGTGAGAAGAGCTGCTGTGTCTGTCATCAGCCTGGAGTCTGAGATCGGAGCCTCTGACCTGCCCCACACTGCTCAGCAGAGGGAAGGGCAGCACTGGATCCTGTGGTGGGCTGAGAGGTGATGATTTTCAGTGTGTAAGATCTTACCATGACTTGATGTATTCATTTCAAGGGCCTGAGTTTTGTAGGTAGCCTTGTGCTCTGAAGCATTGGTAAAAATAGTGATAATATCATTATCTAATATTTATTTAGTGGTTGCTGTGCACCAGGCACTGGCTACGCATTTGTCATGAATGATCTCATTTGTACTTCATACCAACCCAATGAGGAAGGTATGCCCCATTTAAAAAGCAGAAAACTGAATCTCAGAGAGGTTGAGTGAGCTGCATACAATCACACACCTGGTGGAGCCTGAGCCGTGTGCCATGCTGGAAAGGGGAAGTGGGTGGGCTCAGGGCCAGGGAACCTTTGAGATGGGCTACCAGGGCTCCTGGGCAGGACTGGGAGGGCCTCGTGGAAATCACTAGTTATAAAGTCGTGTCCACGTTCTCGAGGCACTGGGAATAACCTATGGCTTCCTTAAAAGAAGCCTCTGATTATGAACTTTCGATGTTTTGTAGATTACCTATCAAGTTTTTGAAAAAAAAAAAAAAAAAAAGAATGGCTGGTCATCTTTCTAGGAAGGGTACCTTTTGGCTAGAGGTAGGGGAGGATCTGGAAGGAAATGGTCTTGCCCTCTCCAGACTCCCATGCAGAAGCTTGAATGTGACCTGTTCTGCATAGAAGCTTTACCCTCAGAACATGTGGAACAAAATAAAAGTAATAATAAAAGAAGCTTCGCCTTCCTCCTGTCTACCCTGACATGCTTCTGTTTAACCAGGGCTGGTTTCCCGGGGCCACCTCCTAGGGAGAGATCAAGAGCTGCTTAGCTTTAGCAAGAGGTTGGACCACTCTACCTTCACTAGATGGCAGCAGATGTCCAACATGTTCTTTTCAGAGCGAGCTGCACATCATCTGTACGCAGGCCTGGCACTTAGAAAGCCACAGGGTTGAAGGGAGAAGCACCCAGGCAGGATATGGTGAATTATCTAAGCCCTGGATGAGTGATAGAACGCTCATAGTAATATCCCTAGAGATATTGCTCATTGTGTGAGGATCCAGGACACCCACAGGAGGCAGAGATGTTGGTGTGAGCTCTGTTTTCCTGGGACATACCGATTTTCCACTGCAACAGCCCTCCAGGCACATGAAGCCAGTCCCCTTATTCTCTGAGTTTTCTTTTCTCCAAGTAAATCAGCCCCCATGCAATTCTACTGGCAGACATGTTCCAAGGATGAATGCAGTGTATTGGGTGTGAACTGTTTCTAACCAATGGCCTTTAATCTCGGAGCGTATTTCCTCTTTGGCAGGAGAATTAGATGAGTGTTCATGCAATGATGATGCAATATGACATATCAAGTGCCATAAGTCAGAGACGCCTCTGCTCTGAGGACGTGAACGAAGCAAGCTCACAGAAAGTCTTTATGAGAGAGATGCATCTGAGTTGGATGCGCTTCACAGATGTGTAGAATTTTGACAGGTGAACCTGGTTTTGGAGGAGATAGCACAGGTACCTTGATGGCAGCTAGAAAGTGTGAGGAAGTATGAGTTACCCAATTGACTGGGCATAGGGTATAGGGAGTGGGGCAGCAGCAACTGAATCTTAAACACAGACATTTGTGGACAGCCTCAAATGCCAGAGTGAGGAGTTCTAGCATATTTAGATAAGAAGAAGGCATTATAGGTTTTGAGTAGGGAAGAAAAATAACTGGACAGTGTGGAGAAAAACAAGATCTGAACCTCGTGGGGAAGAGTCACTGAGCCAGGAAGTGAGGGCAATGCAGTGTGATTCCAGGATGCTTGTGCCAGCTGCCTGACCGTGAGGGAGGACAAGATAAAGGACAGTAAAGGGTCCCAAGTTAACAGCACAGGAGGAGCCAGGGTTTGGGGGCTTTTTAATTGTTGTTGTTTCCTTGTTTTAATGGCTAATGAGGAAGAGAATCTAAAAATTAATTCAATTTTGAATATTTTGAAGATTTAAGATGTCAGGTCCAACTGACAATGCCCAGCCAAGACTTGAACTTGAGAACAAGGTGTGGACAGGAGGCTTTGGTGCAAAGGTGATGCCTGAAACCCCAGGAGCAGATGACATCGTGGGAGAGAGAGTCTACCCAGCTCTACAAGCAGGCAGGGGACTTGCCCTGGGGATATGTTTTCAGGGAATGGAAGTGAAGAGGAGTGAGACAGTTCAGAGAAGAATGTGGGGTAGGTGACAGTAAATACCATAACATGTAATGCAGGAACAGAGCAGGCTTCACTGGAGAAATTCAGTCAACAAGATGAGATACACAGTCCTACCTTTTCAACCCTTCCACCAAACAGCGTGCAGGATCCAGGAAAGAATCCCACCCCTCTACCTTTTTGTAGGGTGAAGATGAGAACTTGCCTTGTAAACAACTGGGCCAGGGAGCCAGCTATTCCAGGGAGCAGATTGGAATGTCAGTTAGTTACTAACACCCAATGCCCTGGGGGAGCTGAAATCCTGTATAGCTCCTCCTGCTCAAGATGGGGAGGCCACTGGTCCCAGATTGCTTGTTGCCTGGCAGCCCAGAGAGATCCTCCAGGGTCATTGAATGGGCAGTCCTGTCCATTGATACACAAGGAGTAATCAAAGTGGCACTGGGAAAACAAGAGCTAACATTTATTGAGCACTTGCCAGCATTACCTCTTCACAACATCCCTGTTAGGCAGAAACTATTTTTAACTTTTGTTATACAGATGAGGAAACTGAGGCACATAGAGGCAATAAGAGCTTCTTTGAGAGCCAATAGGAGGCTTTGTCAGGGTTCAAACCCAAGCATCCTGGCTCTAGGTCTTAAACTATTAACCACTATACTGCATTACCCCTCAAGCAAAAAGAGACAATGTGCTTGATGTTAAACAGAAGGTACAGGGTTTTCCTGGTAGCGTCTGCGAACTTTTTTCTGTTCATTTCTTTTTGTCTCAAGATAATGCATGTTTTTAAACTTATCTTTACAATGTGAAAACTCACACTGGGGAGACGCTGTGCTCCCTTTCCAAGTTTAGTACAATCAGTTCTGTAGATGTATTTGGTTCCCTAATATTTTGACAGAGCTTCCATCCTTTTTCCATTCTCCCCCTTCTTCTCCAGGCAAACTATGGATCATCTATCTCTTCTAAAACCAGGTGCCCAGCGGGCAGTGGAACATCTTTTCCTTTTGGACAACAGACTTCTATTAACGTAGCCTACAACTGTACAATTCAGAGATGGCAGTGTACCCAAGAGGTATCCTGAGGACACTAATTTAGCTTCCTTTAATCCGCACTAATCCCCCAACTCAAGGTACTCTGAAGAAGCATATGGGCTAAGTAGAAACACTGTGTCAGCTGAGCCAATGCAGCTGACCTGCCAATGCAGTTCCCGTCCCCTTTCTATACTCTAAGCTCTTCCTATATTTTAAGTATAGGAAGTATATTGGAGCCGTAGAACTATAGGAAATATATCTGGAGCCAAATCACACTGATGGCTCATATTCCATTGATTCACGAGCTCTAGTTAGACTTCCACAGAGTTTTTCTTATAAACTAATGTTTTAGAGAGCAATACTTGAAAAAAAAATTGCTTTGGGTGTAAATGAAGGTCTCAGTAGGGTTCTGGATCATCCATTTTCACACTGAAGGTTGAAAAGAGAGGTTTCTACTATTCCATGGGAGGGCAGCAAAACCTCAAGGGATGAACCACCAATCAGGGGATACACCAAACGAGGGAAATGCCCTGCCTGGAGTTGAGAGTGGCCTCTCCAGGACTGGGTGAAAGCATAAAAAGACATTGGAGACTTCAACAAAACTATCGGCCAACTTGATCTCATTGATTTTTATAGAACTCACTTAAGAACAAAAATGCACATTTTTAAACTACTTATAGAAAATTTACAAAGATAGGACCACAAAATGTCTCAATAAATTTTAAAATATTCAAATCACAAAATGGAATTGAATATTGTCAGATCACAATGGAATTGAATTAGAAATCTGTAACGAAAGACACCTGAAAAATCCCTAAAACTGGAAACCAAAAACATGCTTCCAAACAGAAAATATTGGATAATAAAAATAAGAGAGAAATTAATGAAATGGAATGGAGAAAAATAATAGAGAGAATCAATAAAACCAAAAGATTGCTCTTTGGGACGATCAATAAAACTGATAAATTTCTAGCTAAAAAAGAAAGGACATAGATGACCAGTACCAGGTATGAGAGTAGAATGAATTCCTTATTACCATGTTATTGTCTGTAGAATCACCCACTGATTCTACAGACAATAACATGATAAGGGATTATCACAAACAATTTTATTCTGATCAATAACTTAGATGAAGTGAATAAATTTCATAAAAGACATAAACTATCCTCACTCAAGAAGAAATAACTTCAATAGTACCATATCTAGGTTAAAAATGGAATTTTTAGTTAAAATTCTTTCCACAAAGAAAACTCCAGGCCTGATAGCTTCAGAGGATGACTTCTGTCAGACACGAAAGGAAAACATAATTCCAGTTCTACACCAACTCTTCCAAAATGTTGAAGAGGTAGAAATATTTTCCATTCAGTCTATGAGGTCAGCAATACCCGGATGTAAAAACTAGACAAAGATATATCCAGAAAAGAAAACTACAAGCCAATAAGCTTCATGAACATAGATCCAAAGATCTTTTACAAAATTTAGCAAATCGAATCCAGAAATGTATTTTTAATGCATTACAATAAATGGGATTTATCCCAGAAATACCTGATTGGTCTGATGTTGAAATTCAGTGTAATGCACCATGCTGATGAACTAAAAAAGAAAAAGCATATGACTATCTCAAAAGATGAAAAAAAAAGGTCACTTATCAAAATCTAATGTTCATTCCTGATTTTTAAAAACATGCTCTAAGATTCCAGCAAATTAGGCATAAAAGGGAACTTCCTCAACTTGACAAAGGGCATAAAGTAAAGGAGAACTAACTACGTGATGATGTTTTTTCCCCCAGAAGATCTGAAACAAGGCAAAGAAGGCTGCTCATGCAACACGGTGTAGGAAATTCTAACCAGGAAAATAAGGCAAGAAAAAGGAAGAGGCATCCATCCAGATACACTGGAAAATAAATGAGACTGTATTTGTTGGCAAATGACATAATTGACCATGTAGACAGTCCTCTGGAATCTACAGAACAAGGTGAGGTTAGGGAGGCAGCAGGATACAAAATCATTATTTTTAAATTAATTGTATTTCTGTATGCTAGCAAAGAACCACTGTAAGTTAAAATTTAAAACATTATTTACAACAGCATGGGGAAATACAAAATACTTAGAAATAAATTTGACAACTAAGGTGCAAGACTTGTTTACTGCAAACTAGAAAATGCTGCTGTGAGAAATTTAAACAGATCTGAATAATTAAAGAAGACAGTACAATGGTCATGGATGAGAAGATGCAATATTGTTAAGACATACCTTTTCCCCAAAGCGATCCAAAGTCCCTGCCAGATTTTTGTAGAAATTAATAAATTGATTCTAAAATTTATATGAAAATAAAATAGAATAGTGAAAATAACTTAGAAAAACAAGAAAAAAGTTGGAGAGGTCAACACTATCTGACTTCAAGAAATACTATATAGCTGTGGTAATCAGTGCTATAAACATAAATAAATAGCTCAATGAAACAGAACAGAACAGAATCCAGAAAAGAAATAGAACGAACATATAAGTTCAACTGATACGTAACAAAGATGTCAAGGAGATTCTATGTGGAAACCATTTCCAAAAATCTGTTCTAGAATAACAGGGTGCTCACATACAAAAAAAAAAGAGAAAAGAACATTGATCCTTACCTCACATCATATACAAAAAATAACCAAACTAGATCATATATAAATGTGAGTTAAACTAAAAATTTCTATTAGGAACATAGGAGAATGATCTTGAGTTGGCAAGACTCCTTAAGTACAACATATAAAATACTAATTTTTGAAGAAGGAAAACAATAAAGTGGACTTTAGTGAAAATAAAACAAAAAATTGACACTCTCAAGTGTTTTTTTTTTTTTTGGAGACAGAGTCTCACTCTGTCACCAGGCGCCAGGCTGGAGTACAGTGACGAGACCTCAGCTCACTGCAACCTCCACCTCCTGGGTTCAAGCAATTCTCCTGCCTCAGCCTCCCAAGTAGCTGGAACTACAGGTGTGCGCCACCATGCCCAGCTAATTTTTGTATTTTTGGTAGAGACGGGGTTTCACCATGTTGGCCAAGATGGTCTCGATCTGTTGACGTCGTGATCCACCCGCCTCGGCCTCCGAAAGGACACTCAAGTTTTGTTGAGGATGTTGAGTAACTAGAACTGTCATACATTGCTGGTAAAAAGCTCAGCCACTTTGGGAAACAGTTTCCTTATTTCTTGTAGTTAAGTGTACACCTACCAACCACACAAGTATTTACCCATGAGAAATGAAAGCATGCCTACACAAAGACTTGTGCACAAACACTAACAGCAACTTTATTTTTAATGGCCCAAACTGCAAACAACCCAAATGTCCACTAACAGGTAAATGGATAAATAAATCGTGGTATATCCATCCAATACTACACTACCTAGTAAACACAAAGGAATGAAATATTGGTAGTTGATAGCAATGACAGGAGTGATGTTCAAAAGAATTATGCTGCGTGAAAGAAACTAGACAGAAACAAGTATATACTGAATGATTGCATTTATCTAAAATCCTAGCAAAGCTAAACTAAACAGTGGTGACACGTAAATCCGTGAGAAGCTGGAGATGAACATGGGATTGATAAGAAAGGATGGAGAGGCAGGAGGAAGATTTTGGGGATAATGATATTATCTTGATCATGGTAATGGCTTCTCAAGTGAATAATATAGGTAAAAATTTATCAAGTTGTATGCTTTAATGTGTGCCATTCACGGTGTGCCAACTTCAACAAACCTGTAACAGAAAGCCTGCCCTTGAGGTCTGGGGGTCTAAATGGAAGTGTCGGTAAACCTCAGCATCCTTCAGTTAGCTCTGAAGTCTACCGAGGGGCTGCAGCTGTTCCACTTAACAAGACTCTATGTCTTGGCACCCGCCGGCCTAAGAATGAAGATAACATCCTCACTAGGGAAGGGCAACGCTCAGAAAGCTTCAAGACATCGCCTGGCTCAGCTTCTCATTATACAGATAAGAACACTGATGTCTAGAGATTGGTAGTGATTGAAACAAGGTTCATGATTGATGGCAGGACAGATTTAGGGACAAACCAGTGAGTGAGATTGGTCAGGAGAGGAGAGGGCTGTGTCTTATGAGAAGGGACTGAGTTCTCTGTCTCCTCTTCCCTACCCCTGCAGTAGTCCCTCACTGCACAGAGCCTGACTGCTTGATGGCTGTTGGGTGGGTGGTCTAAACCCCAGTCATCTTTCCACAGCATTGGTGAGGCCCAGCTGGGCACTGGACAGTCTGATGCCTAGCCCGCATCATCTCCTAGGACCTCACCCCTCTTCTCCCTCCCAGGAGAGGGCCACATCCTGTAGCCAGGAGGAGGGGCTTTCCACACAAACACTGCCCCAGGAGGCAGGAAACGCCAGGCACTTTCCCACTCCCTACAGACCTTGTGTGAGCTCATTCTGGTAAAACTTTAATGCCTAAAAGTCAATTACACTTAAGAAGGCTCTGATGAGCCCAAGCAGCCTTTTCTCAGAGCCACTGGGGCCTGCAGCTACTTTTCTGCTCCCTCCCCTCGATGCTGAGAAAACCTCCCTGCCCTCCTCACAGTCCCTGCTGTTCCACCAACTTGCTATGTGACCTTGACCAAGGCCCATCCCCTCTCTGGACCTGATTTTGATATTAGTAAAATGGAAGTGCTAACTCAAATACTCTCTGAGGTGTGTGCTTTGCTCAAGCATCCTCAAGAGCCCTTACCTCTGGGTGAGCAGGGCAAGAACAGGGATACACACCAGATTGGAGGTCTGTAAAGGAATGGCCAAGGGCAGAAATGCCAAAAATCAGAGGCATTGGAAAAGATGAAGAAATTCTTGATGGGTTTATGCTCATTCAGACAGTAAACGCATTACAATCAACATGCAAATAATCATCCAAAAGTACAGGACAGGTTATAGTGACCCAGCCACCTTTCCTGTACGGCATCCAACTCCACCCACCACTGCAGACTTTTCATCAACTGGCCCAGTTGTGCCACAGCTGGCCTCGGGCTTAGCATAAATGGCTCAGGCAGCACACAGGGAGAGAAAGAATGAAGCCACTTGTGTCTTCTTTTGCAGGCCATGATGGACATTTTCCCTGTAATCCACTGACTCATTTCTTCCCATTCAGGCTCTGCCGGCCCCCAGCCTGCTCTGCATAATCACGGTGGTTCCTGCCTCCACATCCTCCTCACAACAGTCCCCTCCACTGGAATGTCCTCTGCTGCTCGTACCCTTCTCATTGAGTCCCAGTGCAGTGCTGGACTCAGTCTCGGGAAGGTTCCCTGCCTAACTTCACTCTGAGGGGACTAAAATAGTGAAACTCCCATCATCCCTCAAGTTCGACATAGCCTTTTGCTATGTAGGGAACAGCTTTCAGACAAAGGTGAAGAGGATGTTCTGCCTGGGAACATGAGATTAGTGTGCTGATCTGTCCCCTCCCCATCACCCCACCACTGGGACCCCCACAAAGCATGCCAAACCACAGATAAAATGCTGGTGGTGCTGAGAGATTTGTTCCAAATCCAACATGGCAGCTCTTTTCAGCCAGGGGAACCCTTCCTCATGGGACATAGAGCCTGTTTCTGCCCTGGTTCAGGCTGCTTTAGTGTGAAACATGGGTTTTCCCCATTTCAAGACTGAACTGCCTCATTTGACTCTGGTTGGGCCATCCTTCTCTGCTTTGGTTAAAATCATTTCCTTTGCTGTCTGTTCCTGCCAGAGGTAATATTTAAAAATTTTTAATCTCTGGTGAAACTTGGGCACTGACCAAACAGGACGGAATGTCACTGAATGCTGGAGAGGGTCCTTGAGACTGGCCAAAGGAAGTCAGTGCGGGAGGGGGCTGGATCAGAGATGTAGCTAGGTGTAGCCCTTTAGAGGTTGGATCCCAGGACATATTGGGGGTGGGGGCATCCGGAGAGGAGCCAGGGCAGCTTGGGCAGCCAGGGAACACTTAGGGGTGCTGCTTAGAATCCATTTACCCACACTCCCACCTCAGATCCATTATCTGTTTTTCTCTTCTTTGACCTATGTCCAGAGAGACAGACTCTTTCAGGCTGCATCAATTGGGCTCCCCTGCTGCCTGACTTCCGGTTGGGTTCAGTCAATGGAAGGGAAGCAAGAGAAGCTGTCAGGGTTCTCCCTCCCTGCTCCCTCCCTGCTCCCTCCCTGCTCCCCCCCTGCTCCCCCCCTGCTCCCCCCTGCTCCCCCTGCTTCCCCCCTGCTCCACCCCTGCTCCCCCCTGCTCCACCCCTGCTCCCTCCCTGCTCCCCCTCTGCTCCCCCACTGCTCCCCCCTGCTCCCCCCTGCTCCCCCCCGCTCCCCCCACTCCCCC
>CM052664.1:4260534-4345077 GCA_028533165.1 Leontopithecus rosalia
AGTGCCTAACATCCTTACTTCCTGGGTAGCCAGTCTCCGGGATGGTCCCTGCGGGTCTTTGTCTCCTGCTATTCATCCCCTTGATTAGTCTCTCCCACATTGCCCCTGGTTTGTTTCGTATGACTTGGTTTGAGGCAGACAGCCGTAGTGATGGGGGTGTCAGACTGAGGCTTCTGTCTTGACTACCCTCTGGCTTGCTGTCTCTTGGATCATTCACTCTGGGGAAGGCAGGCCACCAGGTTGTGAGTAGCCCTGTGGAGAGGCCCCCATGGCAAAAAAAAAAAAAAAAAAAAAAAGAAAGAAATCTAACTAATAGCCAGCAAGGAAGTGAAATTTGTCAACAATCCCCTAAGCGAGCTTGGAAACGGATCCTGCAGTTCCCAGGCAAGCCTTGAGAAGGCTTGAGATGGCTGGCCCTGCAGACACCTGGACTACAGCCCTGTGAGAGACCCCGAGCCAGAACCACCCAGCTAAGCCACTCTCAAATTCTCACTTCTTGGAAACTGTGAGAGATAATAAATGGTTGTTGCTTTAAGCTGTAATGTATTGGGGTGATTCGTTACATAGCAGTAGACAATTAATGTAATTCCATCTATACTTCTGGAAATAGTCACTTTACTAAAGTTTCCTGAACCATCTGAGACAGATTCTGCTTTCTGATTAATATGGAGGCTCACCATGGCTGTCACTTAACCAGTGCAAGAGAAAAAGTTCAATATTTTAACAATGCTATGATTGCGCGGTGTCTTCCCTCTGAATGTCTTCCGACTCATCACTTGAAGATCTGGGAAGTCCAGGGAGGCACCCCCATGCTCAAGGAGAGTCTTGGACAGGGCAGAGCCCAGGGGCTCAGGAGGGAATCGAGCAAAAGGGTTAGAGGAGAAAAGGAAGAAGAGAAGGAAAGGGAAGGCAGACATGGAGCTAGATGGCAGAATAAAAGATTCAGGCCTGAGTTAGTCCACAAGAAATCAGGAGAGGCATCTTCTGGAACTCCAGCTGCTGTGCAATGAACCCTACCTAAGTCGTCCAGTGGGATGGAGATGAGAGCTAGAGAGAGTCCAGTACAGGTAACAGTCCCTAGACTGACAGTTCTGTGTGAGTAATTTAGCATTATTTCCAGATGAATTTTCCCTGAGGCACCAAATCCTGACTCTCTCCAGCTCTTGGCCTCACGGTATTGTTCATCTCTACAAGCCAGCATGCCAGCAGTCCCCGGGGCCCCACTGAGGAGCCATGCCTAGAGGAGATGGGCAGCGTCCCCCATCGTGGGCGGGACACTTTCCTCTCTGCAGTTGGCCAGGGCCAGCAGCCAGGCACTACTGCGCAGGGGGCCCTTTGTATGGCTGTGCGGCCTCAGGGTGCCCTCTGTGAGTCATTTCCTGTTATTCTCATTGAGGAAGTCCTGCCATTCTTTAGAGCAAAATTTGACATTTTTACAGGACTTACTTCTGCGGCCTTTTGGTCAAGAGAAAAGGCAGGGATCCTTTCATTTATATTTACAAAGCCATTAATTGGCTTCTTTATAAAATTAGACTCCATTATAAGCTCAATTGGAGTGGGAGCATAGCTTTATTTAGTCCAAAACATCAAACGGTTTTAAAGGGTTCTTTTTTAACAACCAAGTGTTCAGTGGCAAGCAGACTGGTGAAGTAGGCTCCACTTCCTTCTGCTGCTGAAAATGCAGGAGATGTCGACTCTGGTGTGCTCGCTGCTCACTGATGCACCTCAGGTGTGCACAGCTACCCTGGAGAGAGAGAATGGAAGGCACCATCGAGAGCCATCCCCAGGGCCCCGCCTGCCACCCTTGACAGAGAAGGGAATATGGAAGGCACCATCGAGAGCCATCCCCAGAAGCAGCTCCTGCTTCTGTCTTCAGGTACCCATCTAGCTCCTGAAAAGTACCAGAGGAGGAATCCCCAAGCCTGATCCCCACTGCAGTCCAAGCCCAGGCACAGACAGTACTGGCTGCTCAGCTCACCACACTCGCTGCTCCCCGACCCTGTGGTCTGCCAGGCACTCAGCCTTCCAGAGCTTACCTTCCACTCAGCCCAGGTCACAGAGCTGCAGGGATCAGCCGTCTCCCGTCACTCACACCACAGTCTGGGACCTTGGAACCAGTCGCCTAAGTTTCTTTGATTTCTCTCACTCCAGGGCACAGAGAGCATTGAGTGCAGGGTTTTTCGAGTTTTAATATATAAATGCATCATGAGGGAGCCTGCAAAAATGCAGAGTCTTACTCAGTCACTCTGGGGCGGGGCCTGACTCTGCGTTTCTAGCAAGGTGATGCTGATGCTGCTGGTCCAACACTACAATTTACGGAACAGGAATCTGAGCCAGACTCCTCATGTTACAGGTGGAAAGACTGAGCCCAGAGCAGGAGTGTGGCCTTCTCCTGATGCTTAAATCAGGCTGGAGGAAGTGTTTCAGCTAGACTCACCTGCCTCCTGTCACCTCACTTGTGATACAGGCCCCAGCTCTTTAGGGAAGTACTTCCCAAACTTTAATGTGCATATGATTTACCCAGGATCTTGTTAAAACACAGAGTCTGATTCAGTAGATCTGTGGTGAGCCGAGAATCTTGATTTTGTTGCAGCTCTCAGGTGGTGCCAATGCTGTCGGTACAGGGGCCCCATTTGAGTAATAAGGTCCCAGACAATGGCAAGTCTATGGTTTCTCCCCTCCAAAGCTTGTGTTGACATTTAGTTGCCACTGTAACAGTATTAAAACGCATACTTTTGAGAGGCGGTTAGGCCACGAGGGCTCTGCCCTCATAGGTGAGACTAATGCCCTTCCAAAAGGGTGAATTCAACCCCCTTTGCCTTTCTCTCTCTTTGCCTTTTCACCATGCAATGACACAGAAAGAAAGCCCTCACCAGATGACAGCATCTTGATCTTGGATTTCCCAGCCTCCAGAGCTGTGGTGAAATGCATTTGTTCTTTATAAATTACCCACTCTTGGATATTCTGTTATAGCAGCACAAAGCAGGCTAAGACAGGCAGTCAGAGCACTGACTTGGTGACATCAGGGAGCATCAATAGTCTATGACTGGCTGTTACGTGCATTCCCTTCCCTGAGGCTCACAGCCGTCAAAGGGCACAGCCAAGCCAGAGGAATCTATTTCCCACATACCTAGTTGCTTTCCTACCTGAGGTCGCCTGGAGAAGAGCTGTGTGGTTAAGACTGCTGTTGAAAGAGAAAAAGTTTGGAATAGTGACAGACTTTTTAAAAAAGATTTCTGATAGTGGACGTCACTCACGGCTTAGTTTCTGTGGAAGTGCTTCCCAGGGTTGCCTTTGGCTACAGAGACCAAAGCCAGGCCAAGGCTAAGCAAAGCTGTGGCAAAGATGGCAGAGAGTGTGCTTAATATACATTCCCCCCTTTTTCTTGTTAAAAGAAATCTGATTTTACAGGAGGCATCAAAGTGCCCAGCTTTAATAACTGAAAATTCTATTCTCCCTTGAAGCTAGGAATGGACTTTCACTAAGTTCTGGCCGATGATGAGGCTTTCAGAAAAGATCCCTAAAAGAAGAAGAAAAATCAGTGGGTATATTCCTTTGTATCCTTCACCCTCTCTTACTTCTTGCTGCCTGGAATTCAGATGTGAGGGTGGAACTCCAATAGCTGTCTGGCGTCTCTGAGGTACTCTAAAGAATAGAAGCTATGTCTTAAAGATGGCAGAGTCGGAAGATGAAAACAGCGTGAGTGCAGATGGAATCATGGATCTGCAGCATCATCCCTGAAGCACCAGCTTCTGCATCTCACACTATGTCACAACAAAGAGACCCACATATTCTTTCTTTCTTTCTTTCTTTTTGAGACAGTTTCACTCTTGTCATCCAGCCTGGAGTGCAGTGGCACGATCTCAGCTCACTACAACCTCTGCCTCCCGGGTTCAAGCAATTCTCCTGCCTTAGCCTCCCAAAGTAGCTGGGATTACAGTTGCCTGCCACCACGCCCAGCTATTTTTTTTTTTTAGTAGAGACAGCATTTCACCATGTTGGCCAGGCTGAGATCCACGTCTTCTTTAAGGCACTCTTCTGTGAATCTCTGTTTCAAGCAGTTGTGGGGAATTTCTAACTGATTCTGTCATCATCCCTGAAAAGTGATGCAACAATATATTTATGTATTCCATTCCCAGAATGAAATAATGGAATGGAAATTGGATTTAAAATGACCAAAAGTGGACAAATTTGTGTGCAATGAGCTAGAGACAGTGCCACTGTATCTAGGAGTGGGTGTGTGCAGCCTGCTTCCAGGCCTACAACACCCTCATTGCAAGGACTCTTTGTGGCTGTCTGTGCATGGAAAACATGGCAGATAGAGGCTGCCTGGGTCCCACAGCCATTCTGCCTAATAGCAGCAGGGTGACCATGGACCCAGTCGTCAATCTCTCCAGACTCCAGTTATCTAAAAAAATGGAGACTGTAATGAAAAGATTTACTTCTTAGGGTCGCTGTGAGCCTTAAATGAGCCACAGCTCAATTAGCATTGCTTACTATTACTATTTATTGCATATTTATAGTATGCATATTTACTAAATTTTGATGAGCCAAGATGGGGACACAAAGATGACATAAGAGTAGCCCTGTTCCCTCAAGCATCTCCCAGTTTCACTCCTTGAAGAGAGTTGTTCCATGCCTTTGTCAGGAAGACATTTAGATGCTGCCAAAGAGCAACCTCAAAGGTGAGTCTGCACCCTAGGACTCAGCCTCTGCAAGCCTGTAGGCAGACGTCCTACCAGCAGTGAGTTCTAAATGGATTTCTCCAGGACACCCAACCGTTTGCAGAGAACTGGCTGCTTCAGCATCTCGCTTGACCGCTCTCTTGAAATGTACGTCCCTGACTCAGTTTTCTCAGCATTAAAATATGAAAGATAAAGCCACTCATGTCCCAGGGCTTCAGGGAGAACTCAGTGAGGGCTTGCAGGTCAGGGGGTCAGGTGTGCTGCCGGCCATTGGGTCCATGTCTGTCCCTCCCTCATGGAGTCCACCTGCTGGTCCCATCCTCATTCGGATCCCTTCTCTACACTTCTATGCTAAGGGGTCCAGCTGCCAGCCCCAGGCACTGCTTTGCAGAGGACGGCTCATGGGGGATTGGAGTATCCTTCCTGGTGCTGGGTGTGCAGTTGTGAGAGGAAGAAAAGTCCTATGGATAATTACAGCAAACCTCCACTTATCCAGATAAATGAGTCAGGACTCTGCAAGGCAAGGAGGGCAGCAGCTGCCTCTGAGGCCTGCCTGTTTGAGGCCTGTCTGTGCTCAGCCCAGCACTTGCTCCCAGAGAAAGAACTGGAGGAAGTGAGCCTTTCTTCCCCTCTCTCTTTTGAGAGCTGACTGGTCCGCCCTCAACTCCTAGTAGCTGCCCCTTCTGCCACCAACCCAGATCAGGAAGATGGGAAGGGGAGAATGTGGCTTAGGGGCCAGAATCAAGCAGGAAGGGGGTCCTGAGAACAGACTCCTCGCTCTCCTCCTCCTCTGACCTCAGAGCTGTGGCTTGCAGAACTCAGACATACTTTCTTTTTACCAGAGTGGTTCCCAGCTGATGGCATGTGTTACAGGTAAATTCAGGGGAAGGCCTGGAACTCATTCAGAAAATTTTATCGGCAGAGCCTAGGAGCCACCATTGCCCCTCTCCCTCTGCTACCCACTGATCTGTGGGTGAACGCTGTCAGTTTCAGCCCCCAATACGTCACACATTGAGCTCCTCTTCTGCACCACAGCCCAGCCACCCTCGCTGGCACTTCATTCTGGGAATTAATAAGATAATCCTGTAAGGCTCCTTGTGTGTGACAAGAACCAGCATCAGCTGGCATCATTCTTAGCACTCGTGCGATTCGGCCTGGCTCTCACCATCCTTTCTGGCACCTCCCTCCCTCCATAGCCCAGAACAGCTGACTGCAGAAGGCCATTGCTGATGAAGGGACCCAGCATCACACCCAGATGCCCTGCCCTCTCTGCCTGTGCTGCGGCATGCCCAGGTCAGGATGCACCGCTCCCGTGTCTCAGAGAAACACACTAAGTGCATTTCCTGATGGTTTATGGACTCTCCCCAGAGCATAGTAGGTTTAGTGCTGCTGATGTAGTCTCTGGATCTTCTCCCTCCACTCTGTGTTCTGCCAGCATTCCCTTTGTGGACACCCATTACCATTCCAAGCTCGGTGGGAGAATGCTTAGGCAGGGAGGTGTGAAAGCTGCTTCCCCAGGATGCATGCCGGAGCTCCAAGTTGGGTTTTTTCCCCTCCATGTCCTGGAAGAACATGCCCCACAAGGTTAGCAGCAGTTACCCTGGAGTGGTGGTGGTGGGCGTGTGTGTGTGTGTGGTTTCTGTGTGTCTGTGTGTTTTCCTAGGGTTTCTAGATGTTCCAGATGTAATGTGGGTTTTACGATGTATGATAATTTTTAAGGTTAGCAAAACCAAATAAATTACAAGATTTGGTTAAAACAGAGGATCCAGACCACCCCAGAGGAGAATGAGAAGAACAGCACCAGAATGGGAGGCCCAGGTCTGAGGATCTGTTCCTGCCCTGGCATGGATTTCCTGTGTGACCTTGGGCCAGTCCTTTCCGCTTTCCAACCCTCTGGTTCTGACCCTTCCGCTTTCATCTGTGAAACAAGGAGGCCAATGAGATGAGCTCTGTGGTCTCTCACGGTGCTGACATTCCTTGACCTGCTCACCCTGTGGAGGCACTCTGGATCTCTTTTGGCCGTTACTTTGCAGATGGTTAAGAAATATGCCCGCTGGCTCTTTCCTGCCTTCCAGGGCTGAGTGATACCACATATCACACACTGAGTCCCTAAGACCAAAACACTGCAGGGATTTGATCAGGGTAGACCACCAAATTCCACGGGGCAGTGATCCCGAAGCTTCAGGAGGCACCAAAACATCAGCTTTAATACTCTGTTCTTCCCCAAGCCCATCCCCAGGGAGGGACAGTATTGCTATGTCACAGGCCTACTGGACACAGATTGTGTGGATGCTCCAGGAGGAGGAAGGTGTGGAGTGGGCCAGGACGAACTGTCTGGGTCCAAGGATAAAGTGGACATTTCCTGGAACAAGACAGGGCAGAGACCTAAATATTTTGTGCATCGTGTCAAATTTGGCTGGGGAGAAATCTGAGCTAGGAGTAGTGGGAAGGTTCAAGGAAAATTGCAGAACCGGAGCAACATGGCCTCTTGATATAAAAGGGAAGCTGGATTGTAGGCCCCAGGTATCCCAGCCCTGAAAAAAAGATGTCTTGTCAAGCAGTAACCTACTGCCTTCAAGAAACCATGCAGGCCTGGATGACGGGCATGGCCACAGTGACTGGGGCGGGGGGTTCAAGGCCAGAGCACCTATCCCAAGTGTTTCAGAACTGGTAAGGCTGGGCTGGAGAGCTTCATTTGCTCCTGAGAGGAGGTGGAGAGAGAAAGAGCTCCACAGATGACTGGGGTGTTCTCATTCCTTGGAGGAATGAGGGCTCAGAAAGCCATTTAGTTTAATTTTATAGAAATAATGTAGCATTTCTCTACTATAAAGACACATGCACATGTATGTCCGTTGCAACCCTGTGTACAATAGCAAAGACCTGGAACCAACCCAAATGCCCATCAATGATAGACTGGATAAGGAAAATGTGGCACAGATACACCATGGAACACTACACAGCCATAAAAACGATCAGTTCATGTCCTTTGCAGGGACTTGGATGAGTCTGGAAACCATCGTTCTCAGCAAACTGACACAAGAACAGAAAATCAAACACCGCATGTTCTCACTCATAGGTGGGTGTTGAACAATGAGAACACATGGACACAGGGAGGGGAGCATCACACACTGGGGCAGGTGGCTGGGGGTAGGGAGAGACAGCGGGGAGTGGGGAGGGATAACGTAGGGAGAAATGCCAGATACAGTATGCACCTAATTCTAGCACCAGAGCATTTTGGTGAAGTAAAATTCCTACTTGCTACACACAGATCTTCAGATGATCTGAAGTAGGGTGGCAGCATGGACATCCAGTCATCTGCTGGCACAAGAGCCTTCACCAGGGTTTTGGCCCCGATAACTGAACATCCCCCACCACCTTCAGCCAGGTGTGCAGGCCCCATGTTCCTGAAGGAGTGGTACCACTGAGGGCTGAATTGCATCCTGCCAAAATTCACAGATGGAAGCCTAAACTCCAGCATAATAGGACTTGGAGGTGAGGCCTTCGTTAAGGTTAAATGAGGTCTTAAGGTCGAGGCCCTAATCCGACAGGACTGGTTACCTTAGAAGAGGAAGAGAGAGCTCTCCCCTCTGCAGTCGGTGGTGTTTTGTTACGGCAGCCCAGCTTGACCAGTACAGCTACATCAGAAGCACCCAGAGCGCTTGTAATAAATGCAGATTCTTGGAATCAACTTCAAACTCGCCAAAAAAAAGCAAAAAAAAAGAAAGATCTTAGGAATGGGACTCTGGCTGGAATGTGCAATTTAGGATCACCGCAGGCAATTTCCGAAGTTTGACAGGCATTCATGTCCAGGTCTCCCTATCTCCCCTCCCTACCCTCCACACCCCAAGGAGTCCAGGTGCAACCATGTCCCTTCCAAGAAAGTTCCAGCCCACCCTGAACCCCCTCCAGGAAGTGCCCTGGATGGACGTTCTGCTCTGAATGCCAGGAAGTGCACCTGGGGACAGCAGAGATGTTTGCTGTGTGCAGTCACCTCTGATAGTGACAGAGGTCATGGGCAGGTGCACACTTTATGCCACCACAGTGGCTTCTCAAAAGACATCTTTCTCACATAGCTGCCAGCTCCCCTCTGCACTCTGTTCTTTATTGGCCATAGTCACAGACAATTGTTCTGGAGTTACAGGGGTCAGATGCATGAGCCTTCCCAGCCAAACTGTGAGCTCTTTGGGGGAGAGGCCATCTGAGTGTCCTCCCCGGAATGCCAGCTCCACATGCAACTTCTGATACAGAGAAATACATTCCCAGCTGGTTCACTGCCCCAGCCTTGTGGCCAGCACCTGCCTTCATCTCTCAGCTGGTGGTCGATTCAAGGGTTAGGTGAGTACTATCTCTGGCTCAGGGGAACACGGCACCTCGGTGCTCCTCTCTTCCCCTCCAAGAGAACAAGCTCCTAACCAGTCCCCCACCCAGTTTTTCATCTTATTCTGTTTATCAAAGTAATTATCTTTCACTGTAGAAAACCTGGAAAGCACAGGAAATTAACGGCATTATTAAAAGTACGTTTTTGAAACCCTCCTCTGCCAATTTCAACTTCATTCATTCATTCATTCATTCATTCATCTAGCAAATATTTGGCTAACAGTTTTCTCCCCGAATAAGCATTAGAGAGAGAGAAAATAAAGGTCACAGAGCAATTCTCACTCTGCATGGAAATGCTAACATCATTTTTGATTTAAGATACGTAGTTCATTTCAATTAAATATATATTATATTGAAATGCTCCTCAGTCTCATATTTCATCTTGAATTGAAATATCCATTAACATCCATTCCGTATTTCCTCTGTCCATTTAGATTAATTCCGAGCTCCTGATTCTCTTGGGCATGGCATAGCTCTTGGAACACACCCCAGTTCTTTCAGCCCATCTCTGAGTTTTTCCTCCAGCTGAGGGCTAAGAGGTTTGAGGTCTCAAATGTTTTCTCTTCTAAACTCCTTTCTGTCCAGCTTGTGCTGAATCCACATCAGGCAAGACATTTTACTTTGAACATCACTCAGTGAAATGAAACGCTATTGTCTAAGAACAGTGCCTACAGATTTCACTGCCTCTGCTGATTTAAGCGTCTTTTCTTCCACCTATTTTTTTCTTACTTTGAAATTATGAAAACAGGTATCAATTATGACTGTAAAAGAATTGTCACTTTAATGAATGTGAATCCATTTTGAAGATAATGTGAGCAACAGTGCTTCACTCTCACCAGCACCACCCCCATCCAATCTCTTTTAGTGTTCAGGTTGGCATGACTTCACGCTCTGTTCTGTTCACTGTGAGGGTGTCCCTCTTCCCCAGAGCCACTTGCTCTACAAAGTTCACAAATCTTGATGATTCACTGCATGTGATGGTGATCTGGAACCCCAGGGGTCAAGGTATCAATTTGCTGTGTTATAACTCTGTTAAACCCTTTCCTCCCAAATGACTTCATGACCCCTATGAGGAGTGTCCGTCTTTCATTCCAGGAACTTTCCTGTCTCCGGAGTTTGAGGTGGGAGGTGGTTCAATGAATCTCATGCCTACAAAACACCAGGCTTCCAAACAAGTATGGTATTATACTTTCTTCCAGAACAATGGTTACTCAAGACCCTGAAGAGTCTCAGGAATAGTCTCTTTGCAGCTACGCCTCTTCCCCCTTAAATCAGTCCTCTGATGGCATCCACAAAGACCTTTCTAAATCATGAATCCAGCCCCACTGCTGCCTTCCCGAATAGAATGATTCCCATATTTCCCTAAGGATACAACCCAGGCTTCACAATTTCCGCAGCTTGGCTCTCCTGTCCATCCCCCCGCTGTGCTTCCCTTCCTCCCTTTCCACTTCACCTCACACGCTGTGACTTCATGGAGGATGTTCTTGCAGCCAGTGTTTGCAGGAGCCCCTTCCTCTGCATGGAGTGCTGCTCCCTCCTACTCTGAAACTTTCCCAGAGCTGATGGATCCAAGCACTGCCCATGTGCAAGGAGCTCACAGCCTAGTGGGGAAACAAAGACTGAACAGCTAATTCTGAAAATGACCTCATTAATGTGTCTTGCGGTGACATTACCTGGAATAACACAAACTCACACAGACGGGAGCCGGCGTTGGCTCTCATCCTGGGTGGGTGGCTCAGCCTAGTCACTTCATGGGCCTCGTGATAATGCAACACGTGTTCTCCGCAAGTGAACTGGGTTCCACTGTCGCCAGGCTATACTGTGTTGTAATTTTCAGCTCTGTGGCCTGTCTTTCTTGCCCCTCCCTAAGGATGGTGGCTGCATTTCAGTCATCTTGGTGTCTCTAGGCACAGGCACAGAGGGAATGCTCAATTCATGAAGCAAACATCACAGCCCCAAGTTCTCAAATCTACCTTTGGTTGGGTGGGGAAGGTTTGAGAGGCTAAAGCAACCAAAACTCAGTCTTTCTTCTAAAGGCCCTGAGCCCAAGAGGAGCTACCAGAACTACAGGGCAGTTTTAATGTGGGCATCTGACCACAGGTAGCGTGTGCCCACAGCCGTCCCCATGGGAACCGTGTCAGGCAAAGCTCCAACTCTGAGTGAGCAGCCTACCTCAGGTCTGCACTCCCTCCCGCCTACTGCAGCCCCAGGGCTCAGCAAGGTACCCTCAGCCCCCACCTCAGGGCCCACAGGGGCTGCAGCTGCAGGGACCTGGGTGGGCAGGTTACCACGGAAACCAAGCTGCTCATCTCTCCCTGGTGTCTGGAGTTCTGACAGGACCACCAAGCTCCACCAAAGCATCCTCATTCCTGGACTCCTCCTCCACCTGTCCAGGGCACATGGTGAACGCAGAGCTGGATCAACAGGCTGGGAGGTGCAGGGAAAGCAGAGGAACCAGGGAACTGGCCACGATTCTCTCCCTTCCACCTCATCTGACCACTGCTGCAGTTCGGAGTTGACTTACCCAAGGGTAGAAACCACAGAAGGCCAGAGTCACATCTGGGGAATTTTGGTGTCAGGAACCTTGGACCAGGAAATCTTGTTTTGACCTCATTCTGATATTTCATAGCCTGTGTCATTGGTGAAACCTCTCAACCTCTCTAAGCCCAGTTTCTCCGCATATAAAATAAGGACCGTTTTATCTACCAGATTTTCATCAGGCTTTATTACTTGGAGATAAAGCGCAAGCTATAAAGACCTTGTGTGTATAAGGGGCTGTTACTATCCAGGTTAAAACATTACCTGTATTCAAAAGAATTCAATCAATGCACATGTGATAAAAGCTGGTGGATTATGAGAAGGAGCAATTCCTTGATTCTCTTAAGTCAGAGCCTCTCTACCTAGCTAGGCCTGGCCCTGAGGGCTGGAGACCTAGAAACAAACCATGGGCCCTGCTCTGGAGGAACTCCTGGCCTCACAGAAGTGCTGTTTGTTGGCCTACTGTGTGCCTAGCACTGTGAAGCATGCCAGAATAGACATGGTCACACTTTTCTCAAGGAGCACAAATAAAACCTTTTAGGGAGCTGAACACAAGACGTACACCTGTAAAACAGGCAGGAAGACTGTAACTTGCCTGGGAAGAAGACTCTAATGCATGTCTCCAGCAGGTCCAGGAAGGTTCCTGGAACAGCATGGAAAGAGGAGCTTGCGTCAAAGGGGCAAACACTAGTCTGCATTACAAAATTCTCTGGTTGGCTAGAGAAGTTAAAAATAAATTGCAAAACACGTTGTCTTCTGAGGAATAATTATTTTCTTTTAATATGCCTTTGTTCATTCATTGTACTGCATATTTTTTTCTCTCCCTCCCTCCAGAATGTAAGCGTCATGAGTGCGGAGCTTCATCTTTTTGTTTTGGCATCTTCAGCCCTGAGCATACATTTTCACGAAGCACTACCTAAATAATGCCATAGTTGGGACAACAGGCATTCAACAGGGGCTTGAAGGGGTGCTTTCTATCCACAATGACATACGCACTTCTTTCATTTTCCTCCAAAACTCCTGCTGCAGTTGGTAGCACGGTACAGTCCTGCCATGATGCCCCATGTGCGGGGCCCAGAGGGTTCATTTGTGAAGAACACATGTTGCATTGTCATGAGGCCCATGAAGTGACTAGGCTGAGCCACCCACCCAGGGTGAGAGCCAACGCCGGCTCCTGTCTGTGTGAGTTTGTGTTATTCCAGGTAATGTCACCGCAAGACACATTAATGAGGTCATCTTCAGAATTAGCTGTTCAGTCTTTGTTTCCCCCCTAGACTGTACGCTCCTTGCACATGGGCAGTGCTCAGTAAATATGTATTGAATGAATAAGTAAATGAATTCATAGAAGAGTAGGAAATGAGTGTTCCAGCTTGGTTTGGAGGGTCAGGGAGTGCTTTGTTTGAGGAGAGAAGGATGACTCAAAATTGGTGAGTGAAGGGAAGGGAACAAAAGGGTCATGAGAAAACAAGAAAGAACATTTACGAAGACTCTGAATTGGATGAGTGTGCTGTGTTTGAGCATCTGAGAGCAGCCCAGTTTCAACAGGGTATGAAAGGGAGGATAGGGTGGGGCATTGTCAAAGAGAGGTCAGGGAGAACTCATAAACTACTTCTGGGACTGGGGGCTTTATTGCAACAACAGGGGGCAGGCACTTAGGAGTTCTCAGTAGAGGCGTCTTCTGACCAGATGTTCATTTTCATAAAGAACCTGTCTGGAGAATGTGCTGCAGAGTGGTGTCCATAAAAACAGCCATATCGCAGTGGCTTACACTTGTACTCCCAGCACTTTGAGGGACTGAGGTGAGAGGATTGCTTGAGGCCAGGAGTTTAAATCCAGCCTGGGCAACAAATCAAGACCACCATTTCTACAAATTTTTTAAAAGAAATTAACTGGACATGCCTGTAGTCCCAGCTGCTTGGAATACTGAGGAACCATATCACTTGAGCCCAGGGATTCAAGGCTGCAGTGAGCTACGAAAATGCCACTCCACTCCAGCCTAGGAGACAGAGCAAAACCCTAATTCAAAAAAAAAAAAAGAAAAAGAAAAACCACCACCACCAACAGCACCAACAAAACACGACCAACAACAAAATTGGCAGCTTCTTCTGAACCATCAATCTTCAAGTATATTGAGATGACCCTGAATGTGGTAATTAGCTACAGGAGGGGAAAGATCACATCATCCCAATTGTGTAGCAAGACTCCTGAACATCTGCAAGGAAAAAGATGCTTAATTATTTTTATGACATATCTAAGTTCAAACCCACCTACAGAGCCAGAAATCAGCTAAGAGGTCTCCTTGAGCGATGTTTATTTCACATATGGAGAAAATGAGGTCCAGCAAAATTAAGACACAAAACTTACCAGTGGCAGCACGGGCCCTTGGTGACATAAACTCCACAGCTATTTCCCTTTACAGTGCCCCTTCTGAGAGTCCTGAAGCTCTGGTTCTAGGATGGAAGGAAGGGAGAAAGCCAGTGGAAAGGGTGGTTCTAAAAAGCAGAGAGAAGTCCTTTTTTAGCTGTGCAGATTCGTTTGAGAAGGGATGACAGGACTTAATGTGCATCCAGGGTGCTCAAGGGATATCTTCTGAATGAAGGATTCCATTCTCCCAGTCAGCACTTCCAGCAGCTGCTCCTTCTTACTCACCAGACCAAGGGGGCAGAAATCCTGACAGAGCCCTCACTGCGCTCTTTAAATTGCCTGAAATTACCAAATTTAATATGGAAAGAAGTTTACAAAGAGGGAGAAGAAAAAAAGAAAATTTAGAATTAGCCATAATTGTACTGCAAGCACACACACGCTCAAACTTAGTGTCTTTCCTTCCAGACGATATTCTCTGCATACAGCTGGAAGTTTCTTTTCACAAAGTTGGAGTCAGCAGTGCCACAACCCAATTTTCATGTAACAGCCTCGTGTTAACGCCTTTGCATGAGCATCGTAATTTAAAAACACTTTGGGAGGCCGAGGCGGGTGGATCACGAGGTCAAGAGATCGAGACCATCCTGGTCAAAATGGTGAAACCCCGTCTCTACTAAAGATACAAAAAATTAGCTGGGCCTGGTGGCGCGTGCCTGTAATCCCAGCTACTCGGGAGGCTGAGGCAGGAGAATTGCCTGAACCCAGGAGGCGGAGGTTGCGGTGAGCCGAGATTGCGCCATTGTACTCCAGCCTGGGTAACAAGAGCGACACTCTGTCTCAAAAAAAAAAAAAAAAAAAAAAAAACACTTTGTTACAGAAATTTTCAAGAATATACCAAAGTAGAAAAAATAATGTAATAAATTCTTACCTACTCCACTTCTACAATTATTTACTCAGAGCCAATAAATTATTTTGCGGCAAATTCCAGACCTCAAGTCACTCCACCCATAAATATTTCAGAACCATCATTTTTCAAGGCAGTTCAGTTTTCGTTGCTTGGATGGACCGATAGTAAAAGCATCTCTAAAAGCTTGCTGGGGTGGGGGCAGCACTCTCCTCCTCCTTCTCCTCCTCTCTACCCTCCATGGAACTGTTTGATGCCCAGACCCTCTGACCTCTACCCTTTCTGCTGAGCTGTACCTTGGAGCAGGGATGTGGCTGTCCTTGGCTTGTCCCCTCACAAATTGCAGTCCCTTCAGGAAAAGGTCAAGGCTTCGTAACAATGGAAACCTTACTCCAAGAAGCTGTTTTTTGTTTGACTTGGGATGTTTTGAGTAAACAGAGTTGTAATGTACAAAGCACCGAGCCATTTTCTTTCTCTATAAATTGGCATTAAGAGACAAGATGAAGCAAGCAGCTGCAGGGGAGTTGGCTGGGCCTGGGACCCCCCTGCAGCACCTCCTCTGCCTGCCTGTCCCTGGTCCTATGGCCCTGTGGACAGGTTATTTTCTCCTGCTCTTTGTTTTATGTAATCTCATTGGAGGTTTCAAGTTCTTTTTTTATTTTGTAATTTCATTTCAAACTGTTATTTTATAAGACCTGGCCTATTGCTGAGGATGCATGCAGAATATAAAAATTACTCCAAAACTTTTTACATGAAACTTTCAAGATGCAAAAAGTGAAATTTTAAAATTTCAGTCCTGGAAGAGGAATAAAAGCATTTCAGTAAATGAGAGTGTTTATTCTGGAATGGGCACATAGAGACAAGGAAGGTGCCATGTGAATGGACGCACCTCTGCTCTCCTGGGTCAATGGTTGGAAACAGTCAAGGCAGCCTAGCCCAGGCGAGGAGGCCGTCATGGATGCTGGAGGCGTTGTTATCTAAGTGCAGCCTCTTTGCTTCCTCAGGTTTCAGCATTTCCCATGAGATCATTTAAAATCACATTTGCTGTTTTACCATCTAATCACGCATAAGCCTCTCCCCACACTCCCCCCGCCCTGTTTCCATCCAAGGAGTGCACTTTCTGGAGCACCAGCAACCAGGGTGGAACTCGTAACGGGAAATGGGAATGGCACCCAAGAAAGCATGATTTCTTGTAGTTTCGTGAACGACAGCAAGGCTCCCATCAGACAAGCAGAGCCACCGTCACCGAGGAGGACAAACGAGCGCAAGTCTTTGCAGAGCTTGGGGTCCCAGACTTCCTCTCCTACCTTGCTTCACACACTAGCCTCTTGGCTAGAGAACAGACATCAGATGGCGTTTCTTCTTCTTGCTATGCCTGAATGTTAAGCTGAATGTATGTTCCAGGAGCCCGTGGTCTCTAGTAGAGGCAATCTGGGATAGAAGAGAAGACACTTCTTACGTCGAAGACGAGCAAGATTGAGCAGCAAAGGTTTGGCTGTGGGACTTTGTTAGTCTGTGGCTAACCGTGTAAAGATATGTGCTTGGGGTATTTTGAGGACAATTGCAGATTTTATTCATAAACCAAAAACGAAGCATGTTTTGTGAGGTGTTTGACTATATGGCCTTCCCGAAACACCCATAGTTCTTGGAAAAATAGTATTAAACTATTTGCATAGAAGACCCCCCACTGCGTCTCTTCCTCTGGAGGATAAGGGTGAAAATATAGCTAAATCCAAAACCTGTCAATTTCAACATGCTACATCAACATCAAGTTTATACTCTTCAAAAAGTCGTGTTGATATAAAAAGATGTTTTATTAGCAGATGTGATTTCAGAAATTTCATGGAAACTGTGATAACAGAAGGTCAAGCGTCCTGATAGTATTGATGAAGTTGTTAAAACTAAATAAAATGGGGCATGGTCCCCAGGTTGCTGGTGACACAGAGCTAAAATAAATGCATGGTCTCCAGGTTGCTGGTGACACAGAGCTTCCGCGAGAAGTTTTGCCTCAAACTTACGGCAATAAGTCATCTCGTTAGATGTGAGATGTTAGAGGTAAGGGTCAGGGCAGAGCGGTGGTTTCCATTCTTAGTCACATATCAGAATAAAGTGGAGACATTTTTAGAAACACAGGCTCTTGGACCCCACTCCAGGCCTCTTGAATCTGAATGTCTAGGGGGTGAGAGTCAGAAATCCGTATTTTTCCAATGCTCTCCAGATCATTCGGATGGACAACAAGGTTGAGGAACTTTTGTTTTCAGATATTGTGATGAAGAAAAGGCAAACTCAGGTAGCCAAGGGTATTATCCAGCCTTCAATGTAGCATTTATACCTGTTCAGGGACGTGACAACAGGCAGGGCCAAAGGCACCTATTCTTTGTTTTTAACCCTGACTCTGTAATCCAGAAAGCCTCATTCAGAAATTTCTGTGGTTCTGGCTTTGCTTGGCTTTCTCCCCCCATGTCTAGCACCTTTCGTGTAAATTTGATTCTTGATCATGATTTTGCTCTGCATGATTACCTGACTAGATTTGTGCCAGAAAAAGAAACATTTGCCATGATTTTAAAACGTAGTTTGAATCAGCTTTACTGGACTTGCAAAATGAAGCAGAGAGAAGCAGCCACATGTATGTATTTTGAGTAACAGAAGCCAAAGGTTGGGCTTTGTAGCCACATGGTGTGGAAGGAAGTTTGAAATGACACAGATAAATGAATTGCTTTTAAACTGGTGGAAATTTTCTTCTTATGAAATGGCATAAAGTTGGTTTGAAATGTTAGGAAGGTTTTAGAGTGGCCTTTAAAAGTAATTTCCCAGTTCCCTGTCCACCCAGCGAAATAATGGTAGTGACAATAAACAAGCATATAAATTGAAACATCAGCATGTTTTTGTCCTAAGCATTTGAAAGAGTATATAGCTCTAAGGATGATTTTGAGATAATAATCATCAGGAGGAAATGCAAAAGAAACCTGAGAATGGTCTGTAATGGTAAATGGTGGTAAAGAAAATGCTATTCCAGGAGGCAGGAGAAACCCGCTAATCACCGACTCTGGGCATGTGCAGCCACATATTCCATTCTGTCAGCACCCGATTAAGTCAAGAAGGCTCCTAAGACCTTCAGCTTATTTTGTGAGTGTCAGCCCAAGATTTCCCTTAGCTCCCTGCCTCTCTGAGAACACAGACCAGCCCCATGGTCCCCAGATACAAAGTGAGACTGTGAGATTAGTGTCCTCAACTCCTTAGCCCGTGAGAGAAACGCTGTCCCTCCCCCATTTCAATTGCCGTGTTCTTTCTCATTCATTTTGTATCCCCTGGGTTCTCCCTTTCTGTACAATCACTTTCTGCCCAAATCTTACCTGCCTTTCCAACTCCTGGATAGACCTCATTCTCCCACGAGGCATGATGCCTTCCCTCTCTTTCTCTGCTTCCACCTCACCTCTTCATTTGTGTTTATTTACATGGTGCATGTCTCATTTTAGAGTGCTGCTTGTATGTGTCTCTCTCTCCCCACCAGAGTGTGCATTTATGAGGGTCTCCCTCTCTTTTGCTTCTACACCCCATCAAAACTTTGCACATATTAGCCACTCAGCAAGTGCTTACTGAATAAAAATCATGGCTTGGTGTCCTGGATCATATGGGAATAAGATTCAAATATGAGAGCACCTTCTCTCACTCTCCCTGCTCAAGCAAATGTGTTCTGTCCCTTACCAGCCAGCACCAATTCTGAGAGGCTTAGCGCCGTTAATATTTTTCCCTAGAATGTCTCTCTGGTCTGTCTTGCTCATTAGATCCCATGGTTGCTGTTCTTATCTTAGTATTTTTATGCTGTGCTTTTCTCTGTTCTCCAAAGATAACTAGAGCCATGTTTTATGAGCTAGTTGATGAGGGTAGGAAGGGGTCAGAGTGGCCATGGCCACGTATAGAGTACAGAGGCCAAGAGCACAGGCCTTGCGAACTCAGCTGGACCTTGGTGAGAGGCTGTTTCCTCGACTGAAATGGTCATTATAATACCGATGTCACAAGACTACTGTAAATATTAAACAGGGGCATGCACACGAAGGTTAGCCCAGTCTATTATCTCCTATCCTATTATCATTTAGTCAGCTGTCCTCATTTTATAGATAAAGAAACTGAGACTTGGAATTTCAGCTTTAGTGACTTACTCAAGGCCATGCAACTGGTTACTGGCACGAGGAACAGGAACCCCAGGCCCCCGCCCGCAACGTGAAGTGACAAGTGGGGAGTCCTGCTGGAGACACTTTGTTCATACTCTATAGGGAGGAGCCAATGTACTCGAAGCCCAGCATGAACTCATCAGCAGGTGTGAGCGTGACTTACATTAGGCACAGTCCTTTGGGAGTTAAGGTGGAACGGTAATTATGATTTTTATTGTGATTATTTTGAGGTGCTCATAGAGCTGATCAGCAGCACAAATCAGAGGATGCTTTAGAAGAAGGAGAATTAAGGGAGGTTGTGAATAATAGGTAGACTTATTTATTTATTTGAGACAGAATCTCACTCCAACACCCAGGCTTGAGTGCAATGGCGTAGTCTCAGCTCAGGGCTCAGGTGATCCCTCCACCTCAGCCTCCTGAGTAGCTGGGATTATAGCTGGCCACCACCATGCTTTCCTAATTTTTGTGGCTTTGATAGAGACAGGGTTTCGCCATGTTTCCCAGGCTGGTCTCAAACTCCTAGGCTCAAGTGATTGTACTGCTTCAGTCTCCCAAAGTGATGGGATTATAGGTGTGAGCCACCATGCCCAGCCATGGGTAGACTTTAGACAGATGGAAGAGAGGGCAGGTTTCTGTACCCAGAGTGCAGTGACAGGCAGAGAATCAGAAACATCTACAAGTGCTGACTCTGACAACAGAAGATGAACCGTAGTTCCCTCCAGAAGGGAGAGGGGTAGCCACTGGGAAGGGGCACAGGAGAGTCTTCTCGTTTTCTACATCTTGGTCTTGGGGGTCATTACACAGGTGTTTGCATATATATTTTTTAAAAGCGTCAAACTGTAAACTTAAGATGAAGTTGGTGCACTTTGTTTACGGATATTCCTCAATTAAAAAAAAATCACCAGTACTACCACTCCCCAAGAGTGATGTGTTGATATTTTTATTCATTACCTACTGAGCAGAAGAGATAAGAACATCACCTTAGGTCTCTGATAGGCTATGACCTTCACTAAGTTAGCCTCAAGGCTTCAGTGGCTTCTCTGCAGAAATGGGTTAACTACCGGATATGCTTCTATGACTGTGAGAGGATCAAATGGCAGTGTTCATAAAATACTTAGCGCAATGCCCAAAATGAAGAAAGCAAGAAGATACATGTATTCGTAAGACAACCATCTTTTTTTGTTCAATTTTTAAACAAAGAAAGCTGTGATTACATTTTTTAAAAGTGCTGGCTGGCTTAGTGGATGATCATAGGCCAAGCATGGGTCAGCGAAACTCAGGCTGCCGGCCGCCCTGGAGCTTGTTGGAAGGCACCAAGGATCAAGGTGTTCAGGAAGTATTGACTGGTTGCCTGGCTCATTTCTCCACCATAAACCAAGTGAGGGGCAGGGGGTTCAGGATGTCCTGGTTGGCCCACTGGTTCAGTGGCTGACCGGGGGCTGGTCAGGGACCTCGCTGTCTCCCCTGCTCCGATATATGCCAGTTCTAGCTTTGCGGGAAATCAGTATGAGAGCAGGTAAAAGGGAATCCTGGGGAAATTGATAGCCTTGGCCTGGACAGTAGAAAATCCTGGAAAATCTGGGTTGTTGTCCCAGCTCTGCCTCTGATTAGCCGGAGTCCCGGTCAAGATTCATTACCCACCTTTATCTCAGATTCTGCAACTGTTGGTTGGAAGAGTCGCACATCAGGGAGACTGTATGTTTTGATGCGAAATCAGACAAAGTGGATATCACTTCTGAGTCAAGTACTGAATTATATCACCTTGGGAGATAATAGTATTAATAGCAAGATTAATATATTGTTTCCTTACTTCTTGAGGGCTACATATCTTTTTTGCACTCGTTTAATTTTCATGACTACTTCATAGTTCTATTTTTTTTTTTGAGACGGAGTTTCACTCTGTTGCCCAGGCTGAAGTGCAGTGGCACAATATCAACTCACTGCAGCCTCCGCCTCCTGGGTTCAAGCAATTCTCCTGCATCAGCCTCCCGAGTAGCTGGTATTACAGGTGCATGCCACCATGCCTAGCTAATTTTTGTATTTTTAGTAGAAACGGGGTTTCATCATGTTGGCCAGGCTGGTCTTGAACTTCTGACCTCAAGTGAGGCACCCACCTTGGTCTCCCAAAGTGCTGGGATTGTAAGCATGAGCCACTGTCCCTGGCCCATAGTTCTATTATGAACTTCTATTATGGTTCTGTTATGTGATTATTCTGCACATGAGAAAATGAAGGCACACAGAAGTTAAATCATCTTCCAATAGTCCCACAACTAGTAATTCGTAGGGTGGGGATGTAAGCCCAGAAAGTATGGCTCCGGTATTCAAGATTGTAAGCATCACCCTATCCTCTTGAAACATTGGTTTCTTAACCAAGGGAAAATATTTTACTCTGTTGAAGAAAAGATGTGATAAGTGTAAAAATGTGTAGAAGAAAATTGGGAGGACTCAAACTTTAGATGCAATCAAACGCATTTTGAAAAATCTGAAACAGTAAGCATATACTACAACGTTTGTAAAACGTGACCATTTCACTGAGATCTCATTTTTACTTAACGAGGCTATTTCATGCAAACATTCAACAAACCTGCATGGGGTATGTGCTGTGTGCTCTTCACTGCCAGGCACCAGGGGCACAGAGCTGTGGACAGAATGATTTTCATGTCTGCCCTCATAGAACTTACAGTCTAGTGGGGCAGACAGATATTAAATGAATACACAAATAAATATAATTTTGAACTGTGATAATTGCCAGGAAATAAATGAACTAGATTCTTTGGGAGATGTTGGGGGCACCTAATTTAGACAGACAAGACCAAGAAAGGCCTCCCTGAGGAAGTGACACTTAAGCTTTAGCCTAAAAGGAGATGCACTATTTTTGTCTGAATTTGCCATTTAGAAGCAGAAGTGGAGGACCAAATCAGAATGTGACTGGTGAATAAAAGACAGATTCCTTCAATATCAGAAACTATGCAGCAGCACTGGATTCCCTGAGTATCCTTTGCTTCCCTGGAATAAACTAAAGGGCTGCATTATACTGGTTGGCGTTTACATAATGTTCACTGTGCTCTTGCCTTAGAACCTTGCCCAAAACCCATTTCTACCTGTCAATTTTTATTAGCATTTGCATATTTTTTCCCTTAGAAACTTAGCAGAGGAAAAAGGGGATTATTGTTCATGAGAAACATTTTGGTTCTGAAATAATTAATGTCCAAGAAGATTAAGAACCACAGAGTTGCTTCACGAGCAGGGGCTCATGCTTTTGGTAGGTGTTCAATGAAGGTCATGTGCAGAGCAAAAGTGCCCAGTGGGGGCCTTCAGTCTGGGCATGCATTTGTGTATTTTTCAGTGTCCCAGAGCCCAGAGTGCAATGTGCCTCTCCCAGCTAAAGTATGTGACATTCATATTGTGACAAACACAGTCACAAAATCACTCTACCAACAACAGCTTCCTAGGAAGCCTTCATCAGCTTCTCTGATCTGAGTTGATCCATCCCTTCTTTAACCTTGAGTCACTTATCTTTATTACTTAAGACTCCACGATCAGTACCATGTAATACAGCCCTTCCTTATTTTTCTTGTGATTTCCTGGTTACAAGGACTTCTTTTCTCCCTGAGTAGACTCAGGGGCCTCAAAAATTTGAAAAACAGCTTCTTGTCAAGATAGAAGGGCCTCATTATATACCCAGACTGATCCCCTCATTGTGCAAATGAGAAAACTAAGATCCAGAGACAGAAGACGCTCAAAGACTGAAAATGCTTTATTACAGACCTGTGGCTGGGACTCAAGTCTCCTAACTGCTAGTCCATTGCTTTTCCCACTACACCACATCATCTTTCACAGCACCTAATTGTGATAAATACACAGTAGGCTGTTGGCAACTACTGATCATGAAAGCATTTTAAAATATTCAACAGAACGAGAAAGAGCTGTCTTGCTGACTCACTCCATAACCTCCAGCAGCTCAGGTGGCACTTCCAGGCTATGGCAGTTTCAAGAGAGAAGCCCCTGAACCTTAAAAACACAAGGCCATGTCCACATTTGATTGAAGCCAAGAACACACGTATCTGTTGTTTCTCATTTTTTAGGGTGTCAGTAATAAAGTATCTCTGAAGAGCAGTCTTCTAATTCCTCCAAAAGTTGCATTCAGAAAGCAGCTAAACAGACCAATCACGTTTGGTCAAAATACTTCTGCCAGGTGTGTAATCAGACCCAGTCCTGGTGCTTGCTATTGCAAAGTCAACCTGTCTGCATAAAACCTGCCTGGTCTCTAATTTGACAAAGCCTGAGTTTCCTCACAAGATCGTCATCAGAATGAATCAGAGCCGTAACATTACTTCCAGGTTCATAAAGCACCAGAGTTAACAGAGGTCACCTCAGAGCACTTCATCTTCCTGTGTAGTAACTGCTTCTCAAAGACAAAAACAACAATGAAAGAAACTGTATCCAACATCAGAAAATAAGTCAGCAGAAGATCCAGGGCTACCTAACCCCAGAACCCCTCATTCCCAAATCATAGTTCACTGTGTTGTAATGACTCCTTCTTAATAAATGTCCCTGAGTTCCCTTCAGTCATTGCCCCAATTTTAGTTTTCTTGCCTTCATATTTCGGCATCAAGCTTCTCTTTCTTCACATTAAAAGGCCAGTCATGCTCGGCATCCTTAAGGCATGGGAACAATCTCTTTCATTCTAAGGTCAAACCAGGCATGCTGACAGCAGAAATTCTAGACTTAACACTCACAGTGCACATTTGTGATGATTCTCTCAAGTAGTCTGTCTCTGAGAGAGCCATCATCATTCATTCATTTGTTCTTTCACTCCACAAATATTTATCAAACACTTACATGTTTCACATTGTCTTAGATGCTGAGGATACAGAAGAGGAAGATATAAACATGGTCTGTGGCTCAGGAGGCTTACTTCCTAGTGTAGGAACAGAGACATTGAACAGATAATTATCAAAATAAATGGCCACCAAGAAATTACTCTGCTATGCAAATAAATAACAAAGAAAATATGTCTAGTTCAGGGAGTCAGGAATGGCTGTTTGAAAAAGTGACACTTAACTAAACTGAAAGAATAGAAGTCACCCAGGGGGAAAGAAAGGTGAAAGCATTGCTGAGAGAGAGAAAAGAACATGTGAAAAGACCAAAGCAGAGAGCAAGTTGGTGGATTTTGGTAAGTGAAAGAGGACCAGGGTAACTACCAGGGGGGAAATAAGGGAAAGGGTAATGTACATGGAAGTGATGGGCAGGGACCAGATCATGCCAGGCCTTCTGTCCCATGTGAATGAATTCAGACATTCACATGGGGAAATGTGAATGTCTAAACCCAAAGAGGTTGCAAAGCCTTTGAAAGGCATCATCAGAGAAGTGATACTATCAGATTTGCATTTTTAAAAGATTCTGTTGGTTGCTACGAAAGTAGGCAAAAAAGAATATGGGGAGAGACCAGTTAACAAGCAAATCTCTAGTAAGAAACCAGATAAGAGATGATTGTGACTTGGTGGTTGGGGCACATGTAAAGAGGTGAGGAGAGGGAGAGTCTAAGTGTTTATGATGTGAGCAACTGGCTGCTTGATGGTGCCATTTAACCAAATAGCGAATATAAAAGAAGCAACCGATTTATAGGGAAGAGATATCCAAAAGGAACAGGCGGATAGTCAGGTCTGGAACAGAAAAGAGGTCTGAGTGGGAGTTAAACCCATGAGAGAAAATTAGATTTTGATTCAAGGGGAGATAAAAGAGGACTAGGACAGAACCCCAAGAAACTCTGATATTTAATGACTTCCAGTATGTAAAAGCCTTCAGTAAAGCCCCATATGGAACAGAGAGAGGATTTCAAGAAAAATAGAATGGTCAGTCATGTCAGATCCTGCTGGAAAGTCAAGTCAGTAGAGGTCTAAAAGTTTGTTTGGAATTGTCAGCCTGGAGGCCATATGCATCTTAGCAAAAGCTTTGGTAAAGGGAGCTGGGAGAGACATATTACAGTGCTATGAGGTGCAAAAACATGCATTGATGTATTTTTCATGTATGACTTTTGTGATATCACGTCACCTAGTTAAACCTGTGTCCTCAGCATCCCTAGAAAACCTTAATCAGTTATTAAGTTGATTACCCAAATTCTACTGTCCACCACAACTTTATAAATGGCAAATAATTATCTACATTAGTGATTTCAATATTCTTCTTGAATCAAAACTATTCTTCATCCTTACAAAATCTTTGGCTTACTTAAATATACCTGGTAATGTTAAGTCACAGTTTTAAAAATTGTAAGAACTCATGCTATTTTCCAAGCCTCCTTCTCCAAGAATTCTGATGAAATCCTATGATACCTGTTAAAGATATCATACAACAAAAATTTGGGGGAGAGAGAGAATTAGAAATAGAAGAAAGGAAGTTCATTTTTTAATTTTTAAATTAAAATTAATATCCACTGCATGAATCTCCTTAAACTTTTTGAGTCTATCATCATTTACATCCCTCATTAAATAGGCACTTTTATTTGGGGAAACTGAACCATATTCAAAAGTATTTGAATACTAATGGTGGGGTATGGAGAAATAAAGTGGAACACTGTAACTTCTTTATATTGAATTTAATTGCAAATGATCTCACATGTTTCTTTAGTTTGTACACTGAGAACTAGCAGTGTGGAGTTGAAATAGGCTAAGTGGTTATTGGCTATGAAATCACATATGTAATGGAAATATTAAGGTCTATATTACACATTTGTCTATAATTTATCTTACAAAGTGCTTTCATATATATTATTTCATTTTACCAGCAGCAGTGTTAGGTGAGTGGGGCAGAGGTAATCATCTCCAGTTTACAAATCACAGAAATGAGGGTCAAAGAATTCAAAAGACCCAGTCAGTGTCAGAACTCATGCTTCCTGTCTTCGAGCCCAATGGCTAAATCACACTATTTCTCTGGCTTTTTGGAATGATTGTATCTCAAGTTTTCTGTAACTGACTCAATCCATCATACTGAGTTTTTTTTGGTTCAGGACACTTTCAGATCATGTGATGAGAAACTTCTTTTCTTCTTTAGACAAAAAAATTTATTCCTTCTTTTTGATCCCATTCTCAATGGGTTGGAACAGATGATATGGAGGTAGAGACTTATGAGAAGATAACATTTCTCTTCTTCAACTTTCTTTGTATCTCCATTCTGGTGGCAGAGCTGTTTTAGGCACTTTCTTCTCCAAATTCCAGCTTTCTTTCTTGAATTGCTCTCTTCTTCTCTTGTAGCACCCACAGAAATACACCTATTCTCAGCACTTCAGCCTGGCACACTCATTCAGCACTACAAACAGGTCAGTCATTCACAAAGCCCCACAGATAACCAGACCCACTCAGCTTTCACCCATTCCTCCCTCTCCTGTTCAGTACCACGGTCAGCTCAAATCCAGCCTAGACACCGGCTAGCTGTATCAGAACCATGGATAGCGCACGCACTTTTCTCCGCCCTATAAATTACTTTGGTCCTACTCCAACAACAGATTACTTAGCTACTATCTCTGAGATCATTCAAAGGTGATTCAGTTAAGCAAATAGTTCCCTAGCACCATTCTTTGGTATCAGAGGCAACTTCAAAGGATTATTCAGCTTCAAAGATAGCTAAGTGCTATTTTCCAGTGTCACAGATTACTGAGACTCGTCTCGAACCAGGGGCAGGATCATGTAGAGAGTGGTCTTACTTTCGTCACCACAAACAGCTTATTACCCTTTCTCAGTGGCATATCTATTAAAAATGCTATCTCTTTCCTGGGCAGCTTACTCATATGTCCAGTGTCCTGTTGCTGCCATCAGATGTCTAAAGATTACAATTTTTGAGGCAATGGACTGCTTAGCTTAACACATATCAGTATCACTGGCTATATGAAATGCTTACATCTTGGAGACAATCTTAAAGTCTTGACCAGTCTGGCTGCATCTGCAAAACAAGGAACATTTAATCTCATGCTCCTGTTGCCATGGAGAGCCCAGCAACATTTTCAGTGCTAAAGCTAGCTTGGTTATTTGTTCCATGTATTAGAGAACCCAATCACACTCTCAGCACCATGCATAACACAGTTTCACTCAGATATACAATAGTTCAGTTAGTATTTCTCAGCCTCAGCTCAGTCACTCTGATATGCCAATAGTTCAGTTAGTATTTCTCAGCCCCAGCTCAGTCACACTTTCACCCAATGCTATGAAAGTTCCAACCACATTCTCATCCTTACAAAATGTTAATTACTCCACAAAGCAGCTAAGTCATACCAGGCAGATAATGACTTAGCTTATCATGGCCTTCTCTTTTGGTATCTCTTATAATTAGCTTAGTCATGTTTTCAGTCACACCAATATCCCAAACACCCTCTTCCAGCAACTTGAGAAATCTAGTCACATTCTCTCCACTGCATGGTACTTATTCACACTCCCTCTCAGTCTTCATGACTAAAATCATTCCCACAACTAGAACAAGACTCAGCAGTTCTTGAAACTTTTTTGCCTGCTGTTTTTATGATACTGACATATCCTTTTTCTTCTGCTTCGTTTTTGGCTACCGCATCTTTGTAATATTCAGTGCCGTTCTGCCCCCACAACCCTCCTGGTTTCAGCCTTTATTGTTCTCCTCTCACTTTGGAGAACAACTTTTATCTAGATCATGGTGGATTTTAGTAAGTTGATAGTGAACATAAGACACTTGGCTTTTCAGTAGCACAGAATATGGTCAGTTTCTATCCACCCTGGACTCACAGTTCAGGTACACGTGCTTTCTCTTCCCGGTGTTCCCTAAACTCAATTTTGCTGTCAGGTGAAAAGCTCTTATTATAAATATCTGATGCATACCCATCCAGATTTCTTGAATATTTATTTATTCAACAAATATCTGTTGATTACCTACAATGTACTAAACATTATTCTCAGTGTTTGGGGTTCAATAGCTAACCAAATAGACAAAATCTATACCATCATGGGCTAGACAAACATTCTAGCCCAAATCAAAGAGATAAATAATGAACAAAAAATGCTAACCATTAAGTTGTAAAAGTGTTATGAAGAAAAATCAAGTCAGAAATAAAGGGGTAGGAAGTGGCCAGGGGCTGTTGCTCGGGAAAGGATGGTCAGGAGTCTTCTCTAGCAAGGTGATAACTGAATGAGGTATGTAATTACAAACATGAAGAGAATATGGGGAGAGAGACTAGCAAGTCGAAAAACAGAGGCAATATTGTGCTTGGTGTGTTCAAGAAACAGCCAGGGAAATCTGTGGGACTGGGTTCCAGTGAACAAGAGAGAGAACTATATGAAGTGAGTTCAGAGATTAAGTTTATGGGAACACACTACAGGATATATTTTAAAAGGATCATTCTGACTGCTACAGAAAGTATAGGCTTCAAGCAGTTGAGAGAATGCTAGCAGTGAGGCAAGTTAAGAAGATATAATAGCAGTCCAATGAAGAGCTGATGGTGGATTGAACTGTGGCAGCAGCAATGGAAACAGCCGATAGTGGCTTGGACTACATGGTTAGCAGTGGCTGTGACTCATCACAGCCACTCATTAGACAGCTACACTTCAGAATCAGAGTTTTCTGAGGGACTGAATAGGAGATATGAGAGAGAAGTAATGGGTTATTTTAAAAGTTTTAAGGCTTGGGACCTAAGTTACTAGAATAATGAAGTTACAATCTGTTAAAATGGGACAAGGCTAAGGAAACAGTATATTGGGGGTAAAATGTTATAATTTCACTTTATACTTCTGTTAGACATCTAGGTGGGTGGTAATGAATAGATCACTGAATACAAGAATTTGGAATGTAATTGAAAGACTTGGGCTAGAGAAATAAATTTAATGTTTCAAATGTGGCCACAGACTACTTAGGTTGTCATCATAACTTCAGCCTTTTTCTCCTCTGAAAAGTAACGGTCTGGGAAGCTGCCAGATTCGTTGACTGAGGCCCAGAGCTACGTTTAAGCTTCCAAAGATTATGAACCTATAGTCTGTGTACTGCTCATCCCAGAGTGTAAAAAGTGTCAGGCATAAGGAGGGAGATTAGAGGAGACATGAAGGAGGACTCCTGAGTTTTGACTTGGAAAGTGTCAGGCATAAGGAGGGAGATCAGAGGATACATGAAGGAGGACTCCTGACTGGGAAAAAGGGCTATGTGAGTTATTAAGATAGAAAACACAGGAGGAAGAGAAGCTTGGTTTTGGTGGAGGAAGACGATGGGATCATGGAAGACAATGATTTTGAAGTGTTTAAGGAGCATTACAGGGGATACGTCCGAAGGCAGTGGGCTAGTGTGACTGGAACTCAGAAGAACACTCTAGATTTGGGAGTTGCTACGGGAAAATGCTAACTGTAGTTGTGTATAAGTAGATGACAGCAAGCACGGGAAGGCACAATCCCACACAGGTAAAATCTTACATTTTGCTTACTAATTACGCTCTCTGGAAAAACCATAATGACCTGTTTATCCACATCATATCTGCTACACAGAGACAAATGCTACGTTAGTAGGGAAAGTCCTCTATTGGGTTCTTAAGACCTCAATGAGTTATGAGACGAAAACACTGTTCTCTGAGGCCCCTTGAAGTCTCACCAAATCTGAACACATTTAGATCAGTTGCTCCCTCTCTCAAGTCCCAGAAATCTGCAATGATGCCCCAATCAGTAGGATTCCAGAATGCTCCAATCAGCCAGACCTGTCCCAGAGATGGTAAAGCTCTGAGTCTGGAATCAAAAGACTCAGAGATAAGCTTGTTCAGTCTAATTAACATCTTTATAACACAGTAAGCACAGAACCACATTGGTTCTTAGTTTTTTCTTATTTACGGGAATACCTTTCACCTACTCTACAGGATTTTTGTTGGACGAAAAGGGGTAATTATGCAGAAGCACTTTGTAAAGTCGTGGTAAATAAATGAGGTGCTGTTGATACTGCTGTGGATGGGGGATTTGAGTAACTCATTTCGTAAGGCTTGGTCATTTCTGTGATCAGACTTAACTAGTACACACTCAGGAGATAGGGAGTTTGTGACTGCTGTGTAATCAGAGAAACATCCTGCTAAGACCTACAAAATCTGGTAGAAAGAACCCACTGTCCTGCCCTGCCCACTGCAATCTCAGGGAGACCCTCGTTGTCCCCTTAATCATACCAGCCTCTACCAAGAAGCTCTGAGTCGGCTGGCTCTCCCAGACCATAGATTTTAATTAAAAACAAACCATAGCTATTTTTATCACCGTCAAAATGGCAAATGTGAAGCACCTGTTATCTGTTCAATTACATTTAATCTCCTCCTTAGAAATTGCTCATTCATCAGATCTCAGAAATTCAAGTCAAGATGCTACTATAGCCCATGAAGAAAAGACCCAGAAATCCCAGAGACAGGATAAATATGTACAGAAACTTAATCCTCAGAAATAACCAAATTCCACTCTGTTCTCATTCCCTGGTTATAAGCTTTCTGACGTTCCTGGCCAGGAGTTGCCCTGATTCTGACAACAGAAAGAGGAGGTCCTAAGAACTGCCCCAACAAAACCTCTGGGAGTCAAAGTTTCCTAGAACAAATAAGAGTACCTGCCACTTGGTGCCAGGTTTCTTTTTCCCTAGCCCCCCAACACTGGCTTCTGACCTACCTCCAAAATCCAGAAAGATTTCCACCAAGGCCCTAGGACTGTGGGAGTCGATCGTGGCTTTACCAGATTCTATAACCTCACAGTTGCAGAGAATTTCAGTGCTTCTCAAAGGGAGAACATCTTTGGCAGCTTCAGCCATGAGTCTGCTGAACATGAAACTCCCTGGGCCTCATCTTAGACCTACTGAATGAGAATCTTTGTAGGTGGAGTCCAGGAATCTGCACCTTAGCCCCTTTGCACCCTGTGATGGTGATACAGTTAGCTCAGCACCAGACTGTGGACTGGCATGTGAAGATCACTGCACTAGAGAAGGTGGAAGAACTGTGTTATCACAAAGCCAGTGGTTACTGCAGAGAACTAAGAGGATTAATGCCTGTTGCAGGAGCTTCAGATCTAGCTTCCTTAAAGGAAGCAGAAAAAATTCCATGTAGATACTCCTTTATCCATCTGTGATGGCAAACCATCCTGTTTGCCTCCAGAATAGCCATAGGACTGACGAGCTTTCTGAGAATATTGTTACCCATAGAGAACTTAGAAAGTCAACGGACTACCTTTTTGAGTTTGCTTGGACCACGATGGACCAGGGGTCCCAGAGACCCCTTCTGGAAGCATTAGGGAACATATCTTAGGATGGGGTTTTGCAAGCTTATAAGACCAGTGAACAATTTTTAAATCATCACACACTATTAAGTCAACAGTTGGCCATCAGGGGATGCAAGACACACTTGAAGTAAAATAACACAGCAAACATGGTTTCATGAACAAACCACCGTAGAATGATAAAAATCTTATTCATATGATTTTTTTAAAGGAAAACATTATATGAGAAGGATACATAACCAGTTAGAGAAATTAAATGATTTATTTTATTAGGAATGAAAGACTGCAGTTGTGCTGCCAAGCTGTAGAGCGTCAGGCAGAAGCACATTCTCAATTGGCAAGTACAGCCACGTATTCAAGGAGCTGGGTCTTCTCCTCTCTCTCCCTGCCACGTTCAAGGTTGGCTGTCCCTTCTTAAAAGCATACCATCATATAATAAAAAGAACAATAAAACATATTAGTGTCTTCTATACTTTTCCACAAATGCATTATAAATGGGAAAAATTTTACCTATGCTGCTTTTCCCATAGAACACTGATTTACAAATTCTGCAGAACACATTAGGGGAAACGCAAGGTTAGACAGTCCTCTCTGAAAGCTCTGAGCCAATACCCCTATAACTAATCAGCCAGTGGGAGTGATAGGGGACTGCCTGTGAGAGGAATTTCTGTAGGCCTGGGTCTGGCCCTTAGGATCTGGGACGAAAGAGGGTCACGACTGTAGAGAGAAAAGCACTGGCCCTATAAATAATCTGTTCTGCCATCATTCAGATTAGTACTCAGGAAGCTCAACCTTCCACAAGAGATCCTATAGGTTCTGGAAGACACGGGATCTTTGGAGAAGAGCAATAAAGAAAGATACTCCCCCGCCTGATAGTAAGAAGGCAAAAAGAGGCTGGGAACAGTGGCTCACGCCTGTAATCCTAGCACTTCAGGAAGCTGAGATGGGCAGATTGCTTGAGCCCAGGAGTTCGAGACCAGCCTGGGCAACATGGTGAAACCCAGTCAAAAATACAAATTATCTAGGCATGGTGGCACACACCTGTACCTGTAGTCCCAGCTACTTGGGAGGCTGAGGTGGGAGGATCGCTTGAACCTGGGACATCAAAGCTGCAGTGAGCTGTGATTGTGCTACTGCACTCCAGCCTGGGCAACAGAAAGAAAAAAAAAGGAGGCAAAAGGAACCAAATATCACTGTTTGTTCAGCTTGGGAGGGCTGAATGCCCATCGAATAGAGAGGCTTGCTTAGCAGAAACAGCTACTAAACTTAAGGGAATATACCTACAAAAACTCATGCAGACTATTTAAAAGCCAGGGCTGAGCTTGGAGCCAAACTAGAATAGATGTTTCTTGGATTGTCTCCTCCTCAGTCATCACAAAGGATGTGCCTCCCTCACTACATTCAAATGAACCCTAAAATAAGGATTCCCAATTAAGGTTGCAAGGACTGTAGCAGTCACTGTCTGCACCTTGCTCATATCCCCAGGACCTAGCTGAGAGGTCACCTGCAGACACTTCCTACACGTTGGCTTCCTGCCTCTCTCTGCCCAAGGCTTTCTCTGGCCACTGAAGTAAGTTCTGTAGAGCTAATATCCCTGGATGACCCCAACCAATAAGGGGCAGGACTGGTAGATAAAACCCTAGCATCCTTACCCCTCAGTGAAACAATTCTGAGCCTGGTTTGCCCATAAGAGTAAACTGCTCGTAAAAATACTGCTTTCTTCTTCCTGTCTTACTTTTCCACTCTTCTGTGACATTCTTGGAAATGGCTCTCAGATAAACTACTTGCACCCCAGTGTTTTTCTCAGAGTGTCATATAAAGACGCTGGGTAACAGATGGCAAGATAGAGAACCACTTCAATCAAGGGATCTCAAGTCCAGAGCTATTACTTCTAACTGGAAGTCTTAAAAGAAGGACTGGTTCCTCATACCTACATTACATTGCTGCCAATTCCCACCCCAATGTTGAAAACAACCTTGTCCTTTACCAGAGGGATTTACGGTAGCCCAGAAGATTATGGACATTTGACACCAAGTCAGTCTCATGGCTTAGTCTGCTTTTACCTCAAGCCCCAGCTCTAGGACCTAGAATTCTGGCTTCATCCTGTTTTCAATCCTCAACACTGCATTCCACAACAATCCAGGAACTCCCGCATTGTTGCTGAACAACTGAGTCCTGGGATTCAAATATGGTTCCAAACCCTAAATATCTCTTCTCCTCTAGACAAGGAAGAGAGAGTTAACTTAGTCCTTGTTTCTCAGAAGGGAATAATTAAAGACACTGAAGTCAACAGTATTTCAATGGTCATTACATAAATACACCATGTTAATCAGGACTTGGGCACACAGCGCATAGAACTAAGTTAGAAGAAAATAGAAGACAGATGTTCAATTATGTAATGTAGATTGACTATGAAAAGCTCACTAAGAGACAGATCAAATACAAATAGGCAGGTGGAGAAGAAGGGGGTCAGGGAAAGTTTCCAGAAGAAAGTCATGGAGAATGTTAAGGAAGAGAAATGATGTCAGAGCAGTGAGAGCTCCTCCAAGGACTTCAGTCAGCAGAGCCTCCCACATATAGGTACTGGGTACAGGAGCTGCCTCTAGGGCTGGTGACAACAAGCAGGGTCTATATCACAAGGCATTGGATTCAAGAGATGCATCTAGGTATGGTGGGAGCAAGCAAGAGCTCCATCACAGGGGTGTTTGATTTAAGCACTGCCTCTGCCACCATCTGCTTGACTTTGGGGTGCATTAGCTTTAAAATGTCAATCCTATATTCCTATGACGGGATCTGTGATTTTTACTGCAATTTTCTAAACAAAATGTTCGTTCGCTTTTTCAGCTATTAAGCTTTGTGGTTACCTCTGTTCATTCAACAAATCTCTATTCTGTGTCTACTGCATGCCAGGCACTGTGCTAGCTTCTGGAGAATTGATGCTGAACAAAATAGATGTGAGTTTAACCCTCACTGAGCTTGCAACTGGTAGAAACAACAGAAATTCCAGAGCAGAGGTTTATAGAGAAAGTGCAGAAAGTTACGGAAACGTGAAACAGGAATCCTAACATAGACTTTGTATAGGTCAGAAATGGAAGAAATTGTCTACAAGCCAAGAGTACAAGAATGAGAGAGGCTTAGCCGGATGAAACAAAGTGGGAGGATAATTTTAGGTGAAGGAAGTGGAATACGGAAAGGCCTTAACATAAAAAAGTATGGATCAAATTCAAGGAGAAACTTATAAAGTCATGTGACTGGGGACCACCGCACTGGAGAGGTCAGCACACAGTTTGGGTTATCTTGAGTGCTATGGAGAGCTTTAAAAGGATCGTAAATAAAGATATCACACAACCAGATTTGCATTTTAGAAAGATCACTTGGCTACAGTTGGAGAATGGGTTAGAAAGGACTAAATGGGAATAAAAGTAACACATAGGAGGCCAGTGGGATGACGGTGATCGGACCGGCAGTATAATGGAGAGGCTGGAGAGACATGAAGAGAAGACACTAAGGAGACAGAAGCAACAGCACTAGATGTCTGATTGTATGTGGGAATGAAATAGAAAGGGCATAATTATGGTACCCAGGTTGTGAAAAGACACAGAAATAGGCTATTTGGGGCTAATGGCAGTAAAAAGACATTGAGGAGAGGCAGATAGTAGAAAGAAGTGGGCAGATGCTGACGAGTTTAGTTTGGGGCATGCTGAGTTTGAGGTGCTCACGAGACACTCAAGTGGAGAGGTCAAATGAAGATCTGAGCCCCATGGACTTCTGAGAGCCTCAGGTAAAGACTCAGTCATCTGCATATACATGAGAAGCAGAGACATGGGAATGATGAGATGCCCCAAGAGATTGTGGCAAACGTCCCTGAGTTTAAGGACCATCCTGCCACTCATTAGTAATGTGATCTTGGAAAATGTAACTTTGCTGCTCTGGTATCTTATTTATATATTGGAGATAACACTTCACAGGTACAGTGATAGTTGATGTAATAATGCATGAAAATTGCTTAATCAAGAGTCTGCAATACAGTGGAACTCAGTGAATGCTGGTTAGTGCTGCTGAAGCTGTCACTATTGTTATTCTGAAATCAAAAGATAGAGCGCCAAGGCTCACAGTCATGTATGGGAGAAGCTGAGAAAGGAGAGACCGAGAAGAAGACAGAAAGCTACAAAAACCAAGGGAGTGTCGTGGTAGCCAAGGAGGGGCAGTGTTTTAAGGAGGAAGTTGTCAAAACAGCCAATGGGACCATTAGCATAAGAACTGAGATGGACCTGGACAATATAGTGGTACATTGTGTCTACAAAAATTTTTTCAAAACTAGCTGAGTCTGTAGTCTAGCCATTCAGGAGGATGAGGTGGGAGAATCGCTTGAGCCCAGGAGGCGGAGGTTGTAGTGAGCAAAGATTGCACCACTGCACTCCAGTATGGGTGACAGTGATACCCTGTCTCAAAAAAAAAAAAAAAGTTAAGAACTGAGAAGGGCCCCCTGACTTCAGCCACAAGGAGGTCTCTTGTATTACTGCAAGGAGAACTTTTAGTGAGATATGAGGGCAAAATCCAGGCTTCAAAGGCTGAAGAGTGACTGGAAGCAGTGAGTAGAAGTAACTTCTTAATTAAAACCCAGCTGAGAACAGGAGGAGAGAGGAGGGAAGACCTGGATGGGCTCAGTATCAAGGAAGAGTTTTTAAAGTCGAAGAAAAGTTAAACATCTTTAAATGCTGATAGGAAAGAGCTGGGAGACAAGGAGAGAGAAAAACGAGGTGGCAAGGAGATAGGATTGTAAGCAAGGGGAAAGGCGTGGTCCTCGGAATGTGGGATGACACCTCTCACGTTGTAACAGAAGGGAAGGAGAGAAGGCTGCAGAGGCAGGTGAGTTAGAGGTTTAATGGCATGAAGTTGCCAGAGTTCCGTTTTTCTCCATGAACTAGGAAATGTGGTCATTGGCTTTCTGCAAGAGAAGACAGGGAACAGTCAGAAAAGAGTATATTGGAGACCTCAGACTAGAAGAAACTGCTGAGTAAGGAAACCGTAGGATTCCCAGGTGGTGCTGAGATTCCTCATCACCCCTCAGCAGTTCAGGGGAATTGTTCTAGGTTGACTTCGGCTTCGGATTTAGGATAAGGGTCAGGGAGTGGCTAAATGTGGATCGCAGGTCTGATCTGGTTACCGAGAGAAGTATTCAGCCACAGACTGAACCTGGAGGTCGCAATGAAATTCTCCAGTAATCCTGAGTTCTCCAGTAACTTGGAGGTCTGAATAAAATTCAGACAGGAGGAGAAATGTTGACAATGTCAGTAAACAAAAGGTTGTGATAGGAAAGTGGCGTGAGACTTAAATAAACCAAAGTCTTTGATGAATATGGGAGAGTGCCTGGAGCTCAGCGGTCCTGGAAATAAGAGAGAGGACAGCATGGCTAAATCTGGTGGTGGTGGTAGGATGGTACAAAGCGGTGAAGAAACAGTGACATAGAAGCACATGGGGAGCAAAGACCTCACCCTGAGGCACCTGGAGTAGGGTGGAATAAAAACCTTCCCTGAGAGCGTTGCAGGGGAATGGGAGGGGCTCAGTGTGAGCCGAGGGAGGAGCCAGGTATGAGGGTGGGAGGCAGGCTGTTCCCACAATCAAGATGGGACAGGTGAGAGGGACAGGACCAGTGGGCAAACTGTCACCTCTCTGTGGTTATGTCCACTCTTAAAGAGTACAACTACTTCCTGAAGAAGCATGAGAAGATGGAACTCCCCATTGGGTCCCTCGAAACTAACAACTTCCGTCGCTTTACTCCGGAGTCGCTGGTGGAGATAGAGAAGCAAATTGCTGCCAAGCAGGCAGCAAAGAAAACCAGAGCGAAGCACAGGGAGCAGAAGGACCAGGAGGAGAAGCTGCGGCCCCAGCTAGACTTGAAAGCCTGCAACCAGCTGCCCAAGTTCTATGGTGAGCTCCCAGCAGAACTGATCGGGGAGCCCCTGGAGGATCTGGACACCTTCTACAGCACACACCGGGTAAGAGCTATGGTAGGAATGTCTGCTTTCAGCTCTTGGAGAGGAAGTCTCAAGCCACCCAGCCTGGGAAGTCTCCTGAGCCCTGGGTGATGCGACAGTCTGCTAAAGACCCCATGAACAAAACAATACCTAACTTCTTTGAGGATCTCTTTGAATCTTTTACATTTATGATAGAAGCTAACTAAACCCCCACCTCCAAAAGCAGATACCTGCTGCAGAGCTTGCAGGGAAAGTTGATGGTTCCCTTGGATAAGCTCTGGCCTGGGGCCTCCAGAGGAGTTGGCTCCTTTTGCAGGTAGAGAGCAGACATCTTGAGCTTGGGGGAGGAGTGTGGGGATGGGGACAGAAAACAGGATGACTTAAGCCAGTAGTCTTCAACTATGATCTTGGAACCCCTGGTGTTCCCAAAACTCTTTCAGTAGGTTTATAAAATCAAAACTATTTCCTAACAATTCTTGGCTATAATTTGTATTTTTCCCACACATTCTCTTATGATCATACATTGGTGAATATAAACTATGGGTGGGGGATGATGTCATCACTCTAACAACTACTGGAATGTGTGCCTGTATATTCCTGTGTTTTAAAATGTCCTGAGTTCTTAATTTCTAATATGATAGATATACACACATATATAGTATGTATATATGTAAACATATATACTTATATATACACTAATTTTTAATATGATATACATATGTATGTCATAAAAAAAAAGGTATAGACATAAACAAAACTTATTTGGGGTCCTCAATAAGGTTTGAGAGTAATAATCCCTGAAATCAAAAAGTTTGAGAATCACAAGTTTAAACAAGGGCTTCTTCATGACGATTACCTCACCTATATTGTATTTTAGATGTCCTACACAGCTGAAAAATGGTGAATACCTGTTTGAGAGTTAGGAGGCCAGGAATCAGCCATCTCAAATACGGCTGGCAGAGTAAATAAAAAGGCACTGGACCATCTTTTTCCCTTCTCTCCCATGCCAAGAGCTCATATCCTCCTAAATGCTCAGAGTAAGAAAATAGGAGAGGGTTTAAGAGGCAAAGACCTAGGAGATGGAGACAGAAGGGACATTACAAAACTGGGATGGTTCTCTAGTCAGCAGAGAAATTAAATCCAGCCAGAACTTCACCATCCTGCTGCTGGAATTCTCCCCTGGGCATACTACATCTTACCAGCCTGCGGATCAGCTGTCTGTCCATTAAAGCACCCTCAGCATGCTCATCTTGGACCTCATGATCCTGTCAGCTCCAAAGACCAGGATCTTGCTGAGAGGGCGAGGATATAGCTTTTAGTCCCCGATCCTCTCTACCTCTCTGTACCTCCATTTGGCTCTCGTTGGCGTGTGGCTTCCAGAGCCCGTCTTGTTCGTGAGCCTCAGGTGATGCCACTCACGTTTGAAAACATGATTGCATAAGGAATCTTGTTTCTCATTGGAGGTCCACTTTCTGTTTTGTTTTGTTTTAGACATTTATGGTGCTGAACAAAGGGAGGACGATTTCCCGGTTTAGTGCCACTCGGGCCCTGTGGCTATTCAGTCCTTTCAACCTGATCAGAAGAACGGCCATCAAAGTGTCTGTCCACTCATATCCTTTGCACTATTGCCTCTTCCACGTGTTAGAATTAGACCTTGCCCACTGCGTCTGGTACCTGCTTTAGAGGTTAGCGACAGAGCCCTTCTCCAATTAAATCCCCAAAAGTCAATGAGGTCATTAGATTGAAAAAATGATTTATAGATTTAATGTGTGCCATACCCCAAAGCAGTCCCAAGACACAGAGGAAGTGTTCATGCAGCACACAGGGGGTTTGGATTCACCTCAGACTAATCTAGACACACCTGTGGATGCACAACTTGAAAAATGTCCTCTTTATGAGGGGAGGTTTGCTGATGCCCCCCGAAACATTCTCACCACCATATGTGGTCCACTTTCCCCACAACGTAACAGGCAGTAAGAGGGCTGCAAGCCTTCTCTGGGCAGATGAGATAGGCATGGGTTGTTACTCTGTGCCATAGCCATGCCGAGAAGTAGCTGCTTACTGGGCAAAAGAGCAGCACCTCCCAGAGGGCAGGGAAAACAGACCTTGATGGGAAGAGCACACATAGTCTCAAAGGGACCTCATTGGTCATGGGGCACTGTTAACATCATAAGTTACTCAAAAACTACTAGCAGGTTTAAAATGTCGACAGTCCAAGGTTCGTACCACACAAGAATGTAAAGATTAGGGACACATTCGTCAACTGTCTATTATATTGCTTTAGGTAGTGTTGGAAGCTGCCTTCAGGGGATTTTGCAGGGCAAGCCAAACTAGCAGAAAAAAGAGACTTTGCTTTGGTTTCGTATGATCTTCCCTGTTGGTCCTAATGGAAAGATCCTGATGACCTAAGATCCTTGGTCACTGTAAGGATTGGAAGTTCTTTATGATGAATTTAGCCCTGGCTTCCAGGAGGTCGCTGTGCCAGAATAGATCTGCCCCAGTCGCCTGACAGATGGTAACCAGCCTCTTCTTAGAAGGCTCCAGTAAAAAAGAGCTCTACCCTGCTCCCTAACTCTGAGGCAGATGGTTGGATTTCAGGACAGTTCTCACTGAGCTGGTAACCTTGGCACAATCATCTGTCTGCACACTCAACATGAAGCTGCACGTTATTATGTTTTCTCTTTTGACATTTTTTCCTTTAAGGGTAACCAATAAGAATTATATTTTCTGAGCTGAATCTTGGAATTTCAGATCCACAGAAGAATATTTAATGACAATAGCAGTCCCCCACTTGCTAAATACTTTCTAAATGTCAACACTGTCATTGGTTCAAAAGCCTCCGAAGGAGAGATCAGCATCCCCATTTTACAGATGATGAAACTGACACACAGAGGCACTAAGTGAATTATCCAAGACCATGCAGCAGTTAAGAAATCCAGCCTGCCTCCTACATAGAGCAGTATCTGCAGTGAGGAAGTAGGCAGTTAATGGAAAGTAATCAGAGTAATTATTCTCTCAATGTGTCATCTCTGCTTGGGTAGCTGTTGTTTTTTCCAAATACATACAATTACACGGAAATTACAAATAAAGAGACCTGCAAACGTACAAACTCCTCTTTATGGATTCTGGTTGACTTACATTTGGATAAGTAAGAAACAGCTAATTAGAAATAAAATCCCTTTAAAAGAACCAAGGGACCGGTGACTATTCTCTTCATCTTGAGATTTTGATGAGCAAATAATTGCTTAGTAGGGTCACAGCTGGACAGAAAAGCTGTTGAGGGGCTCTCTTACTCACAAAAGTCTGCATTTAAATCTATTAAATTTGGGAAGTCCAGTCCCAAACGATGCTAGAATTCTCAGGGCCCTATTATTAATATTTCACCAAAAATATTACTCCAACCACATTTGCTTTGAGTGTTTTCAAAGTGATATTACACATAAGATGTATTACTTTTAAGGCTTTGTAGAACTGGAGACACAGTTTTAATTTAACCCTTGGGGTAACATTTCCCCCAATGTGAGCATCTTTCTTAATGTAATTGTAAGTCAACAGGAAAACGTGCTTTAATTAATAGAATTGTCCCTTTCAAAATAGATGCGTTCCTAAGTAACTGTAAAACCAGACACATCAAGGCATTTACAGAAAACTAAAATGCATGTAAATACTTCTGCTCAAATTGAAATTACGAAAAATGAGTATTGTACTCTTTCTATAGGTCAAGCTCATTTTCAAGCTTTGTTTTTCCTTGGGAAGTACTGTTAGGAGCCCAGCTATTCCTGAGAAAAATGCCCCAGCAAGAACAATTTAGCTTTAGATTCTCCCACCAACGTATCTTCCCTTCTATTGACCCCTTCCACCCACCTTCCTTCCAACGTCTTCTTCCCCTTCTGGTGATCCCTTGGCCCGTTGTCTGCTGTCAATATTCTCTGCTCTGGCTATTCAGAGTTCTCCACTGCAGCCTAATCCTCTTTGGGGTTTTCTTCCTGAGCCAATATTTCACTTTCCTGTGCCTGCCTCCACCGTTCCTAGCCAGAAGACCATTTCCTCGGTGGAACTGATCTCATCTAAGTTATGCAAGCAATCTGATGAAACTAATCCCCACCAAAGCTTGTTCCCCTTCACTTATCTCCAAGTTTCTAACTTCTCTTTGTCATTTAGAATAAAAAGACATTTTCCAGATAAAATTTCAGGCCACTTTGTATAGTGAAATGAAGGGTTTGAGGCAGAAGGACATTTTGGAACACAGAATACGTTTCCTTCCATCTTGCTCAGAGTCTGTTATCAGACAGCTAAAGTTCACATCTCTGCAGCATGGTTGATAGCTGTGTGACCTGAGAAAAGTTATTTAACTTTTATTTTTTGTCAGCCTGTTTTCTCAGCTCCTGAATGTGGACAACAATACCCACCTGTAGATTAGCTGTATTAGAAGTAACGTGGGCAAAGTACTCAGCCTAGCTTAGGCACTCATTAAATGTTAGTGGTTATTATGTGACAAGATCATAAAGCTAATATTAGCTAAGAGTTATGAATGTAACATTCAGCATCAGAGTGATCCTAGATGACATCACAGAGACTTGGTGATCTCAGCTTTTCCTTAACGCAGGCCTTCCAGGTGGTTCAGTTTATTTATTACCATCACGATTTTGGTCAATTGTGTGTGCATGACCCAAACTGAGCTTCCAGAGAAAATTGAGTGAGTAGATTTGCTGTCATTGTTGTACCTCCTCCTTTTGCTTTCTTTTCTTCCTTCACTTGGCAGCCTCTGTCTTTTATTTATCCCACCAGGCTTCGTGTGGATAGTGCCGAATCTTATTATCTGTTTGTCGTTGTAATAACTAGGTCTCTTCTTCTGTGAACTTTGTTTCATAAACACACATACGATTTTCAGCTTCAAGGAGATACAGATTAGTGGTTCTCAACCTTGACTGCACATTGGAATTTTCAGGGAAAATTGTTAAGTGCCTGAGTCCCAGCCCCAAAAAGTTTAATTTCTAATTTCATTAGTCTAGGGTGGTCTAGGAAGATGAGTCCACTCCCCTCTGACACACACACACACACACACACACACACTCCCCTGCTAGATGCATACACAAGTGTGTGTCTTAGAGAAGATACGCCTTTGAGAAGGCCTACTGTGAAAGAGAGACAGGAGCGAAACTGAGACAGAACTAAGAACAAATGGCTCTGAGATATGTTTAGGAAACAGCTCATAAATGAAGCTGTTTAAGTTATCATGCTTCATATGCCTCAAAGGACCTTAGTATTCTCGAGGTTATTCTATTTCCCTAGGTTAGTGGATGAAACTGCTATAGTTTCAGAATCTGAGAACTCTCCAAAAATACCCCATATCCACACATCTGGGAGGGATGCTCCCACTCCAGCTTGAACCTAACACACCTGTGGGTATAATAATAGATGTTTTGCAGAGCTTTCTTTTTTTCCAACTTTTTTTTCTAACCATAACAGTAATGCATGCCACAACAAAAATATGTTCTATTTCTATTAATAGATTAAAGGAGAAGAATCACATAGTCTTCTTAATTGATGCTAAAAGTCATTTGATAAAGTTCAATTTCCATGTATGAATTTAAACTCTTAGAAATTTGGAATGGAAGGGAATTGCATCACTCTGATAAAGGGCATTCACTGTTTTAAAGCATCAAGGCTCATACTTCATTGTGAATGTGGAAAGCTTTCCCTTTGAAATCAACAGAAAAAAATAACAAAGATGTCTGTTCTTCTCAGATCCACTTTGTAAAGGAGGACGTAGCCAGCATAATAAAGCAAGGAAAGAAAAGTTTAAGAAGAAAAAAACTACCAAAGTTACGTTTACAGATAATAAGATTGTATACATAAAATATCCAACATAACCTAGAAAGAAACTGTCAGAATTAAAGAGTATAGTAAGGTAGCTGGGTACAAATTAACCTACATAAATCAATTGTGTATATACACTAAAAACAAATAGAAAATAGTTTTTAAAAATACCATTGACGCTGGCATTTTAAAATGTCAAGTATCAGGCCAGGCGCGGTGGCTCACGCCTGTAATCCCCTCACTTTGGGAGGCCAAGGTGGGTGGATCACGAGGTCAAGAGATCGAGAGCATCCTGATCAACATGGTGAAACCCTATCTCTACTAAAAATACAAAAAATTAGTTGGGCACGGTGGCGCGTGCCTGTAATCCCAGCTACTCAGGAGGCTGAGGCAGGAGAATCGCCTGAACCCAGGAGGCGGAGGTTGTGGTGAGCTGAGATCTCGCCATTGCACTCCAGCCTGGGCAACAAGAGTGAAATGCGTCTAAAACAAAAAATAAAATAAAATAAACTTTAGTCCTGCACAACAATAAGGATTAGTCTTAAGAACCTAATACTGAACACAAAAACCTAAAGGCAAAGGATTACATAAACATGGTTCATTTATATAAAATTTGAAATCAAGCAAAACTAAACTATTTCATTATGGATGCATACTTATGAAGTAAAAAACATCAATAAAGTAAGGCAAGAAAAAGTACCAAAAATTAGGAGAATAGTGAACTCCAGGGAAGAGGAGGGAGGAGGTAACTGGCAAGGGGCTTGGGAAGTGCTGGTCATGGGGTGGGTCGTTGCCACATAAGCTGTTGTGGCGTTATGTCCATACGGAATTGCGTCAGAATTCACATGTTGAAACTAATCCCCCATGTTGCTGTGGTGGAGATGGGGCCTTTTAAGGAGGTGATTGAGGTTAAATGGAGTCACAAAAGAGGAGCCCTTAAGTGATAGAACTGGTGTCCTTGTCAGAGAAAGAGACAGAGTTTTCTCCCCTCTTTGTTTTTGTTTTAAAAAAACAAAATAATTTTTTAAAATAAATGACCATTGCATAAGACGCAGAACATTGACAAACATAAATCAGAAGATGGTAACTAGGTAATCACAAAATCATAAAATTATATTTAATATAGCTGAAATCATATAGAATGTAAAATGTCTGTGCTTCTTCTGGACTTTTAATGCAAAACTTTTGTTTTTCAAAATGAGTTATTTGGGAGTTATTTGAAGATTTTTGTTAAATATGGAAGATAGAATGCATGTGTTTTACCTCATCCTCTCAAAATGCCAATAGAATGACAGCATGGTGAAAAGAACGGTATAAATATACAGGAACAAAGAGTAAGAGAATGGAAAACACAGAGGACAAAAGATGTCAAAACAACTGGAAGACCAAAAGTGGGTGGAGAAGTGGTAAATCACTTAGCAGACCAGAGCTTGTTAAACCACAGGACCTCCAGAGGGGGATGAAAATGAGAACAAAGGCATTTTACCCCCTGCAATTCCCAGAGGCCCTGCAAGTGTTGACATGATACAAACAGCAAGAAATGGAAGCAGAAAGAGGAAAGAATGTGGGAGCAGAGTATGTTCACTTATTCCTGTTTCTCTAATAACAAGGAGTTAAAGAATAGTATTTAAAGTTGATAAATCAAAAAATGGACAAAATAATTATATTCAACAGTACAAAGGTAAGCATAATAAGAGATTATTAAATACAGTCAGATGATGGATGAAATAGTGAGGAATGGAAAGAGAATTATCAAACTGAAATGAGAGATTCTGTTTAAAGAAATAGCACACTAAGCACAATGCATTACATGGTTTTAATTATAATAAATTTATAACAGTTTTCACATATAAAGGAAAGAACTAGCATAAAGATGCAAACTCTTTAGTGATCTGCATATTTGCAACAAATAATATGACAAACTCTAAATATTGGAAAATTGTACATCAAAAAATAAAAAGCAAGCAAGACACACCGAATAATAAAATAGTACAGGCCGGGCGCGGTGGCTCACACCTGTAATCCCAGCACTTTGGGAGGCCAAGGCGGGTGGATCACGAGGTCAAGAGATCGAGACCATCCTGGTCAACATGGTGAAAGCCCGTCTCTACTAAAAATACAAAAAATTAGCTGGGCATGGTGGTGTGTGCCTGTAATCTCAGCTACTCAGGAGGCTGAGGCAGGAGAATCGCCTGAACCCAGGAGGCGGAGGTTGCGGTGAGCTGAGATCACGCCATTGCACTCCGGCCTGGGTAACAAGAGCGAAACCCCATCTCAAAAAAAAAAATTGTGCAAAAGTAATTGGGGTTTCAGACCATGAACATTAAGTCATTGTAACTAGGCTTCAACACGTCTTCATTAATCAAAGTAGAAACCATTACAATCAACATTTTTGCCAATGAGAAATTAGTTTGTTTATTCCTGTAACATAAAAGTCCATGTCGGCCAGGCGCGGTGGCTCATGCCTGTAATCCCAGCACTTTGGGAGGCTGAAGCAGGCAGATCACGAGGTCAGGAGTTCGAGGAGACTAACCTGGCCAAAACAGTGAGACCTCATCTCTCCCAACAATACAAAAAATTAGCCGGGTATGGTGGCATGTGCCTGTAATCCCAGCTACTCGGGAGGCTGAAGCAGGAGAATCATTTGAACCTGGGAGGTGGAGGCCACAGTGAGCTGAGATCGTGCCATTGCACTCCAGCCCGGGCGACACTGTGAGACTTTGTCTAAAAAAAAAAAAAGAATCCATACTTCAGGATTCAGCGAACTCTTGGGAAGCATTTTCTGTATCCTGCTGGTGGTGGAAGTGTTTTACCTGCAAAAAGTTGTGGAGATGCTTAAGGAAGTGAAAGTCAGTTGAATACGGTCAGGTGAATATGGCAGATGAGGCTAAACTTCATAGCCCAATCCGTTCAATTTGTGAGGTGCTGGTTGTGCGACGTGCAGTCTGTTGTTGTGGAGAAGAATTGGACCCTTTCTGTTGACCAATGCCGGCTGCAGGTGTTCTAGTTTTCCCTGCATCTCATCAGCTTGCTGAGCAAACTTCTCAGCTGTGAAGGCTTTGGTGGGATTCAGAAAGCTGTAGTGGGTCCGACGGGCAGCAGACCACCCAGCAGTGACCATGACTGTTTTTTCGGTGCAAGTCGGGCTTTGGGAAGTGCTTTGGAGCTTCTCAGTCCAGCCACTGAGCTGGTCATTGCCAGTTGTCCTGTAAAATCCACTTTTCATCGCACATCACAATCTGATCAATAAATAGTTCGTTTATAGAATAAGAGAAGACGACACTTCAAAATGACGATTTTAAAAAAAATTTCCCTTAGCTCATGAGGCACCCACTTATGGAGTTTTTTTGCCTTTCAAATTTGTTTCAAACGCCAAACGACCGTAGAATAGTCAACGTTGTGTTCTTCGGCAACTTCTTGTATAGTTGTAAGAGGATCAAATTGGATGACTGCTCTCAACTATTTACTGTCAACTTCAGAGGGCCAGCCCCTGCTCTCCTCATCTTCAAGGCTCTCGTCTCCTTTGCAAAACTTCTTGAACCACCACTGCACTGTACCCTCGTTAGCGGTTCCTGGGCCAGATGCGTTGATGATGTTGTGGGTTGTCGCTGCTGCTTTACAACCCATTTTGAACTCAAATAAGAAAATCGCTCGAATTTGCTTTTTGTCTAACATAATTTCCGTAGTCTAAAATAAATATAAAATAAACAGCAAGTAATAAGCCATTAGCAAAAAAATACAGTGAGAAATGTGCATTAAAATGATGTGTAACATAGCCACATTTATTCAAGAACGTATTCCAATATCAAATGGCAAATTTCAACAATGCGAAAACCACAATTACTTTTGTATCAACCTAATATTTTTTAAACTACTAAATATATCATATGAAATAATATAAATGAACTAAGACTAAGCAAATCTAATAAATATAAATGGATTTGACTCACCTATTTTTAAAAATTCCTATTACACTGTAAAGCAATGTCCAACTCTGTGTTGAATAAAAAAGATACTCCTTGCAGTGACACAGAAAGACTAAAATTATAGAATTTGAAAGATATAAGCAAAGGTGAACAAGAAAAGCAGAAGCTATGATCTTAATATCAGAGAAAGGGAATTTAGGTCCAAAAGCATGAAGTAGAACAAAAATGGCATTTTGTAATGCTATTACAGGTATGTTAATATTAAAGACATGACAGTGTTTTAGATCTTTACAACAAATAATATGGCAATGGCATTTATAAATCAGAAATCCCTAGAGTAGGAGGGTAAATAAAAACATTGTAGGAATAGAAAATTTTAATTAATTTATTTTAGCCAATAACAGATTAAATGTATTAAAAAGTATGTATAGATGACCTAGTAATATAATTAATATAATATTGCTGATTAATATATAGCAAACTACCTTCCCTAACAACAGAAAATGAACGTCCTTTTCAGAAAACCAAACAAACCAAACCAAATATTAAGCCATGACAAAAAAACTCAATAAGCTCCAAAAAGTAGAAATAATATAGAAAATGTTCTCTGATCACATTGCAATAAAGTTAAAAAATAATAACCAAATTTAATAAAATGAGAGGACTTTCCACTCAATTTTTTTAAATCTCTCTCAAAGAACTCTTGGACAAAAGACAAACTACAAACTAAAATTACACAATTTCTAGGTAAGAAAAGATAAAAAACAGTTTAATCAGAACCTAGAGAGTGCAGTTAAATACGTACATATTCAGGGATTAATTCATAGCATTAAAGCATAAAATACATCCGTAAAATCCCAGCTACTCAGGAGGCTGAGGCAGGAGAATTGCCTGAACCCAGGAGGCGGAAGTTGCGGTGAGGCGAGATCGCGCCATTGCACTCCAGTCTGGGTAACAAGAGCGAAACTCCGTCTCAAAAAAAAAAAAAAATATATATATATATATATATTATATATATATATATATATATATGTAAAAACTGGAAAGAAATTATTTAAAGACCTAACATAAAACTAGAAAAAAAAATAAAATTAATGAAAGAAAAAAGAAAGAAGAAATTAATAATTATAAAGAAGCAATAATTTAGAAAATAGCAAAACAGTAGATAAATTAGAAAATAGAAAACCAGTAGATCCAATAAATCCAAAAGCTGTTGTAAAAATATGCAGAAGACCTTTATACCAAAAAATGATAAAGCATCTTTGAGAGAAATGTTAAAGTATGTAAATGAATTAAAGGATGTCTTATGTGAATAGATTAGAAGATTCACTATTGTTAAAGTGTCAGTGCTGCCCAAATTAGTCTATAAATTCAATGTCGTCCCCTAAAAATTCCAGCAGCAGCTGTTTTGTAGAAATTAGCTGAACAGATTTCATTTGCATGGATGAAGCAAAATTTATTTAACTATTGTCCTATTGATAGACATTCATGTTTATCATAATTAACATAATCCTCACATTTTGCCACCACCTATTAATTTTTTGGTGAATATCCTTACCCATGTCTCTTTGTACACACAATATGTGTAAAATTAAGGGATGAATTTCTAGAAGCAGACGTGCCAGGTCAAAAGGGTGTACATTTTAATTTTTGAGATATTGCCAAATCGTCTTCCAAAGTTGGATCCATTTCCACTCCCACTAATTTTCAAATCCATTCTTCATAAGAGTTCTCATTAACTGAATTGTTGACATAATTCCCTTTATATGCACACTGTGAACAATATAATACATACAAATCTACCTACATGGTCGTGATCCTGGGAATTTGTGTGACAGGTATTAGATGATGTTCAGCATTCTTGGCCTTGTGGAAATGATTAGACTACATTTTCTTTTTGAAATGCAAATTGATAATAGCCGTTAGTTGTTCCCTATGTTGCTGAGAGCCCAGAGGATGAGAATGAATGTCCTTGGGCTAGACTGGGGCTCCTAATATCATGCTGTATATTTTGGAAAAAAAAAAAAAACCAGAACATTGAATTGTAGCCAGTGAGGAAAAAGAAACGAATCTCATTACCATGTTCTTAACAGTCGCTTTCCTTATCTTCCCTCCCTTCCGTTATTCCTTGCTGAAACCTTGCACGATTCCCTGCTGATAAAGGTAGCTCTATGCCTCTCTGTTTGCCTGCCTATCTGTCTGCTTGTGGGAAGAAAAGATATATATTCCATTTTCTAATCCCCTCTTTTGCTCAGGAAGAAACTAGAGGTTCTTCCTCAGATTGGACACCAGAAGGTGAAGAGAACAGGAGTCAAAAATTGTTAAGAAGGACAAGACCAGAACTTTCCTACTCTCCCCCTGCCCTGGTTTCATATAATCACTGAAGGGGCTCTTTGATGACCCCGGGACACCCATCTCTAACCATATCAATATTCTAAAAAAAACCTTTGATGAATTATAGCAATTTGGTTGTAGGGAAGATACATGTTTTCTCACCTGGAAAAGAACATGTGAAATGAAGCTGAATCTACTGCAGACAAGAAAGTGGGTGTTTGGCACTGCATGCAAAAAGTATTGATTTATAGCTTTTAAAATTTATGTAACTGTTATCATATTGTATGTGTGCTTTATCTGGTGTTTTAAAAATTATGTTTTTGAGATTTGTCCAAATGGATACATGTAGACCTAATTCATTCATTTTTAATTGCTACATAGTATTCCATAAATATATTATCCTGTGTTTTCTCCTCAATGACACAGTTTTTCTTTCTACATTTAGGAATTTCAACTTCTGAGAATTTATTTGTGTGTGTGTGTGGTATGAGACAGGCTTCCAGTATTTTTCCATATGGATTATTTCAACATTATTTTCAATACATCATTTCCCAAGTGGTTCCTACCACTGCTTCTGCCATGCACCAGATCCCCATGTCTACTTGAATCTGCTTTTTCCAGTAATATCATTGTCACATCTTGAGTCCACACCACATGGATTTAAATACTCTGTAGAAAGACTTAATCTGCTGTACTTGCATGCCCCTCCTTATTTGTCTTCTTGAAAACTATTTTGGTTCCTCTTGTTTCTTTATTTTTCCATGTCAGCTTAAGGGTCATATTCTCTAGCTCTTTTCTTCCAACTCTGTGGAAACTCTGGGAATGCACTGACTCTATCGCCGCAGGAAAAATCACATTTATAGTATGAAGCCTTCTCACACATCAGCATGGCAGATATCTTAATTTATATAGGGCTTCTTTAATATTTTTCTACAACATTTTATAACGTCTTTTTCCCAGGTACATTGCAATTTTGGTTGCCCTGTTGAATACTTATTATTGCTAAAATACCTTAATATTATTAATTTCTACATACTGATTTTGCATCCAGAAGCACTGCTGAGCTGCTTAAAGTTAAATTTTTCTGTAGATTCCCTTGGACTTTCTACTTAGACAGTTATATTATCTGCAAATAATGACAAGTTTGTTTCTTCCTTTATGATTCTTATACCACCTGTTTATTTTTCCTGTCTTATTGAATCAGCCAGGACCTTCAGCATGATGCTAATTCAAAACTGTAACAATGAGCGTATTTATTTTGCTCTTGATTTTAAAGTGTGTGCTTCTCATGTTTCACTATTATTCTGCTTGTGAGAGTCTCATAATTATTCTATATCAAGTTACAGAAACTTTTTTCCATTTCTTGTTTGTTGAGACTTTCATCATGAATGGGTTTGGCTTCTATCAGTATTTCCATATTTAATAAGGTTATCATATCCTCTTTTATCTGTTACTATAAGCTACTATATTAACTAGACAGATTTGCTAGTCTCTTTTTAATGGCTGCAGCTGATCATTTTACTGGATTCTAACTGCCATATTTCATTTTATCTACTTTGCTAAATGAGCCTGGCCTACAATCTTCTTTCAGCTCTCCTTCTGGATTGTCCCCGGGAACTCCAACTTATTGTTACTTCGTTTAGCAGAGCAATTCCTCCTTTCCATCGCCTGCAATGCTTCTCAACAAGTGATCTAAGGATCTCCATGCACATATAATTTTAAAATCTAACTTGTCGGATTATGATTTTCATAGAATGTCTAACTTTTTATGTTTTAAAAAACAGAGCATGTCTTTCAAAACCCGATTTCATTCACTGGTTAACATGGAGTTAATCATAGGCAGTTTATCTTTACTCGTGTATTTAATTCTCACCTGACAATTGTTTACCCTTGTCAGACTTGCGTTTGCCATTGTCACTGTGGCCTTGCATAGTATCACAATTCAAAAAAATGAGTCATCACTTCGAAAGTGGTTTTCTGAAGCATAACAATAATGACAAAAATAGAAATATAAATCCTACAATGTGAAATAAGGTCACAATATTAGTAATGAATGGCCTCTATTATAAAAATAGAAAGCGTGAATCTGTTTGTCGTGAGACAAGTGGACAATGGATGTGGATAATCTCCCTAAAACAGACAAAAACATATAAGAAGATGACAATGAAGAATCATAATTGAACTTTTTGGAACAATGATCCTTTGTCCTAGTCTCCAGTTTATTATCTGTTAACATTTTTGTCAAGTAATGATATAAAGCTGTCGAAACTTCCATATTATTTTCCAGTAAAGCTTATCAACCCCACTTTTAAACCAATTGACTGTCTCTAGTACAAGCACAAAATAAAGCTTTCCATTACAAAACTGTGAAAATTTTATGTTAAAGGTTGAGAAGACCACAAAACTGTAGTTATTAATCATCCTCATATCAAAAAACAGGCACAACGGCACTCTTGCTGGTAAGATACAAAATCAGCTTCCAAACCAATTACAAATATTGTAGTCGGGAAAGAAACAAGAAAAACAATTGGTATAATTCGTTAATCAGAAGTATCACATTCCTTATACTGTAACTGGCATTTAAAGTCAATGATTGTTATATAATGAGTAGACATTTTATTTTATAGTTGAGCAAAACCATGAGTAAATAACTTGTCAGCATATGTTCACTACCTATGTGGGAAAGACTTGGTGACCTTTTGTTCTTATCATGAAGCTAATTTTAAAAGGAAAGATTTCTGGTTTAATTAAAAATTAGTTTTAACCTAGAAAACAGACTTTAAAAGGTATGTTGGCTTATACACCAATGTTTGTAGCAGCGTTCTTCACAGTAGCCAAATGCCCATCGACAGATGAGTGGATCAGAACATGTAGCATATATATAAACAATGGAATATCATCCCGTTTAAAAACGAATGAGATCTGATACATGCCAAAACATTGATGAAGCATTGTGCTACGTAAAATCACCCATATGCAAAAGAACAAATGTTGTATTATTCCATCTTTAGAAGGTAGCTAGAATAGGCAAAGTCATGGAGACAGAAAGTAGGATGGAGGTTGCCAGAGAGGGGGAATGGGGAGTTATTCTTTAACGGGTACATTTCTGTTTGGGATCAAAAAAAGTTTGTAGACAGATAGTTGTAACGGTTCCACAACAGTGAACGTACTTAATGCCACTCAATTGTGTACTTAAAAATGGTGAAAGTGGTAAATTTTATGTTATGTATATTATGCGTATTTTACCAAAACTTTGTAAAAGAGGAAAGGTGTTAAATTGCCATTGAAGAATCTCCAGCCACATGGTCAGCAAGGAAAGGTATCACTATTCAGATAGAAGATGCTGCTTCCAAATCCCAGCGCTAGTGCATACATTATTCACAGAACGCAGCTGGGGGTCCACAACATGCCTCCAGATTCTGATTTGCTGTTGAGGCACACAGTGGAAATTGTGAATACAAACTGATTGTGGCCACTTAGTGTACATCTCCTCTGCCTACGGGGCTGAAATGAAAAGTGAGTAAGAGAAGCTGCTCTCCCACACTGAATTGCATTGGCTGGCAAACAGGAAAGGCTTACACATAGTTTTTTGGGTTTTTTTAAATTTTATTTTATTTTACTTTAAGTGCTGGGGTACATGTGCAGGTCAGGCAGGGTTGTTGCATAGGTGCATAATATATCTGGCATTTCTCCCCATGTTATCTCTCCCCAACCTTCTCACCCCGCACTGTCCCTCCCCAGCAGCCCCCCCAACTGTCCCCAGTGTGTGATGCTCCTCTCCCTGAGTTCACGTGTTATCTTCGTTCAACACCCACCTATGAGTGAGAACATGTGGTGTTTGGTTTTCTGTTCTTGTGTCAATTTGCTGAGAATGATGGTTTCCAGATTAATCCAAGTCCCCACAAAGGACATGAACTCATCGTTTTTTATGGCTGCATAGTATTCCATGGTGTATATGTGCCACATTTTCTTTGTCTGGTCTATCATTGATGAGCATTTGGGTTGGTTCCAGGGTTTTGCTATTGTACACAAGGCTGCAATGAACATTCGTGTGCATGTGTCTTTATAGTAGAAAGATTTATAGTCCTTTGGATATATACCCAGTAATGGGATTGCTGGGTCAAGTGGAATTTCTATTTCCAGATCCTTGAGAAATTGCCACACTGTCTTCCACAATAGTTGAACTAATTATACTCCCACCAACTGTGTAAGAGTGTTCCTATTTCTCCACATCCTCTCCAGCATCTGTTGTCTCCAGATTTTTTAATGATCGCCATTCTAACTGGCATGAGATGGTATCTCAATGTGGTTTTGATTTACATTTCTCCAATGACCAGCAATGATGAACACTTTTTCATATGTTTGTTGGCCTCATGTATGTCTTCTTTTGAAAAATGTCTGTTCATATCCTTCACCCACTTTTGAATGGGGTTGTTTGTTTTTTTCTTGTATATCTATTTTAGTTCTTTGTAGATTCTGTAGCCCTTTGTCAGATGGGTAGACTGCAAAATTTTTTTCCCATTCTGTTGGTTGCTGGTTCACTCTAATTATGGTTTCTTTTGCAGTACAAAAGCTCTGAATTTTAATTAGATCCCATTTGTCTATTTTGGCTTTTGTTGCCATTGCTTTTAGTCATTAAGTGTTTTAGTCATGAAATCCTATATCCTGGATGGTTTTGCCTACATTTTCTTCCAGTATTTTTATGGTGTTAGGTTTTATATTTAAATCTTTAATCCATCTGGAGTTAATTTTAGTGTAAGGTGACAGGAAGGGGTCCAGTTTCTGCTTTCTGCACATTGCTAGCCAGTTTTCCCAACACCACTTATTAAAACATGGAGTCCTTTCCCCACTGCTTATTTTTGTCAGTTTTGTCAAAGATCAGATGGTTGCAGTTACATGGTATTGCTTCTGAGGACTCTGTTCTGTTCCACTGGTCTTTGTCTCTGTTTTGGTACTAGTACCATGCTGTTTTGATTACTGTAGCCTTGTAGTACACTTTGAAGTCTGGCAGTGTGATGCCTCCAGCTTTGTTCTTTTTGCTTAGGATTGTCTTGGCTATGTGGGTTCTCTTGTGATTCCATATGAAGTTTAAAGTGATTTTTTTCCAGTTCTGTGAAGAAGGTCATTAGAAGCTTGATGGGTATAGCATTGAATCTATAAATTACTTTGGGCAGTATGGCCATTTTCACAGTATTGATTCTTCCTAACCATAAGCATGGAATGTTTTTCCATCTGTTTGTGCCCTCTCTTATTTCATTGAGCAGTGGTTTGTAGTTCTCCTTGAAGAGGTCCTTTACATCCTTTGTTAGTCGTATTCCTAGTTATTTTATTCTCTTTGTAGCAGTTGTGATGGCAGTTTTTTCTTGATTTGGTTCTCTGTCTGTTATTGATAAATAGGAATGCTTGTGATTTCTGCACATTGATTTTGTATCCTGAGGCTTTGCTGAAGTTGCTTATCAGTTTGAGAAGATTCTGGGCTGAGACGATGGGGTCCTCTAAATATACAATCATGTCATCTGCAAATAGAGACAGTTTGACTTCCTCCTTTCCTAATTGGATACACTTTATTTCTTTTTCTTGCCTAATTGCTCTGGCTAGAACTTTCAGTACTGCATTGAATAGGAGTGGTGAGAGAGGGCATCCTTGTCTAGTGCCAGATTTCAGAGGGAATCCTTCCAGTTTTTGCCCATTTGGTGTGATATTGGCTGTTGGTTTGTTGTAAATAGCTTTTATTATTTTGAGATACGTTCCATCAATACCTAGTTTATTGAGGGTTTTCAGCATAAAGGGCTGTTGAATTTTGTCAAAGGTCTTCTCTGCCTCAATTGAGATAATCATGTGGTTTCTGTCTTTGGTTCCATTTATGTGATGGATTACATTTATGGACTTGCATATGTTGAACCAGCCTTGCATCCCCTGGATGAAGCTTACTTGATCGTGATGAATAAGCTTTTTGATGTGCTGTTGCATTCAGTTTGCCAGTATTTTATTGAAGATTTTTGCATCAATGTTCATCATGGATGTTGGCCTGAAGTTTTCTTTTTTAGTTGAGTCTCTGCCAGGTTTTGGTATGAGGATGATGTAGGTCTCATAAAATGAGTTAGGGAGGATTCCCTCTTTTGTATTGTTTTATGTCATTTCAGAAGGAGTGGGACCAGCTCCTCTTTGTATTTCTGGTAGAATTTGGCTGTGAACCCGTCTGGACCTGGACTTTTTTTGGTTGGTAGGCTATTGATTGCTGCCTCTACTTCAGCCCTTGTTTTTGGTCTATTCAGGGTTTCATCTTCCTCCTGGTTTAGTCTTGGTAGAGTACAAGTGTCCAGGAATTTATCCATTTCTTCCTGGTTTACTGGTTTAGGTACATAGAGCTGTTTGTAGTAATCTCTGATGATAGTTGGTATTTCTGTGGGATCAGTGGTGATATCCCCTTATCTTTTTTATTGAGTCTATTTAATTCTTCTCTCTTTTCTTTTTTATTAGTCTGTCTAGTGGTCTTTCTATTTTGTTGATCTTTTCAAAAAACCAGCTCCTAGATTTATTGATTTTTTGAAGGGTTTTTTTTGTCTCTATCTCCTTTAGTTCAGCTCTGATCTTAGTTATTTCTTGTCTTCTGCTAGCTTTTGAGTTTTTTGATCTTCCTCCTCCAGCTCTTTCCATTTTGATGATAGGGTGTCAATCTTAGATCTTTCCTTGTTTCTCATGTGGGCATTTATTGCTATAAATTTCCCTCTTGACACTGCTTTAAAGGTGTCCCAGAGATTCTGGTAGGTCGTGTCTTCATTCTGATTGGTTTCAAAGAACATCTTTATTTCTGCCTCATTTCATTGTTTATCCAGTTGACACTCAGAAGCAAGTTGTTCAGTTTCCACGTGGTTGTGTGGGTTTGAGTGTGTTTCTTAATGCTGAGTTCTAATCTGATTGCACTGTGGTCTGATAGACTTGTTTGTTATGATTTCCATTCTTTTGCATTTGCTGAGGAGTGATTTCTTTCCAATGATGTGGTCAATTTTAGAGTAAGTGAGATGTGGTGCTGAGAAAAATGTATTTTCTGTGGATTTGGGGTGGAGTGTTCTGTATATGTCTATTAGGTCCTCTTGGTCCATCTCTGCATTCAAGTCCTGGATGTACTTGTTAATTTTCTGCCTCATTGATCTGTCTAATATTGACAGTGGAGTGTTGACATCTCCCACTATTATTGTGTGGAAGTCTAAATCTCGTTTTAGGTCGTTAAGAACTTCCTTTATGTATCTGGGTGCTCCTGTGTTGGGTACATATATATTTAGGATAGTTAGCTCTTCTTGTTGGATTGATCCTTTTACCATTATGTAGTGTCCTTTGTCTCTTTTGATCTTTATTGGTTTGAAGTCCACTTTATCAGAGACTAGGATTGCAACCCCTGCTTTTTTTTTGTTCTCCATTTCCTTGGTAAATCTTCTTCCATCCCTTTATTTTGAGTCTATGTGTGTCTCTGTATGTGAGATGGGTCTCCTGAATACAGCACACCAATGGATCTTGACTTTTTATCCAGTTTGCCAGTCTGTGTCTTTTGATTGGGGCATTTAGACTGTTTATATTCAATGTTAATATTGTTATGTGTGAATTTGATCCTGCCGTTTTGTTACTGGCTGGTTTTCTTGCCTGTTAGTTGACTCATTTTCTTCATTGCATTTTTGGCCTTTGCCCACTGGTTTGCTTTTGCAGTGACTGGTACTTGTTCCTTTCCATGCTTAGTGTTTCTTTTAGGAGCTCTTATAGGGCAGGTCTGGTGATGATGAAATCTCTCAGTAATTACTTGTCTGTAAAGGATTTTATTTCTCCTTCACTTACGAAGCTTAGTTTGGCTGGATATGTTATTTTGGGTTGAAAGTTCTTTTCTTCAAGGATGTTGAATATTGGCCCCCACTCTCTTCTGGCTTGTAGGGTTTCTGCCGAGAGATCTGCTGTGAGCCTGATTGGCTCCTCTGTGGATGACCTGACCTTTCTCCCTGGCTGCCCTTAGAATTTTTTCCTTCATTTCAATCCTGGTGAATCTGACGATTATGTGCCTTGGGGGTTGCTCTTTTTGAGGAATATCTTTGTGGAGTTCTCTGTATTTCTTGGATTTGAATGTTGGACTGCCTTGCTAGGCTTGGGAAGTTCTCCTGGATAATATCCTGGGGCGTTTTTGCCAGCTTAGATTCGTTCTCCCCGTCATATTCAGGTACACCAATCAAGTGTAGACTAGGTCCTTTCACATAATCCCATATTTCTTGGAGGCTTTGTTCGTTTCTTTTCACTCTTTTTTCTCTTGTCTTGCCTTATCTTCTTATTTCATTGAGTTGGTCTTCAATCTCTGAAATCCTTTCTTCTGCTTGATCGATTCAGCTATTAAAACTTGTGTTTGCTTCACGTAGTTCTTGTGCTGTGTTTTTCAACTCCATCAAGTTGTTTATGTTCTTCTCTAAGGTGGTTATTCTAGTTAGCATTTTGTCTAACCTTTTTCCAAGGTTTTTGGTTTCTTTGCATTGTGTTAGAACGTGTTCCTTTAGTTCAGAAAAGTTTGTTATTATCCACCTTCTGAAGCCTGTTTCTGTCATTCATCACATTCTTTCTCAGTCATGTTGTGTTCCCGTGTTGTTGAGGAGTTGTAATCCCTTGAAGGAGAAGAGGTGCTCTGGTCTTTGATGGTCTCATCATTTTTGCGCTGTTTTTTTTTCCCCATTTTTGTGGATTTTTCTGGCTGTGAACTCAGGGAGCTGCTTGATGAGATCGCTTGTCTGCCTGTCGAGGCACTACTTGGTTTTTATGCTTGGTTTTTATGGACTCCTTCAGGTTGCTAGGTAAGCTTCCTGTGTCTTTTTTGTTTATACTGGGAGATTAGGCCTGCCTCTTCTGACCTGGAGGTGCTGCTGGGTGATCAAGGGCAAAGTCCCATTGCTACCTAGGCTTCATGTGTTTTCTGTTAAAACCTGAGGCCTAGTCCCACTCCTTAATGGTGGGCTTTGTCCTTCCTCTACAGGGCTGGATCATTCAGGGTTCAGCTCAGACTGTGGCACTGGCTGCGCAACCCACTAGAGTTAGTGCTTCAGCCCTCTGGGGTGTGTAGGGGAGGGGAGGGACCCGCCCAGCCACACTGGCTATCTCCCATTTTTCAGCTCCCTCTCTCCAGTCATGGGGGAGGGGCCAACCCAGCTGCTCTGTCTGTCCTCCCACCTTCAGCTCCCTCTTTCTCTGGTCAGGGGGAGGGGGGCGATAGCTCATCCACAGGTTCTCCTGAATGACTTATGGGCTTATGGGTTTGCTTAGATCTGTGTGCCAATCCAGGACGCCATCCTGGATTATTATTCAACTCTGCACTTGTAATTCCTGGTGCTTGACTGGCAAAGATCCCCTGTTCTGTGTATTGCTGAGGCTTTGGGGGAAGCATGGTAACTGGACCAGAGTGCCAGAGGGGAAGCCTCTGACTCACCAGTCACATGCACTTTCTGGGTGAAGTGGCACCCCTCCCTGCCATGCCTGGGCTTTGCTCACCGTCAGACCAGATCCGTTGAAATGCACCTGGTACCTCGGTTGAAGCTAGGAGATTTCTGGATTTCTGCATCTCTCTCGCTGGGTGTTGTGTGCCAGAGTTGTGTCTATTCAGCCATCTTGACTCTTCACACAGATTTTTTAAAATAAGGAATGAAATTTTTTAAATTACCATTTTTGTGAATACAAGTTGGGTATTTCAGAGATCCATTTGGAATTTGAATATTATGGATCTCTGCCTTCATATCAGGCCTGAATATCAGGATTCATAATGATCAGCTATCAATGGTGCAAGTGGCTCAATGGCTGGAAGCTTGACTTTTTCCGAAACCCAATGATTTTTCTTCATTCACCAGAAAAAGCACTTAGGAAATAACACATTAGGCTTATTAAAAATTACCATCTGAGTGCTGCAATCAAACATCAAGAAATACCTTGCAGAGCCAAATACCACCAAAGAGAGGATGCGACTCCATTAGCTGCTGTTGAGCTGGAGCGCTTGCCTTCTGGCGAACACTGAAAATAGTCTTTAGAGAGAACTGTCTCCATAATTTCTGGGTCTGTGTTTGATTTGACAAACCAGAAATATCCGTCAAAGCTTCCCAACAACCTATAATTCTGAGTTAAGATTTTCTAATTTAGACAACATAAAGAGTGTGGGGGGAAAACCAGCAAGATATGGAAGCTGACAGCTCAAGCAGCTATGCAGCCAGATATAGATTTCTTCCTGAATGACTTCAAACACGATTTCTCTTACAGATGTGAAAAAAATAGTTATTCACTTATTAATTTGACTTTTACTTTTATTTAAGACATATATGTTCACAAATTAAAAGGTCACGGAATTCTATAAAGATTCAGACAAAAAACCCAGCAATTTCATTTTTCTCATGTCTTCTTTCCAGAGGCCATCACTTTCAGCTTTTTTTTTTAACTTGTGTCTTCTGATACCTTCCTATCTCCAATAATATACTCATACTACTAATTTTTAATTTTCCAATTTCTGATGTTATTTATTGGCTTCCTACTATGAGAAAAACTTGGGGCCACATACACACACTCATCTCCACTCACCCTCATCTTCCTGTTACAGTTACAATCGTTGGTTAGATCATCAGATACTACATCCATTGTCTGACTACATATATAATTACATTACACTACGTTAAACCCTGTTTACAGTTGTTATCATGCAGTGTACTTTGATTATATTTCCTTTTTGCACAATGTTTTTGCTTTCCCTGGAGTTAATAGGATTTTTGTTTGTCTGCTCAGTTTTTTATTTATCCCTAATTTGTTCCCAAACTCTTCTCCAGATGTTTAATTGTTGCTTCAATTTATTTGCACACATCAGGTGCATGTATATCATTTTTTTCCTAAGGAAATCACTGCTAGAGTACTCAATCTTCTGCCTCATTCTGACCTACATCTTCTCCAGGCCTGATGCAAGCTCTTTTCTAGAGATTTTTTTCTTCTTCATCTTTTTTTTGGATTCCTTTTGCCTCTCCCTTGGATTGCAGATATGTTTCTCATTTGAGTGGAGCACATCCTCTAGTAAGTTTCTTTTTTTTTAGACAAGTCTCTCTATGTTGCCCAGGCTGTTGGCCTCAAACTCCTGGGTTCAAGTGATCCTCCTGCCTCAACCTCCCAAGTAGTTAGGATTACAAGTACACACCACCATGCCCATCTTCTAGTAACTTTATTAGAAGGGTAGCTAAGAAGTAAATTTTCTGAGACTTCATATATTCTACCTTCTTCTTTGACAGTTTGGCTGGGGAAAGACTTCTGCATTAGAAATAATTTTTCTTTCAATTTTGAAGGGCCTGCTTATTGTCTTCAAATTTATTTCTAGCCCTCCTATTAGTCAGACAATATACCTCCTAGTCTGATTCCCTAATTTTCAAACTTTTTATCACTTCTTATCCATTTCCACTTTTTTGTTCCACTTTTTGTGATATTTCCAAAACGTTATTTACAAGTTCTCCTATTAGTGTTTTACTTTTGCTATCATATTTTTGTTTTCAAAATTCCATATTGTCTTTGAAGGTACTTTTTACAGCCTTCTGTTCTTGTTCTATACATGCAGCCTCTCCTCACCTCTTAACTCTCTAAAAATATTAACACAGTTTTAGTCCTCTAACTTTTCTTCTGCTCTCTGTATTGTCTCTTTTTCTTTTCTTTTTTTCAGTTGTTTCGTTGCTTTGGTTTCTGGTGTTAGAAGCATCCTTCAGATTCCTGATGCTCCTTGGCTGGCTGCTCTTGTTAAAAGTGCAGCATCTTCATGGGCTGTAAACCTACCTTCTGGAAACGTAATGAGGGGCAGAAGTGAAGAGGGAGGGGAGTTGTTTGCCTTTCAGTGTGTAAACTTTCCTTCATATACATTTTTCAGTGTGCAACTCTTACCCTCTTCTTCAACTCTTCAGAAAATGAGCATCCAGTCCATCTCTGGAGAAGAAGAAGCAGTTTCTCACTGAATGGATGGTATAAAGTGGCGTCTAGAAAGCCCAACTGATTTTTGTTAAAACTATCAAACAGTCCTTCTAGCCCTACTTCTCACCCTTCTCCACAAACCTCACTTTTAGGGATACTTAGTAAGTTCCAAGCAGTTCTGGGGCTCTCCAGTATAGCTGGGCTGGCTTCAGGATATTCCCTGTTTCAGCCTGTTTTCAGCTTTCTTAGGTCTGCTCTGTTAATTGCCACTTATCAGTCTGCACTCCAGTTTCTAAAAATGCTGTTAGGAGATAAGCTTCCAGCTTCCTGCAGGGTAGGGAGACCCTGGCAGACACAGAATAAGAGAATCCTTGCTCTTCACCCGCTACTGCTCTCTGCCTAACCCCAGAGCAGCAGAGGCTGCTGGCTGTCCCAGCCACACACATCCCTCCCGACTCCATCTATTTGTGTGGCTCTTCTTAGTTCCTCAGTCTGTGTCTTGTCTCCTTGCCTTCCCTTCTTCCCCCTTATCAACTTGGTCATGTTCTTTGCTTGTCTTTTCTTGGAACAACCACAGCAGCTCATCCCTCCCTCCTGGAAGCAGAAGGAATGCCCTGAGTACTCTCCATGGCACAGTTCATACTCCTTTTCTAACCTCCCTTTCAGGTACGTCTTCACTGCCATTTACACCTTTGAAGCCTCCATAAAGATACTGGCAAGAGGGTTTTGTCTAAATGAGTTCACGTACCTGAGAGACCCTTGGAACTGGCTGGATTTCAGCGTCATTACCCTGGCGTGAGTATTTCTCTATGCAGATTTGCATGTGCGAGAGGAAAGGGGACAAAATGGTGGATGGGAGGCAGGGCTAATGCAGGTCTCACTTGGATAGTGTGTGGAGACTCACACCATGAACTTTTGCTCCAAGAACCACCACAGAAATACACCAGAAGAACTGAAAGAATTCACAGATCCTTTGAAATATTGGCACACCGCTGCAAATTCTGCAAGGCAGGTGAAAAACTGTGAGCTCCCAAAGTGTGAGGGAGGGAATCCTGCCTCTAAACACACATCTCCACTGGGGAATCTGAAAATCCGGACTACAGGGAAAGAATTCACCCTTACCTAGAATGAAAATAAATTTAGGGAGCCACACAAAATATAAAAGTAGAAGCAGCAGAGAGAAGTGCCTTGTAGGCACTCCCAGTCTCCAGCTTGAAATCAGGGAATCCATCCCTGACTATATCTCACAGGGGTCCCTGAGGAAGAGGAAGACAGCCAGTGATATCAGGGAGGGGTCACAGGGTGAAAGAAGCCCCAACTAAAATTAGTAATGATTTCTACTGGGCACAGATTTTTTTTGAGTAGAAACCAGGGGTCAAATGGGAACTGCTGCAGATGTAAGTGCAGGAGCCACTGCTAGAGAGAGTGAGCAGACAGGGAGGGGTGAGGTCCAAAAGTCATGCTTTCTTTCTCAGTGAGGAAGCTCACAGCCTGGGGCAAGGTCTGCGTGGGGCACTGCAGGAGCAAGACCAGCCTCACCAACGACATGAGAGCTAGGTGAGGCCTCTAGCTACCAGCTATGCCCCACCTCCCTGGAGAGCTCTACTGCACAGTAGAAGCAGCCAAAGTTCCCTCTGGAACACAACACTATTGGACTGAGAACCAGCTCCCCATCCCCCACTTGCCACAGCAAGCCCCACCCAAGAAGAGTCTGAGTCCAGACCTGCCTAACCCTGCCCCCACCTGATGGTATTTCCCTACCTGCCCTGGTAGCCAAACACAAAACTAGAAAGTCTTGGAAGCTGTGTGGCCCTGCTCATCACCTGAGAAACTAAAACACTTACGCTGGCCAACTTAGGGTGAGCTTAGATCCCCCTACTACTAATTTGCTAGTACTGTCTTGAAAGCATCACCTCCTGGCTGGAGGCCAGCCAACTCGGGCTATTAAAGCAACTCATGACAGAATAATCTTGATGCCAGGAAGAAGAAAATAACAGCCAATTACACAGCCTGCAACATCCTGGCTAACAAGAGGTCTTGAGTCTGTCCATATGACAGCTTCACTGCTAACATAACCAGCATTCCAGGAAGCCAGCACACGAAGGACTCTCACAGACTCTACTTCACTCCTCTGCCACCTTCACCAGAACAAGTGCTGATATCCATGGCTGGAAGACTTCAAGATGAATCACACCACAGGACCCTTTGCAGACATTTCTCAGCACCACGACAGAGCCTAGTAGCCCTGCTGTGTGGCTAGACTCAGAAGAGCAATAATAATCACTGCAGTCCAACTGTCAGGAAGCCCCATCCCGAGGGGGATGGGGAGAGCAACACATCAAGCGATCACCCCGTGAATCAAAAGAATCTGAACAACAGCTCTTGAGTTCCAGATCTTTTCACTGAAACAGTCCACTCAAATGAGAAGGAGCCAAAAAAGCAATTCTGGTAATATAACAAAAGATGGTTCAATAACATCCTGCAAAAGATAAAACTAGCTTCCCAGCAATGGATTCAAACCAAGAAGAAATCTCCGAATTGCCAGATAAAGAATTCAGGGCTGGGCATAGTGGCTCATGCCTGTTATCCCAGCACTTTGGAAGGCCACAGTGGATGAATCACCTGAGGTCAGGACTTCAAGACCAGCCTAACATGGAGAAACCTCGTCCCTACTAAAAAATCCAAAATTAGCCAAGCATGGTGGCACATTCCTGTAATCCCAGCTACTCAGGAGGCTGAGGCAGGAGAATCTCTTGAACCCAGGAGGCAGAGGTTGCAGTGAGCCTAGATCACACCATTGTACTCTACCCTGGAAATAAGAGTGAAACTTCATCTAAAAAAAAAAGAATTCAGAAGGCCGATTATTAAGTGACTCAAGGAGATACCACAGAAAGGTAAAAGTCAGCTTAAAGAAATTTGTTATAACAACAGGATATGGATGGAAAATTCTCCAAATAAATAGATATGAAGAAAAACAATCACAACTTCTGGAAATGAAAGACACATTTAAAGAAATGCAAAATAGAGTGGAAAGTTTCAACAATACACTTGAACAAGTAGAAGAACTTTAGAGCTCAAAGACAAAGCTTTTAAATTGACCCAAACTGAGACACACACACACACACACACACACACACACACACACAGAATTTTTTTTAAATGAACAAAGTGGCTGAGAAATTTAGGATTATGTTAAACAACCAAATCTAAGAATAATGGGTGTTTCCAAGGAAGAAGAGAAGTCAAAAAGTCTGGAAAACTTTTTTGAGGGAATAACTGAGGAAAACTTCCCTGGCCTTATTAGAAATCTAGACATCCAAATACAAGAAGCTCAAAGAATACCTTGAAAATGCATCACAAAAAGATCATTACCTAGGCAAATAGTCATCAGGTTATCTAAATTCAAGACAAAGAAAAGAATCTTAAGAGCTGTGAGGGAAAAAAAAAGCCTCAGATAACTTATAAAGGAAAACCTATTAGATTAACAGCAGATGTCTCAACAGAAACTTGCAAGACAGAAGGGATTAGGGTCCCATCTTTGAACTCTTGAAACAAAATAGTTGCCAGCCAAGAATGTTGTATTCAGTGAAACCAAGCTTCCTAAGTGAAGAAAAGATAAAGTTTTTTTCAGACAAACAAATGGTGAGAGAATTTGCAACTACCAAGCCAGTACTACAAGCAATGCTAAAAGGAATTCTAAATCTTGAAACAAAAACCTTAAAATACACCAAAATAGAGCCTCCTTAAAGCATAAATCTCACAGGACCTATAAAACAATAACACAATGGGAAGAAAAAAACAAGGAATGAAGGCAACAACTAGCATAATGAATACAACAGCACCTCACATCTCAATACTAATGTTGAATATAAATGGCCTAAATGATCCACTTAAAAGACACAGAAAGGCAGAATGGATAAAAATCCACTAACCAAGTATCTGCTGTCTTCAAAAGACTCATCTAACACAGAGGGAGTCACATAAACTTAAGGTAAAGAGAGGGGGAAAGATATTCCACACAAATGGAAACCAAAAGCAAGCAGGAGTAGCCATTCTCATATTCGAGAAAACACACCTTAAAGCAACTACAGTTTAAAAAGACAAAGAGGGACATTATATAATGACAACATCATTAGTCCAACAGAAAAATATCACAATCCTAAATACATATGCACCTAACACTGGAGCTCCCAAATTTATAAAACAATTACTAATAGACCTACGAAATGAGATAGATGGTGACACAGTAGTGGTGGGGCACTTCAGTACTCCACTGACAGCACTAGACTGGTCATCAAGACATAAAGTCCACAAAGAAGCAATGAACTTAAACTATACCCCAGAACAAATGGACTTAACAGATATTTACAGAACATTCTACCCAACAACTGCAGAATATACATTCTTTTCATCAGCACATGGACTATTCTCTAAGATAGACCACATGTTAGCTAACAAAACATATTTCAATAAATTTAAGAAAATTGAAATTATGTCAAGTATCTTCTCAGAGCACAGTGGAATAAACCTGGGAGTTAACTCCAAAAGAAACCTCAAAACTATACAAATACATGAAAACTAAATAATCTGCTCTTGAATGATCTTTGGTTTAACGATGAAATCAAGATGGAAGTTTAAGAAGTTTTTGAACTGAATGGTAATAGCCACATAACTTACCAAAACCTCTGAGATAAAACAAAAACAATGCTAAGAGAAAAGCACATAGCATTAAATACCTACATCAAAAAGTATGAAAGAGGACACATAGATAATCTAAGGTCACGCCTCAAGGAACTAGAGAAATAAGAACAAACCAGACCCAAACTCAGCAGAAGAAAAGAAATAACAAAGATCAGAGCAGAACTGAATGAAATTCAAACAAAAAAATAATAATACAAAAGACAAGTGAAACAAAAAGCTGGTTCTTTAAAAATATAAACAAAATTGATTGACCATTAGCAAGATTAACCAAGAAGACAGAAGATGCAAATAAACTCAATTAGAATTAGAGTGAAATGGGGGATACTACAACTGATACCACAGAAATACACAAAAATCTTTCAAGACTGCTATGAACACCTTTATGTGCACAAACTAGAAAAATCTAGAGGAGATGGATAAATTCCTGGGAATATACAACCCTCCTAGATTAAATCAGAAAGTAATAGAAACTCTAAACAGACCAATAACAAGTGGCAAGATTGAAACGGCAATTTTTAAATTGCCAAGAAAAAGTCCAGGAGCAGACTGGATTCACAGCTGAATTCTATCAGACATTCAAAGAATAATTGGTACTGGTTTTACTGAAACTATTCCAAAAGGTACAGAAAGAGGGAATCTTCCTAAATCATTCTGTGAAGCCAGTATCACCCTGATACCAAAACCAGAAAAGGACATTCAAAAAAACTACAGACAATATCCCTGATGAACATAGATGCAAAAATCTTCAACAAAATGCTAGCGAATTGAATCCAACACATATCTGAACGATAATACACCATGATCAAGGGGGTTTCAAACCAGGGAGGTTGGGATGATTTCACATACACAAGTCAATAAATGTGATACATCGCATAAACAGAATTTAAAATAAAAATCATATGATTATCTCAATAGATGCAGGAAAAGCATTTGACAAAAATCCAACATCCCATTATGATTAAAACCCTCAACAAAATTGGCATGGAAGGGACATACTTCAAGGTAATAAAAGCCACCTGTGACAAACTCACTGCCAACGTTATACTAAACAGGGAAATGTTGAAAGCATTCCCCCTGAGAACTGGAACAAGACAAGGATGCCAACTTTCACCACTTCTATCCAACATAGTACGGGGAGTCCTGGCCAGAGCAATCAGACAAGAGGAATAAAGGGAATCCAGATCAGTAAAGGGGAAGTCAAACTATTGCTGTTCACAAATGATATGATCATATGCCTAGGAAACCCGAAAGACTCATCCAAAAAGCTCCTAGATCTAATAAATGAATTCAGTAAAGTTCCGGGACACAAAAACAACGTATGCAAATCAGTAGCACTATTGTACACCACCAATAACCAAGCTGAGAAACAAATCAAGAACTCAAGCCCTTTTACAACAACTGCAAACAAAAATAAAGCAAAAAAAGCCTTAGGAATATACCTAACCAAAAAGGTGAAAGATTTCTATAAGTAAAACTACAAAACACTGCTGAAATAAATCGTAGGTGACACAGACAACTGGAAACACAGCCTATGCTTATGGATGGATAAAATCAATACTGTGAAAATGACCATACTGCCAAAAGCAATCTACAGATTCAGTGCAATGACCATTGAAGTACCATCATCATTCTTCACTGAAATAGGAAAAAAAATCCTAAAATTCATATGGAACAAAAAAAGAATCAAAATAGCCAAAGCAAGACTAAGCAAGAAGAACAAATCTGGAGGCATCACATTAGCCGATTTCAAACTATCCTACAAGGTTATAGTTACCAAAACAGCATGAAACTGGTGTAAAAATAGGCATACAAACTAATGGAGCAGAATAAAGAACTCAGAAATAAAGCCAAATACAGTCAACTGATCTTTGACAAGGCAAACAAAAACATAGAGGAAAGGAAACTCTATTCAACAAATGGTACTGGGATAATTAGCAAACCACATGTAGAAGAAAAAACTGAATCTTCATCTCTCACCTTACACAAAAATCAATTAAATATAGATAAAAGACTTAAATCTAAAACCTGAAATCATAACAATTGGAAGAAGATAACATTGGAAAAACTCTTCTAGACATTGGCTTAGGCAAAAATTCAGGACCAATGACCCAAAGCAAAGCCAACAAAAACAAAAATAAATAGATGGGAGCTAATTAAACTAAAAAGCTGTTGCAGAGCAAGAGAAATAATCTTCTGAGTAAACAGACAACCCATAGGATGGGAGAAAATATTTGCAATCTATGCATCCAACAAAAGACTGATATCCAAAATCTACAAGAAACACAAACAAATCAGCAAGAAAAAGAATCCAAAAGTGGGCAAAGGACATGAATAGACAGTTCTCAGCAGAAGATATACAAAGGGTCAACAAACAGGAAAACAATGCTCACCATCATTCATTATCAGGGAAACAGAAATTAAAACCAGTGAGATACCACCTTACTCCTGCAAGAACAGCCATAATCAAAAAAGTACAGCTGTTGGCATGCATGTGGTGAAAAGGAACTTTACACTGTTGGTGGGAATGTAAACCAGTACAACCACTACGGAAAACGTTATGAAGATTCCATAAAAAATTAAAAGCAGAACTACCATTTGATCCAGCAAACCCACTACTGGTTTCCAGAGGAAAAGAAACCATTATATGAAAAGACAATTGCACATGCATGTTTATGGCAGCACAATTTGCAACTGCAAAAATATGGAGCCAGCCTAAATGCCCATCAGCCAACAAGTAGATAAAGAAAATGTGGTGTATACACCCCAGCCACTCAGTTGTAAGAAGGAATGAAATAATGGCATTTGCAACAAGCTGGATGGAGTTGGAGACCATCATTCTAAGTGAAGTAACTCAGGAATGGAAAGCCAAGCATTGTGTGTTCTCACTTGTGAGCAGGAGCTAAGCTATGAGGGTGCAAAGGCGTAAGGGTGACATCATAGACTTTGGGGACGTGTGGGGAAGGGTGAGAGGAAGGTGAGGGATGACAGTCTACACACTGGGCACGGCATACACTGCTCAGGTAATGGGTGTACCAAAGTCTCAGAAATCAGCACTAAAGGACTATTCTGTGCAACCAAATACCACCTCTTCCCCTGAAACTACTGAAGTAAAAATAAAGAACTTATGTAACCCAAAACCACCCGTTCCCCTAAAACTGTTGAAATAAAATGAAAAGATTTGCATGTGTGTCCGTGTGGGGCTTATGGGTATATCCAGGCTCACGCTCTGAAGATGTTTCCTCATCTCAGTTCAGCTTCCTCATTTGAAATTGTATGGCCTGGAGTTTTCTTTCCATAGAGAACCGCTTTGGTGGTTGCTTTCCAAGATTAGTCCCATGCCCATGAGGAGAAGTCAAAGACCTCCAATCTGAGATAATAGCCGGCCTGTCACAGTGGGCCAGACAAGGCTCAGCCTTGTACTTCCCGGACATGGAGGTCTCCTCCTGAGAAACCAGCGCCTGCGGAGACTGGTTGGTCAAACGCCCGTGTTTGAAGATCCATCCACTTGCACAGTGTTGCCTAGATTGCAATGCATCTTCTCAAAGGGTCCACTCTGAAAGATGCTGCGACAAAGGAATCAGTGTCAGCGTCAGTCCGTAGATGGCAGTTCCACTAGATTCTAAGTGTCTGTTCTGCGTCCTTTCTATCCAGGCTCATGATACCCCAAATTGTCCTTATTTATGGACCTTGTTTGCAGAGATGCTGACTCACTTCTTGTCCTGCAGATATGTTGGCACAGCAATAGATCTCCGTGGGATCTCAGGCCTGCGGACATTCAGAGTTCTTAGAGCGTTAAAAACCGTTTCTGTGATCCCAGGTGAGCTGCTTGAACCAGCACATTTATTCACAGAGCATATGTTATTTTTCACAGCCTAACTCCTATCTTTAATTTTCACAGGAACTCTGTAAGCTTCCAGGGCCAGGACTATTGTCTCCACTTAGACAAAGGAACTGAAGCCTGGAGTATAGGAAGCATGAACTCAAGGCCTCATCACTAGTAAGAGGCAGTGTGACCTCTCCTAGGCCAGGCTCTTTCCAATACCACACGGCTTCACAATCAATGCACAGCAGGACGGGCATGCCCTCACTTCCTGTTCTGGTTGTGGGATTCAGGCCAGACCCCCAAGTTGAATTTTTATTTATACCGTAAACTAAAGGTTTAAACTTGGAAATGGGGAAGAAGGGAGAAAGCAGTCCCAGTGTCTTCACTATTTCCATAGGTCCACAATCCTGTCTTTAGACACCCAGAGGAGAAAAGAATTAGTTAATTCTTGATTACTGAGAACTCAGAAACAAAAGTAGAGCTCCATCGAAGCTCATTGCATGGTGCCTCTAAGATCTCCACTATCACCAGTAGCTCAGCGACTACTCCTCATCCCCCGTGAGGTTGATGGTCAGGGTGGGGAGGCCAGAGACAAGGCAAACTTTCTGAAATGGGACTCAACGCTTCCCCTTTGTGGCCTGATGGGTTCTTTCCTCTCACCCCCGAGCGTTTGTTCGCTCATCTGTAAACAGAAACACCCATTCTAGAGTGAATGAGTGCTTTCTGCCATTTCACGTCTGGGTGTGCAGGGAGAGGTTGGAAACTCTCTGCCAACTCCCACAGGACACACTTCTTCTTGAAGAGAGCCCTGGTCCTGCCCCTTAGTATCTCTGTCACTTACTCTCAACTGGGAACACCGCGAGTCTTCTTTGCAAGACCTGGCCTGTTCAGAATCCCTCTTCTGCCTCATCTCTCACCTCTCCCCGTGCTCTGGAATCCACCTCTGGCTCTGCAGATACCCACACCATTGCTCACCTCCCAGCCTTCAACTCTGCTGCCGCTTCTTCCAGGAGATCCTTCCTCCTCTCTTTACTCAACTCACACTCATTCCTCAGGGCTCTGCCAAGGTTTTACCTCCTCCCTGGTTTTTCCCACCTTCCTCACGCTCCACCCACCCCATTCCCACCCCTGGAACTTCGGTTCAGGGCTGCTCCCCATGTGCCCGTCTGCTCACGAATGCTCCGGACTTTCTCCTCAACTGTCAGACAACAGCACTCGACATGCTGCTGCTGCTGCCTTAGCCGTCCCTCAGCTCCCAGCCCAGGGACTGACACATGCAGTGCTCAGTGGATTATTTGCTGACCAAAATGACTAGCCAAAAATAAAACCTAGATCACTTCCCCGGTTAGAGCTCTTTCTGCTACCTGCGAAGCTGCTCTCCCAAAGAGGTTAATTTTTACTTACCAGAGCAACAAATCATCCCTCCTTAAACAAGCAAGTGCCTCCTTCTTTGCTGACAGCTGTGCTTGGCACAAATTCTATTTCTGCCCCAGTGACTGTCTCAGTGTTTCTTGTAGTGTCTCTCTGTTGCTAAACTCACCTCTCTGTTTCTCTGTGTCTCTGTTTCTTTCTCTTGGTCTTTCTATTTTTGTTTCATTCTATCTCCTTTGCATCTCCATCTCCCCCCACCTCTCTCTCTCTCTCTCTCTCTCTCTCTCTCTCTCTCTCTCTCTCTCTCACACACACACACACACACACACACACACACAGTGAGGTTCATGTGTCCCAAGTCTCAAGCTGCCTCCCAGAATGGAGACGTGCATGCAGAAAGATAGATCCCAAATTACTGGGGTCAAGTTAGTAGCCTCATGCCTAGCACAGTGCCTGGAAAAAAAGTAAGTAGTCAACATACATTATTTAAATTGAATTGCTAGTGTCAGGAATTTTATTAGCCTCAAAATCATAAAAAACAGATTGCCTGGGTCGCAGTTCCATCGTCTTTGTAATGAGAACAATAGTCCCTGCCTGCCTGCCTCTCAGAGTAAATCAAGCTTCAGATGAGAAAGGGCTTGGAACTGCCCAGTAGTGTGTGAATATTTCACCCCTGTATGTAGAGAGGAGGAAGGACTCTGAGTCTAGCTCATCCATGTGGCCATACCACTGTCATCTTCCCGCAGGGCTGAAGGTCATTGTGGGGGCCCTGATCCACTCAGTGAAGAAACTGGCTGATGTGACCATCCTCACCATCTTCTGCCTAAGCGTCTTTGCCTTGGTGGGGCTGCAGCTCTTCAAGGGCAACCTCAAGAACAAATGTGTCAAGAATGCCATGGCTGTCAATGAGACAACCAACTACTCATCTCACGGAAAATGTGAGTGGAGTTTCTCCCGTAGGGACCAAGGTCTGGTTGGGGCCTTAGTACCATAGAGACAGGGGATGTGGAGCACCTGTGTGTGCGCATGGATATGTATTTTGTTTCCCTTTTCCTGCCAAAATGCTTCTCTTGGGTTGTGTTTTATTTTGGGGTACTCTGTTTCCTGTGGCTCAGCATCCCCCTTGTGAGGAAATGAGCCATAAATCTAGAGACAAGCCATTCTACCTCTGCTGGGGGAGATTGAGAGCTAAAGTCACTGCTCAGCTCTTCTCTTCTCAGATGTGACTTCACACCTTCCACATGGCCCAGCATGCCCACTGAGTACATGTAGACAAAGGAGCTCACTTTGGAAGACTTGAGAGTGCTGCATTCACCACACAGGGCTTGGGGTGGAGGGTTCAGAACCATCTGTGAGGCTTTCTTTTCTTCCTTTTTTTAGCAGATATCTTCATAAATAAGCGAGGCACTTCTGATCCCTTACTGTGTGGCAATGGATCTGACTCAGGGTGAGTGCCCAACTTATGACAAAGCACCAATGCCCAACAATTCTTTCTCCATCTTGTCCTTGGCATTTTATGGGCACAGATGGGATTGCAGGTCCTGGGAAGGATGTTTAAATAAAAAAGTCATGGCCTTTGCCATCCCAGAGCTCACGGGCAGGGAATGTATGAGTTAGCTTTTGCTGTGTAACAAATGACTCCAAAATTTTCTTAATTAAAACAACAATTTATTTAATTTATGATTCTATGCATCAGCATTTTGGACTGGGATCAGATGGGCATTGGCCGACACTGACTAGGTTGACCAGGCTCATTCTTGTTTATACAGACAGCAGACAGATTAACTGGGAGATGCCTGGGCTAGGATGTTCTGTCTCTGCTCATGTGGCCTCTCACCCCAAGCAAGTTAGCCTGGTTCTGTTCTCATGGCAGGGTTTCCAGAGAAACAGTGGAAGTTTGCAAGGCTTCTTCAGGCCTAGGCTTAGAACCAACACAATGTACCTTTTTTACATTCTATTGACCAAAGCAAGTCCCAGGCAGTCCAGATCCAAGAGGTAGAGAAATAGACTCCATCATTCAATGAAAGGAGCTGAAAAGTGACATTGGAAAGGGTATGGATGCACAGGGAGAAGAACTGTAGCCATCTTAGTAAACAATCTACCCCAGGAAGGAGCCAATATTATTTTTGTCAAATGCTCTACATTTAATCATCACAGCTAACGCCATTGTATAGCTACATTACCCTCACAAATAGAGGAAGAAACACATGTATCAGACTTTGCCATTTCAAGTTCTTAAAGAGGCCAGATTCATAACCACAAACGAGTGGAGTGGGCCAGGTGGGAGCCTGGGAGCTGAGAGTTCATGCCTCCTCTAAAGGGACAGCCTCACTGCTCAGTCCACCTTTTGGTCACCATGTGGAAATGTGGGTTCCTTGCTTCCAGCTGTTCCAACTTTTAAAATAGAGATAGGAAATTTAGATTTTTATATAAAATCTCCCAACTATAAACATTGGCTACCTATTCCGAAAACTCTCTACCTATTTTTGGGCCAAACAAAATATTTCTGCTGGCCAAAGCCAGCCTATAAGCTGCAGGTTTGCATTTTCTCATGCACTGACATAAAGATGCTACTCTGTGGAAAACAAGTTCTTTACTAGAGGCTTCATGGGCTGGAGAAACACTGAGCTGGTGGTGTGAGGCAAGGGACAAAGTCGGGAAGGCTTCCTGGAGGTGGTGTTTGAGGTGAGCTTTCGAGGGCAGGTATGATGTTCCAGGCTGGGTGCATACAAGGTAGTTTGCGTGAAGGCCATTCCAGGTGGCAGAACAGAATGTGAGACAAAGCTAAGGGATGAGGACCCTTCAGCTCTGCCTGCTGCTTTAGCCCCTGGAGGAAGGCATTAGTAGAACGACTTTAGGCAAAAGGTCAAAAAGGTCCACCTCACCCACCTCAATGACTGAGAGCTTGGAAGAGCAGAGCTCACAACACCCCCACTCCCTGAGAGGCTGACGGCTCCATATTGCCGGGGTGGACCTGTTTGGAGCCTGCATGGGGCTCCATCTTCATCAGCTCACTAGGAAAACTGTCTCAGAGCTGACTACTGGAAACAAGCAGGAGCATTTGGTCAACATCAGGTTCCTTAGCCTCTTCTTTCTCAAATGCACCTGGCATTTGGTTCTTTGGCTCACAGGAGGGTTGTTCTGAAATCCGTTTTCATTTGCCTTTGACTTAAATGTAAACCAAGATTCCCCTCCCCACCCTTCTTCTGTCTAATTAATGACATTTCTCAAGGCTATGGCTCCAGAGCAGCTCAAGTCCTTATTGTGGTGAAGTTGTGGGGTCCAACTACACACCTCCACAGCTCAGCTCCCAGCCAGGCCAGGCCTGCTGCTTGGCAGGTCCCAGCCAGGCCGTGGGGGAGTGGACCAGGCTGGGATGGCAGAGAGAGGCCAGCTCAGGACAATGGACAGAGCGAGCCCTGCAGGAGCTTGCTGTGAAAGCTAAACCTGAGTCCTCTGCAGAGTAGCCAGAGCCCTCAGGAAAGGCCCACATTAACCATTGTCACCATGAGAGGAGTCAGGGGTCTCAAGGCAGAAAACTGATACCCAAAAATAGCCGATAATTTTCAGTGTTCTTCCACATATATCATTCCAGGGTATCCTTTCAGTAGCTTCCAAGGTTAAAAACAGTAGGAATTTTCCTTTGCATTTTATGTACAATATTTACTATGTGGGAGGCTAAGGCGGGCAGATCACAAGGTCAAGAGATCCAGACCATCCTGGACAACATGGTGAAACCCCGTCTCTACTAAAAATACAAAAATTAGCTGGGCGTAGTGGCATGAGCCTGTAGTCCCAGCTACTTGGGAGACTGAGGCAGAACTGCTTGAACCCTGGAGGCAGAGGTTGCAGTGAGCCGAGGTCATGCCACAGCACTCCAGCCTGGTGCCTGGCGATGGAGTAAGATTCTGTCTAAAAAAAAAAAAATTACTATGCAGAAGTGCAAGACACTGTACAATGATCTCATTAATCTTCAGAGAGGTGAGCTGTTGATATATAGTGGCTACAGTGGCTTTCTGCAGAAGACACGGAAATAAGGCTGCCCTCAGCATTAGTTAGGAAACCTATAGGTAATGGCTTGCCTAGCCGCTTGGGAGACCAAACCAAGAGCCTGCCTTTAAATGTGGGTCCACAAAGCCCAAGAACTTGCAATCTGCCATCCAGGTGGAGACAGAATTGGAACTGCTTAGAATTAAGTTGTCAGAGCTCGAATTCATGATACGGGTTGTTCACTTGGACGTCTAAGATAAGGAGAGCTCCAGAGGTTGGTGTTCATGGAGAAATCCTGGGAGTAAAAGATTCCATGTATTTGCAAGGAGTGCAGGTAAATAAAAAAGGAAAAAAGAAAAGAAAAAAATTTTTTTTAAGAATTCCAAACTTCAAGCGAGGCGTTCCTGCTTCATTGATCAGGCCATCTCCAGTAGGGTGGATGAGAGCACTTTACACCCCCTGAGCTGACAGATACTTCTTGATATCAATTCATCCTCATATTGTGAGAGAGGAAGGAGTTCAGCCCTCCCACTCCACTACTCCGCAGGAGGTCATTTTCAGTTTGCCTTCCTTCACAGGCCATCTTCAGGAGGAGGCTGACTCAGGTACTGGGCTACGTGACAGTGACATCACTCCTTTTCATAAATACATTGACACCTGTGTGGTTTTAGGCAACTGACTTCTTTCTGACCCCCAGCTTCCTTATCTGTAAAGAAAGAACATTGAATGATTAAATTACAGTGTTTGTAAAGCACTTAGCAGGAGAGAGAGGAACACAGAAAGTGCTTAGTAAGTGGAAAGTGTTGTTTCCATTATTATATATAATTAATCAGTGAACTTGGATCAGATGAGACCTCCTTTGATAGACAACTCTGCAGGTGATGCCAACAGGTCTGGTTTTTAAGTCTGATGATTGCTACTGATTCTCCCTTCCCTGGCGTGAACTGGCAGAGAGCCTATGGTATCATGTCTGGGCAGTCAGCTGCCTTCCCAGGCCACTCCCCTGTGCGTGGAATTCTGAAGGAAAGTATTAGCATCCCCATTTTATGGATAACAGAAACCGAGACCTAAACAGACCAAGTGTCCAACACCATCCTGTTTATTAGAGGAAGACGAGACCTTGAACTCTGATCTCTAACATCAAGTTCTGTGGTCGTCTTGCAGCCCTGGGCTGCCTTGTCCCCAAAAGCAGGGGATGACCTTCTCTGTTCTTGCTGCAGCCACTGCCCTGATGGTTATATCTGCCTTAAAACCTATGACAACCCGGATTTTAACTACACCAGCTTTGATTCCTTTGCCTGGGCTTTCCTCTCGCTATTCCGCCTCATGACACAGGATTCCTGGGAACGCCTCTACCAGCAGGTACTGAGCTGCACGTCCCCACACAGACTTGGTTGGAGGCTGGTGGGTCAGCTGCATGACTGTGCTTTCCCAGGAGGATGTGACTTGAACTCGGGGTCTGTGTGCTGTGGGTACAGGTTTCTTTTCTTTCCCTTAAATCTGCAGACCCTGAGGGCTTCTGGGAAAATCTATATGGTCTTTTTTGTGCTCGTAATCTTCCTGGGATCTTTCTACCTGGTCAACTTGATCTTGGCTGTGGTCACCATGGCATATGAGGAGCAGAACCAGGCAACCATTGATGAAATTGAAGCAAAGGAGAAGAAGTTCCAGGAGACCCTCGAGATGCTCCGGAAGGAGCAGGAGGTTTGTGAGGAGTGGAAGCTTTGTGAAGAAGGTTGCAGATTGTCCATTCTTGGATAGAGTTCTGGACTAGCCACTTCCATTAGGGCTGCCATCTAGGGAACTACAGCAGGAATCATCTTCTTGCTGTAGGAACTATAGGAGAGACCAGACCATATCAGGTCAGGTTTTCTCAAAGAAGAACCTAAGTGAGGATTCTTGTGCAACTGATTTATTAAGGGAGTGCTCAGGTGAAAGCTAGTGAAGGAAAACAGAATGCAGCAGAGGGTGGAACTAAACAAGAGGTGTTCTCAGCTAGAGACCAGCTTCCGCCTGATCCCATAGGGAACTCTGGGGCATGACCTGTACCACAGTTAGCCCTACCTTGAGGCAAGGGTGCCAGCTTTTTGTACCCTCCCCATACCTATCCCAGAAACAGGCAGCCAAAAGAGATTTTTTGCAGAGTGCTGTAAGTTTGAGCCACTAGCTGCTGCCACTCAAGCAGATAGGGACAGGTGTGCTGGCCTGGTGAAAGGGACCTGGGTGGGGCACCAACAGAGCGGCCCATGAATGAGTAGGGGGGTGATCCAGAGGTGTCTGTACCTGCCATGGCCTAATCCCACCACCACACAGGTCCTAACCCTTGAGTTTCTCTGTTTCAGATCTCTCACCCCACCACCCCGGCACCCCGTGTGTGGGGGACACATTTATGCTAAATCCAAGCAAATACTACTGACTACAGCAGCTGTTCCTCTTCGCAGGTGCTGGCAGCACTGGGGATTGACACAACTTCGCTCCACTCCCACAATGGATCACCTTTAACCTCAAAAAATGCCAGTGAGAGAAGGCACAGAATAAAGCCAAGGGTGTCAGAGGGCTCCACAGAAAACAACAAATCACCCCACTCTGATCCCTACAACCAGCGCAGGATGGTAAGGGGCTCAGGTTTGTGCTCTGAAGATCACCCACCATTGCAGCTGCCATGGACGATGGGTTGGAGTGGGAAGAGGTTTGTGGCAGAGAAAGAGCTGGAGGCGCAGAGCTTGGAAGGATCCAGACGCCCCCTCCAAAATGATACGCTAAACTAGGAGAGAGTAATTATAGATGTTAAAAAGGAATGAATTGTAAGGACATTTTGGGGGAGGGGATTAACAAGATTGGGATTGTGGACTGTGGAAAAGGGAAAGCGGAATCCAATTTGACTCCCAGGTTTCAGGATTGGGCAATCAAATGGGTGGTGATTCCAAGATGGGGACCCTGGAGGAAAAACCCAGGTTTGTAGGAAAGGTGGGAAGCCTGTACTGAACATGCCAATCGTAAGGTGTCTGTGGACCTTAAAGGTCAGCTTCCTTCTGATGCTCTAAGCTGCAGTTCTAGAGCTCAAGGCTCCCTGCCCATGGTGCTGAGACCCTTCACACGCCTTTTTTATTTTTCTGATGTGTTGAGGTGGTTTTTATTTTTTACTTGGTTATTTTTTTAATTAGAACATCACAATTTTGCATAATTATTGGGTATAACTTCTGACCTCCTTCCTAAGGTCCTACGATTCAAGCTGTCACCTGTTGTAAGCAAAAAAGGTCCCAGCACCCACCTCTGTGACACAGTCCAGCCTGGGAATGGCTTCAGCACCTCACCTCAGACCCTGTAGCAATTTTGTTCCCCCAATAATAACTTTCTGCCTCCCCCTCTAAAATCTGCACTGCAACTTTCCTCGCCGCTTCCTCCCACCACCTTGCTGCCCCTTGAAAGTCCTTGTGCCCCAAATATGCCCTTTCCCTAGGACTGACCGAAAATATCGGCTGTGTGGGAGGATGGTTCCGCTAACAGTGTAGAAAAGGGGATCAGCATGGCTACTGTTTATGCTTTCTGCCTCTCACTTTCCTCTCAATCTCTTTCCCTGTGCTAAACTGAAGGAATTTTACTTTTCTGCAATACCATCTCTCCAACCCTCAGATTTATGTGTGCATATACCAACACAGACACACTTGCATGCACTCCGATCTCATGACACACCCACACTTCAGCATTTATCTGCCTCTGTGCCCTCCTCTTTCTTGCTTTGCCTCTTTTGAGCAGCACCTGGCATACATGGGGCACAGTTCAGACAATGTTTCAAAGGGGATTTGACTAGGGCTTTGGCAATCACAGAACAGGATGAATCACAGCTTCCATGGAAATGTCAATGACACTCTGAATTGGGCTTTAATTTCCCCTATTCTGTCAGCCCCACACAAATTAGCACCTGGATGTCCAATAATTGGTATGTGTGCCTGTCTCTCCCGTGATACTTACTTTCAAAGGGAAAAAAGAGGAACTTCAACTTGTTCATTCAACAATGTTAGATTCTTGGTATAAAGATATGACTAGAACATGCTCTTTTCCCCAAGGATTTCCATTCGGGTGGAGGAGCCAAATATAAACACAGCCATATGCTAAATAGTGTGTTAGAGACACATACATGGTATTTTGAGAATAGAAGAAGAAACGTCCACTCTTATGCTGCTAGACATGTATCAGAAAAGGCTTCCTGGAGGAGGGGATAATTGGGGCCAACTGCAAATAGCATGTAGAGATTCTTCCAGTAATTGAAGACTTTAGAGAATTTGGGGAAGAGTATTTTCCAGGCAGAAAGAACAACATGTATGTGGAAAGATGGGGGGCACCATTTGAGTACTTCTTTAATGCTAACTGATCGATTGGAGCCATTCAGGAAAGCACACTCTTTCTTCCATTGCCAGGTACATTCATCTGGTAAACAGACCTTACACAGTTTTTATATAAAGCCATTTTCTAACCAACAGAAATGAAATAGAAGAATATACAGGAGTGACCCAGGAGGGGTTTCGTGGAAAATTACAGACCAGTTGGCCTCCTTAGAGGACCAATTCTTAAAGCAATTCTAATGCTTGTACTCAGAAGACGTTGCCCACCATTTGTCAAAAAGCTTAATTCTAAAATAACTCATAGCCATGGAGACACTGCTGTCAAATACACAACCAAAATTTTCTTCTCAGTTTCTTCACTGTTTGCTTCGTGCTCAAGTGCAAACAATGTAGTAATTCCCTTCTTTAATATGGATTTGTCCATTTTTCTCATTTGCTTCAAAAATGGGAAGGACTTCTGCATATTATGAGTTCTTTATGAGTCCTTGGGTATGCATTACAGGCATAGTATTCTGTTTATAATACTGGGCTTTTAATAATGGTTGCTAAACAAGATTGGGTTTCAAATTATCAAGAGAGGAAACACCAGTTCTGTAAGATGAGAGGATTGATTAGTTAGGAGGACCCCGATTGGCAAGATTCTCCATTTTAGTAAATAAAAGGAAGGAAGGTGAGTGGAATAAATCAGCATGATCAGAACTCGGTATGAAGTCAATGTTTAGATTTCGGATGTACCATAGACCACCTGAGGACAGAAAGCACGGTCAGTTACGGTCAAGTTTCACTATGGTCATGGGAACTACCTGACCCAGCACACCAACTCTCTGAGGGCTCTGGGCTTATGAATTAGCTCTTTTCTCTGGCAACTTTAAGCCACACAGTTCCCTCAGTAAAAGATTTTGATGGGAAATGTTTATTGATTGGGAGGAATGACATTATTCTTCCAGGAAATTAGGCTGCAACCCTCCTTCAATCTCTCCATTGTTGACTGTTCAAAGCTTGCCTCAAGGGATCCTCGAAGCTCATTACACTGTACAGCTCTTGTCTCCTCCTTTGCAACACAAACTCACACTCACACAGACTGGAACTAATGAATTGTACAACCTAATTTTCAGACAATGAAGTGCACTCTTTTATTCAACAACCACTTACCAAGTATGTTCCAGTACTGGCGTGCATGGAAGTCTCCTCAGGTCACAGCTTTGCATATGGAAAAGGGAACTTCAGACAGCTTTGTCTAGCCCTGTGGCCAAAGGTTGGCAAACAGCTGACCTATCCAGGTGACAAGGTTTCCTCTGACATGGTCCTGGCCATGATGACCTATTTGCTGAGCATCGGCACCCTGTAATCTCTTCTTCCTCCTGCTCTTTCCCCGAGTCTGTCTAGAATCTCCTTTTCTTCTTGCTCCCTCACCATGGATTCCTGGAATTTGTGCCTTAGATTTGTGCCTTTATTTAGCCACTGAAAAGTCATAAAAATAGGGGCAGGGAAATGGGAGTAGGTAGCGGAAAGTGTTGGGCTCTAGATCTGCCAGAGGACCAGCTGCCAGCCGTCCTGCTCCTTCGGGGCAATGCCCAGTCTTTTCTAGGCCTCGCCTCTGGAAGACGCCGGGCTAGCCATGGCAGCGTGTTCCATTTCCGGTTCCCTGGCCGAGATATCTCACTCCCCGAGGGAGTCACAGATGATGGAGCCTTTCCTGGAGACCGCGAAAGCCATCGGGGCTCCCTGCTGCTGGGTGGGGGTGCTGGCCAGCAAGGCCCCCTCCCTAGAAGCCCACAACCCAGCAACCCTGACTCCACGCATGGAGAAGATGAACACCCCCCGCTTGCCCCCGGAGCTGTGGAAGTCTCGGTGAGTTTGTGAATCTTCAGACTCCCCCAGGCTGTCTTCCAACTAGAAGCCTTGGGCCAAGAAACCTGAGTCACGAATGAAAGGGATCTTTGGCCATCATCCTGTCCAATGCCTCCCCATTCTACTCCCTTTTTACAGACATAGAAGATGAGACCCAGAGAGAGAGAGACTGAGTTGGCCTGAAGTCAAACAGGTTTCCTGGTTTACTCTGCAGTAGTGATGCAATTATTTTCCAATTTATCCCATTTCTTCTCAGTTTTTCTCTGTCTCCACTCAACATCACTGCCACTGTGATAGGCCTGCTGTCTTCCTGGACAGCTATGAGAAAAACTGAAGGACCGTCTCTTCCTGCCTATGGCTCTGTGCACACTCCTTTAGGCTGGGCAAATGGGACCCAGAGAAATTCTTGGAGCTTCTCAGGACAGATCTCAATAGGAGCAGAGTATTCTTTGCTTTACTCACAGAAGAAATAATTTGCCAAAATGCACAAATTAGGCAAGAGTGACTAGCTGGCCAGCACTCTTTAATAGAATAATCGAAGAGTATAATGACAAGTGAGGGAGTCCTCACTGGACTGGGAGGTGTGAGTTCATTGGAGTCCTCCCTCCAGTTTCAGTAATGCTGTCTCTAGTGTTGTTCATTTACCCTCTCTGGCTAGCTAGGGATACAGAGCAATTTGCCCACTGCAACCTCCACCTCCCAGGTTCAAGCAATTCTCATGTCTCAGCCTCCCAAGTAGACAGGTGCACGCGCCACCACATCCAGCTAATTTTTTGTATTTTTAGTAGAGATGGGGTTTCACCATGTTGGCCAGGATGGTCTCGATCTCCTGATCTTGTGCCCTCCTCGGCCTCCCAAAGTGCTGGGATTACAGGCGTGAGCCACCGCGTCCGGCCAACTTTATGTTTATTAACTGTTTATAATTACAGTATTCAACAGTAATGTGCTGTACAGGTGTGTAGCCCAGAAGCAACAGACCACACTGTTTTTCCTAGATGTTTAGAAGGTTATAGCATTTGCTTGTGTAAATACACCGTAGGGTATTCACAGAATGATGAAATCACCTAATGATACATTTCTCAGAACACATCCCTATCGTTAGGTGACACACGACTGTATGAGACTGGTCAACAAGAGGCTGAATGTTCCATGTTTGCCATGGAGACATCAGGTTAAGGGGGTGTCCTCACTGTGTCTCAGCAGGCATTTGATGCAGGACAGAAGAAGACTTTCTTGTCAGCAGAATACTTAGATGAGCCTTTCCGAGCCCAAAGGGCAGTGAGTGTTGTCAGCATCATAACCTCCGTCCTTGAGGGTAAGTGTTGCTCACTGCGTTGTTCATCCGCTGTGCCATGATGAATTCCCATGTGAGTGGCAGAAGCAATGCCTCTAACCCATGTCAAAGCATCCATCTCAGTGTACCGGGATTCCAAACACTCCTCTTTCCTTTGCCCTAGGCCCCGCCATCTTTTATCAATGTGGTTTTTTTATATGCATAATTTTTCAAAAGCAAAATAATTTGATAAATAAAATATCCTAGCTCATCTCTTGTTCAAATTAGCATCTGCTTTGCATGCATCACAAAACTAGATTTTTAAAGGTGAGCTGGCAGACATCTGAGAATTTCAGGCCAGCTCTCAGGTGTGCAAGAAGTTTAACCATCTTTAATTTTCCAACATGGCAAAATTATCCTTTTCATGGTTTCAAAATTATATTTTTCATGATTGTAACTTACACAGCTGTAACTTAATTTCTTTTTCAAGCCCCCATTGTGTTGAATATTGGAAGACAATTTAAGTCCATTAATCAATCGGTTTAACTAAGTCTTTGTTAATTTAGAATTCTACCGGTCAAGTAGGAATCCATTCAGTCTCAGCAGGGATGTGTCTAAGTTCCAAGACAAGGAGTAGAGGAAGAGAGTGGTAATGGTCATGGCCACCTATCCACACACATTGCCACAGAGCATGATTGCATATCCCTAACCCTGAGCGGGAGTCTGTTCCAATCCAGCCTTTTTTGTTGTTCTTGTCTCAGGGTACGGATAATGCAACCTTAGTCATTTCCAGTTATCTTAGTCCCCTAGACAAAGTAAACTGACCTGGGCTGGAGGAGTTGTAAGGGAGCTTGAATGCCACTGTGCTCCTAAGAAGTCCTGTGTGCTTTCCTGACAGCCCTAGGCTGAATCCTAATTTGAGGGGAAGAAGTGTTAAGCACCAGAAACAAAACAAAAAAAAAAAAGGTTTGAGGGATTTAAAAACAGAGCCAATGTGTGCCTTAATTTCCAGGTGAAGCCAGAGGTGGCAAGCCTTAGAGAGAGATTCACATGCACAGAAACTGCAGAGAGGAACTGGCCAGTAATATACCAGCTGTGGAGAGATACATCTGTTTTGCTCACAGCTGGCTCTCCATTACCTAGAAGAGCAATGCATGCAGAAAGGTGATATCTGGGGGGTGATGCTAACTTGCAGTGGTGTGAACTGATAGGAAGAAAATAAGGAATAGTCAGATATCCTGGGGTAGGGTAGACTTCCACTCAAGGAAGATACTGTGAGAGCAGAGTAAGATAGTCAGGAGAAACAATGATGATTTTAAGAAAATCTGGGAAACGGCAACCTTAGCTTAGGTCAGCCTTAGGTCAGAGAAGGCCTGAAGCAGCCTCAGAGAAAATCCTGTGGCTCCAGAATGGCAGAGAGGAGCTGGGTGACGACGTAGCCCCCAGTGAAGGCTATCGGAAAAGATGAGTGAGACCCACAGAGAGAATCTAGAGAGAGAAGAGCCATCTTCATGGACTCTCCCACCAGGGACCAGACGGTAACTACAACTCAGGCAAAATACGCTAACAATGACAAAGGATCAGCTCAACCCTCCACCAGGCTTGAGCCCTACAAAACTTAGACACAGACTCAGATATTGAAACAGTATCCAACAGTGACTTAACAACAGACATTTCCCACTGTGAGGACTTGAAGCATAAATTGAATTCAACTGAGTTACATTTCTTGCACACCCGAGTGTGTGCTTTGGGAAATGTGTTCCCGTTCTCAAGAACAATGTGTATAGACTCTCCAATATTATTTTTTCTCATTGATAATTACTTAACATCACTGTTCATTGTAATAGTGTAGGCACTTCTAACATTTTTCATGGCGTAGACTTTCACCAGGCCGCTGGTCCCACAGGTATTTTCATGGTGTAGACTCACCAG
>CM052664.1:4345577-4393518 GCA_028533165.1 Leontopithecus rosalia
GTAGACTTTCACCAGGCCGCTGGTCCCACGGGTATTTCCATGGCGTAGACTTTCACCAGGCCACTGGTCCCACGGGTATTTCCATGGTCAGATAGGTTTCTTGTTTTCTTCTAGTTTGGGTTTTGGTTTTGCTCTCAGTCATCAAACAGCAAACACTGGATGCAAACAGTTTGTCTTTTCATTTATTCTCCAAAACTGTTAAGCTTCCTCCTTCTCTCTCCTTTCATTTATTCACTTATCGACAAGCATTTGTTGAGCTCCTGTTGTGTGTGTGGCTTTGCCGCAGGTGCTGGATTCAGTGGTGAACAGGGAAGGGGACACAAAAGATGAACATGAATAGATATTCAGCCAGTGATAAGAAGTAGGAGAAAAAGCAAAGTAGGGAAGGAGATGGAGAGTGTCCTCCAAGAAGAACAGAAATCTGCACTAAACAAAGTCGTCAGCTATGTAAGAACCTGAGGAGAAAGTTTGCAGACACGAACAGCAAGCACAATGCATTCCGCAAGAATGAGACAGGAACGAGCAAAATGTGCGTCCCAAACACATCCTTCCTATGCCTCCCATTAACCAAACCTGGCCAGCACCAGAGGGTGAGGGCAATGCATTTTGTACAGGCCACCGTCCCCAGGCACAGAGAGAGCAGAGAAGGTGGAGCGTAGGAGTCCAAGGCAAACCTTGCTCGGGAAGACCAAAGAAGGTCATAGGATGAATGAGAGGCAGCAGAAGGCAGCAGGTACAACACTGCTCTGGAGCCCAGCTGCCTGGGTTTGCATCCCAGCTCTGCCGTTTATGGTAAACAGCGACCCTGGAGCTTCAGGAAGCTCTCTGTGCCTCAGATTTCTAGCCTGTAAAATAGGGAGAATATACTTATCTTGTAGAGTTTTGTGAGGATTAAATGCATTAGGGCAAGCAAAATGCTTAGAACCATGACTGGCATTTAATAAATACTCATCACATTTGGCTATGATTATTCACTAGGTTGTAAAATCCATGAGGACAGAGATGTATCTGTTTTGCTCACAGCCTAATCTCCGTTACCTAAAAGAGAAGTGCATGCACAAAGTTGATATTTGGGTGGGTGATGCTAATTTATAACCGTGTGAACTGATAAAAAGGAAAAAAATAAGTAATAGTCAAATATCTTGGGGTAGGACAGACTTCCCCTCAAGGAAGATGCTTTGAGAATAGGGTAAGAGAAGCCGGAGAAACAATGACATTTTAAAGAAAATCTGGGGAGAGGAAACCTTAGGTGAAATCGAAGAGGTCAAAGTTTTCTGAACATAGGACACATCGTCTTCTCTGGTTGGATGTTACATTCATTATACACATGAGATGCCTGAAGGATGCTTTGTGCTGCTACAGTTACAATAGGATTTACAAAGGCCACCTCTTTAAGAGGGATTGTGCTTAAGAAAGTTTGACCCAAACCAACAGGAGCTTGACAATTAACCGAACTGAAAACATGTGAACTATCTCTGCTTGGCATGCAAGCTGAGATTTGACAATTGTCCAAGCCAGAATTCCAGAAGCTGGGTCATAGCAGTGAGCACAGCTGAGTCTCTGCCCTCATGTTTAGTGGGGGTAGAAGAATATGAAACAAGTTATTACTGGAGTGCCGAGTGTCTTAAAGATGAAGTGCAGGATACCAAGTGAAATATGGTAAGTTTAGCCTGGAGTCAGGGAATTCGTCCAGGCTTAAAAGACAGCAAAGCAGAAGAGAGAATAACATTTGAAGGAATGCAAAAGCCTAATGTAGCTGTAACCTAGAGAACCAGGAGAACTCAAAATAAGACTAGAGGGATGAGTTGGGGCCAGATCCCAAAACCTCCTAGACCACATTAAGAATATGGGACTCATGCTAAGAGGAGTGGGGTGCCATTAAAGGAGTGGAGGCAGGGACGTCACATTTGCATTTTATAAAAGTTACTCTGGATACTTGTAGATAATGACATTAAGGGGGGAAGTATGTTTGCAGGGAAACCACTTAGGAGGAAATGGCGTGCAAGATGGCAGTGCTTGAACTCTGGGGTAGTGTCATGGGGATAATGGGAAATGGAAGGATGTGAGAACCATCTAATTCATATGAGATTCAGGACTTGATGATGCATATGGTTCTGTTATAAGTGCCTAAAGATATGCAGGTGCAATAACTCATTAAAGGGAGCATTTTAGCGGGAGGCTTCCCTGGGGAAGATGAAAGGAGAAGATCTTGAGTTGAGCGTGGGACATATTGGGCTTCAGGTACCCTTGGAACATCTAGGTAGGGATGTTCAGTAGGAAGTCGGCTTTATGATGTATGGGCCCAGAACTTAGGTGACAAAGATGCCCTAGATACATATATATATTGGAAAGCAGTTTGTAGGTGGTAATTTTGAAAAGATGCAAGTGGATAAGATAACACAGAAGGGTTGAAGTAAGAAGAGAAGAAGGTCTAGGACAGAGTTCTGAAAAACTAATGTTTAATGGTTAAGCAGAAGAGAGAGACCCAGCAGAGGAGACTGAGAAGGAAGGTACAGAAATAGGAGAAGACCTAGAAGAATACAATGCAGACCGAAGCATAAAAATTTCTTCGGGAAGACTAGAGAAGCCAACAGAGGTAGAAAGTTTAGGTAAAATGAAGCCCTGAAAAGGTCCAGGGACTTTAGTCACATGGATATCTTTGGTGATCTAAGCACAAGAGGATTGGTGCAGTAGGAGGGGAGGCGTATTGAAGGGGCTTAAAGAACGAATGAGAGGTGAAGAAATGTTGATATTGTGTACCGATAACTGTTTTAAAGAAGTTTGCCTGTGAGGGAGAGGACTCAGTAAGAGGGCACTAGGGAGTAGGTAGAATTGAAAGAAGATTTTTGGTTTTCGTGTTGGGGAAGCGTTGGTTTGTTTGTTTTGAGCATATCTGCATGCTAATGGGAAGGATCTGGGAGAATAGGAGAGACTGAAGATTCAGGGAGGAGAAGGACACTATTAACGGACTCCTGCAGTGGCCGGAGAGGACAGGACGCAGAGGTGGAGACATGATGTTAACAGGAGAAGGGGAACCTCTCTAAGTGTAACAGGATGAAGGGAGGGAAGTTCTTTCTGGATCAGCTTTTTATCGGAGATCATTTGGAGGGGCAGCCATCATCATGCTTTAAGCTGGCAAGTAGCTACTTTGAGCCTCCGTGTCTCCCCAGTCAGTCAAGTTCAGCAACGTCAAGGCTGCCTGCCAAGCTGCCTCTCTTTTCCCATCATGCCTCACAGGTGGCTGCTTCCTGCCAAAATGGCACGTCTAAAGTGTCCTCATTCATCACTACTTCCTGTGCTTCTTTTTAGTGCCAAAATAGGTCCAGGGAAATTCTTGCTTTTGTTCCAACCAGGCATTGTTGATTTTGGTCCCAGGATGTGCTAACTTCTTTAGAGAACAATGCTTTGCCAGTTTTGACATCTGTAGTTTCTAAAATCCACAGTCAGTGATTAAAACAGCATGATAGTGAAAACAGTCTGATCCGTGGAAGAGAAATGGACATGTGTGTATAAAAACATATGAACATAAATGGCAATAACATGACAAAAATGACATTTCAAATCTTTGGAAAAGGAGAAATTATTCAATAAATGATGCTGATATAAATAACCAGAGATAGGAAAAAATAAACAGGATCAACATCTTACTCTTTATCCAAAATAATTTCAAATGCACCAAAGTTTTAAGTGAAAAAAGTGAAACTACAAAAGAAAGAAAAAAAACATGGAGACGGTATTTTCCAAGCCTTTCAGTGACAAATAAAAATACTACTGATAAATTTTGACTACATATCAATTTTTAAATTACCTATCAGGATAAAGCACTGTTAGCAAAATTTGGGGGCATGCAATTATTTCTCTAAACTCACTTTTCAAGTGCATATAGTAAAAAAAAAGTCTAAACACTGCAAATGTGTATGCATGACAGCTGCGTCTCCTTCCCACTACAGACCCTTTCTGCTCCCCAGACTCCTGGTGCGCAGCTTCCCCACGCCGGCTGCAGTCTATCTTATATTCTTCAAGCAATGTCCTGTGCATATATAAGCACATACATGCACATACACACATTACACAGTTACATTTTCTACTTCACGACGAATAAGTCTGCCTCATCCTTTCTCACAATGTATTGTACTTTCTCAGTTGTTGCTTTCTATTATTATTATAAACAATGGACCTCATCTTTCTTTGCCCACGTGGGTTGTTGTCTATACAAGATGCATGTCTTGCTGCCAAATTTCTAGATAAACCTAAAGCCACCGAGGTGGCCACAATTACACATCCACGTGGGGATTTCATGGAGGCAGCCAGAGAGATGAGCCTAGTGTTCTGGAAGGGATCAGAAACTGGACGCATAATTTGGTGGGAATCGGCATAAAGACGGTTTTTTTAGGTTCAAAAAAACGGAGGGGCTAAGGTGAGAATGCTTGAGTTCTCCAACATTTACAAGCAGGAAAGGAAGGAGACAAAAACAGAAAGTGAAGACACAAGAACAGAAAAGGAAACGCCGCATATTCTCACTCATAGGCGGGTGATGAACAATGAGAACACATGGACACAGGGAAGGGAGTACCACACACTGAGGTCTATTGGGGGAAATAGGGGAGCGGGGGAGGGATGGCATGGGGAGAATTGTCAAATGTGGGTGAAGGGTCAGAAGGCAGCAAAACACACTGCCACGTGTGTACCTATGTAACTATCTTGCATGTTCTGCACATGTACCCCAAAACCTAAAATGCAATAAAAAGAAAAAAAAAAGAAACAGTCACCGATAAGGGAGGAAAAGCAAGAGACAATGCAGCCCCCAGAGGCAAAAACACTGGTTTCAAAGAGAACAATGTAAATTCTGTCAAATGCTGTAAGAGTAGGATGAGAACTGGAAACTGATGATTTGAATTTGGAAGCAGTGGAAGTCAGATTCAGGGGCTGCAGGAAAAAAAAGAGGTAAGGAGGTATAGAAGGTTAAGTGTAGAAAACTCTTACGAGGAATTTTGCTGTTAAGGAAGCAGTAAGGAAGGAGAGCATGGGATCCAGGGGGACATTTTCAAAGCTGCGAGATAATTAAAGCATGTTTACGTGCTGATGGGAACGGTCTGGAAGGGAGAGGGTCTGAAGGAGAGGCGATGACACTGGCCTTGAGTAGGTGGGAGAGGAAAGGGCCCAAAGGAAAGGGCCCTTTGTGTGGGGCACAAAGGCAGAAGACCAGGTGGACTGTGGAGATGCCAGAGATTTCCTGGTGGGAATAAGGGGAAGTTCTTTTGTGCGCTATTCTATATTCTGAGTGAAATAAAAGGGATCTCGTTAACAGAGTGAGGAGTAAAAAGAAGAGCTGGAGGTTAGAGGCGGGGAAGAGGAAGTGAGAAACAGTCCTCTGGAAGACGGAAGGAGTGGAATAGAACACCGAAACACAGCCAGATTTCTGGGCAGGGCAAGGCTGGGCTCACGGATCTCTAGGAGGACCAGTAGGCACAGTTGTATGTTTTTTCCAGCCAGGTCCAGCTGGTTGGGTGCAAGTGCAGAGTAGTCTGCAAATTGGGTCTATCTGGAGTTCAGGTTTTGCCAGTGCAGTGAAGGAGGAGAGGGGGCAAAGGAATTGAGGGTGCCTGCAAGGGAGTCGTCAGAGAGATGGACGTGAAATCTAAGCTGGGTAAATTGAGAAGTAAGGACGTGATATAGGCGATGGGCAGTAAAAATATGTAACGCCAGTGGTTCCAAGGACTGGATGGGGCAGAGATTAACTGCAGTTACAAGACTAAAGGAGTTCAAAGTGTAGGAAAAGAACACCGGGGCGGGAGGCACTGAAGTCAAGATTTTGGACGTGGTGGTTATTACTTACGACAAGGTCTAGGGGATGATGGCAGAATTGGGGTCCAAGGTGACATATGGCTGACAGCTGTCATTGACCACACCTGTAATGCAGAACTCGAGGAGTCTGAACAGAGGTGCCCGCCCTGCTTGACCAGCTTGGCTCAGAAGTATCTGATCTGGGATTGCTGCCCCACGTGGGTGAAGCTCAAGACAGTTCTCTTTGGGCTTGTGACGGACCCGTTTGCAGAGCTCACCATCACCTTGTGCATCGTGGTGAACACCGTCTTCATGGCCATGGAGTACCATGGCATGAGCTCTACCTTCGAAGCCATGCTTTACATAGGCAACATTGTGAGTGCTCTGACTGGCACTGTCCTCAATGGTATGGCCGGGGCAGGGGTGGGGGCGGGAGCAGGGTGTGGTTCAGGTGGGGTGGGGCATGCCCTTATTGGATAGTGTGTTGAGCCAGTTAGCTGACAGCAGAGCAGCAGTGCGGGACACGTGGACACCAGGTTCAGGAGGTCAAGCGTGGGAGGACCCAGGCTGAGCTGGTGTGAATGGCTTTGGGATGAACGAGAACAGGAGAGCAGACCAAGAGCCTGGAGCCAGAGCAGCTAGTCGCCCGTTCCAGAACACAGGGAGGCCACTTGAAGTCTCTGGATCTCAGCTGCTTCTACCTTGAAATGAGGATAAATGTCACTTTTTCATCTAAAGACAGTCTTTGAACTTGTCAGTTTCCTTCCAAGATAATTACTTTTATGACTCCAATTAGCAGTAGGCACAATTTTCAATGCTGTCACTTCAGGACAAAAAGAGCGGGGGGAGGGGAAGACAGTGGGAGGGAGGGATATGGAAGCAAGGTTGCTGTTGTGACGAAACCATCAGGAAGTCGGAACTTTCTTTGGCATCAAGTTTAGACAGGATGCGACTTTAAATTTCCCTCCGTCATTGGCTAGTACCATTTACTCTTAACAAGATACAGTCCACCCTGTATTCCACTATATACTGAATAAAGTGTCTGACTCAGAGTGAGAGCCACGCTCCAACCTTGCCCCACTCACGGGGATAGTAATACTCAGACGCTTCTCACGGATTATCTCATTTTATTTTCACAATAACCCTATATGGTAGGTATCATTATTAGTCCCTTCCCAGATGGAAAAACTGAGATCCAGAAGGTTAAATAATCTTCCCAAGGTCATAGAGTTGTCTTAGTGGCCACACCAGAATGTGAATCCAGACAGACCGGCTCCCAAGCTCACTTTTCTTAACCTCTGATTAAGCCACCTCACAGGACCTGCTTGTGTGTGTGTGTGCACGCACGCGTGCTTTCAAACACACATGCACACATGGTAGGCAGAAGCTAGAAAGAGTCAATGTCCTGCCTTCATGTCCAAAGCAGGGCCCACTGCACTGGAGGTGACCTACTGGATTCACCACAACTGTCCAGCTTTGGGGTCCAGCTTCTTAAAGGCTGCAGATTTAGGTGGAGGGGAAAGGCCCAGAGGAAATGTGACTACTCTTCCCTAGAAACCACTCCCTCCCCCATAATCCAGGGCTGTGAAAGGGGCTGCAGTAGGTTCTGGAACATGGCGGAAGCAGCATGCCTCATGTTTCACAGCACCTAGGCTGAGGTCATATCCTAAAGTTGATACGGAAAGGGAAAATGGAAACAGAAGAGAATGCTTATTCCGAAGAAGTCAGCCTAAGACCACAGAGAGCCTTACGGAATAGACATTTGAGCCCACACCCTCATTCTACAGCTAGAGAAGAAGAAAGAGAGAGAAAAGGCCTTTCCCATCGTGTCAGAGCACAGCACCATTTTTTCTAATCGAGAAAAAAAGTTATGTGTTTGGTGCCCGCAATGAGTCAGGCACTTTGTGAATGTCATCTCAGTGTCACAACAGCACTATGAGACTATCATCACCCTCCCATCACAGAAGAGAGCGCTAAGAATCAGAGAGGTTAAGTGTCCTGCCCAAGTTGTATAACTGGTGAGAGTGGAACCAGGGTCGACCCAGGTCTCTGGAAGACACAAGACCTCAACCCCACCCCTCACCATACCACACTGACTTGCCTTCAAGGGGCCCCCCAAAAAATGCCCTTTGAATTACACAGGGGCAGTTTTGTGGCAAGAGCAAGTCACTTAAACTCTCAGCCTGTTTTCTTCCCCGTGACAGGGATGCATCCTCCGTTTCTCAGGCTGGTGAGGGGCTCAGAAAAAAGGATATGAAGGAAAAGCGCCTGACCCTGGTCTCTGCTTTCCTCCTTCTCTGTCTCCTTTCCCTGCTGGTGTTGTGTCACCTGAACCTGCTTCTGACCTCCCTCAATGTCAGAATGCTGTCCTATTTAAGACAATTAAAGACACACAGAGCCTAAAAGAATCTCAGCAACAAAGAATCACTGTTCTTGCTAGCCACTATAATTTATGAATGCATTACTATTGCCAGGCCCTTTGCTAAGAAATGCAGATGCATTCGCTTATTTTATGCCCATTATACAGATGAGGAAATTAAGGCACAGAGACGATGCGTTATTTGTCCGAGCTTACATAAACTAGGAAATGTCTGAGCTGGGATTTCAATCCAGGTCCGTGATGTCCCACAACCTAGGCTTTTTAACCACTGAACCAGACTGACTCTTCAAAGACGTAGTGATCTTATAATAATGATCTTAAAGACTGTCCACTTACTCCACTTCCACCACCACTCATATGGAAAAACCGCGGCATGCACAGCCCCTGAGAACGGTGCAGAAATTTCTCCGTTCTGCCATGTTGACTGTTCCCTTGGCCAAGGCTCCGGAGCCCACAGGTAACACAGCAAGTGATCGCAGCAAGAGGACCTGCTGTTTTGTAAATACGACGTGTTCTTGCTGCCATTTTTGTCGTTGCCCCGACCCCACAGACCCCGCCGTGATGGAAACTTGTTTCCGCTCCTAGGTCTTCACCGTGGTTTTTACCGCCGAAATGGTCTTCAAAATCATTGCCTTCGACCTATACTACTACTTCCAGAAGAGGTGGAATATCTTCGACTGCATCATCGTCACCGTGAGCCTGCTGGAGCTGGGCGTCGCCAGGAAGGGAAGCCTGTCCGTGCTGCGGAGCTTCCGCTTGGTAATGCTTTCCTCCCGATTTCCTGGCGAAGGTCCCACCCAGCCTCGGGGAGGACACCGGCCCTGGGGACTGCGTCAGCCCGCTCCCCCTTCCTCTCCTGGCCTTGTGGGAGGGAGCTGGGCACGACTCCTGGGCCACCGGACACTTGGGTCTGTGGTTCCCGCTTTCCGTTGACGCAGATCGGGGACGCATCTTCTCCTCTCTGGGCCTTGGTTCCCTCATCTGCACCGAGAGGGGACTTCCAAGCACTTTCCCCACCTCTTACCACGTAACGACAGCGATTATCATAGAGGCTAATACCTACTGAGCACACAATGTGCCAGGCATAGCGCCGGACACCTCATAAACCGAACCTCACTTTATGCTCAGACAACCCCGCGAGGCAGTTGCTTTTAAGATCCCCGTGGCTGGATGAGGGAAAAGAGGGGTTCCATGATGACCCCAAAGTCTCCCATCTGCCAAGCAAGCGAATAAGCCTCAGACCTGGATCTCAAATCCAGGTGGTCTGACTCCATAGCTCAGCCCCTTCCAGCCTCAAGGAGGTCATTCTCCAATTCCTTGTTGCCCCAATGTCTCCAGCACCCCCAAAGCCGCCTCCTACTGGCCCCACTCATGTGCAATGATGGCTCTTCTCCAAACTCAGCTCCAGGACGCCCTCTACAAGAGAAATGCCACAGGTCACCCACTTTGATCAGAGCCGCGTTTGCCAGCCAAACCCGTCAGATTCCCAGGACAGTCTGGGGTCACTAGGTTCTTCCAAGTCTCCAGGTCATGCGGAGGAAAGTTGGCATCTCGCTGACTCTTGGGAATAGAAGAGAGGGCTGGAGAATGTCATGGCTTGTTAACACAGGCCACCTGCTCTCAGGAATCTCTCAGTGTTAAATGGGAACCCCGCATCTAGCTTTGGAGCTAGATGAAACAAAGCGGGGTCTCCAGCAATCTCCCCAAACGCCACCTAAAAGGTTCTGACAAGTGTTGGGCATCCAGAGGTTGAAAGGGGTGCGTGGTTCAGGGCACGAGGCACTAGAACAGATCCGCTTGGGACCCTATCACAGGAGCCAGTGAGAGGGTGCTGAGCCCCTGAATGTGGCATACATGGTCTAGGGGTGGCCAACTCAAACGCCCATGCGCAGTGACATAGAGCCAGCCACGGAAGAGATTTGAGCACTGGATATTTGCCTCAGGTAGACAGGCAAAGATGACTCCATTTCACCCAGGCAGACCTGAAGCAGTTCATGACAGGTTTGAGGGAGGGAGGTTTACATAGAGATCAATGCGACTATCTCAGGCCAGGCACGGTGGCTCACACCTGTAATTTTAGTATGTTGAAAGGTTGAGGCAGGCAGATCACTTGAGCGTGGGAGTTTGAGACCAGCTTGGGCAACATGGTGAAACCCTGTCTCTACAAAAATTGAAAAACTTAGCCGGGCCTAATGGTGCATGCCTGTCATCCCGGCTACTCAGGAGGCTGAGGTGGGAGGATCACCTGAGACCAGAGAGGTGGAGGCTGCAGTGAGCCATAATTGCACCACTGTACTCCAGCCTGGGTGACAGAGTGAAACCCTGTCTCAAAAAAAAAAAGAGACAGAAAGATCGAAAATGAGAGAGAATGATGAGAGAGAAAGAAAAAAGAAACAAAGAGAACAAGAGAGAAAGAAGCAAGAAAGAAAGCAAGAGTTCCAGGAGGCTGAGGCAGGAGAATTGCTTGAACCCGGGAGGCAGAGATTGCAGTGAGCTGAGATCACGCCACTGCACTCCAACCCGGCACCTGGTAACAGAGTGAGACTCTGTCTCAGAAAAAGAGAGAGAGAGAGAGAGAGAGAGAGAGAGAGAGAGAGAGAGAGAAGAAAGAAAGAGAGAGAAAGAAAGGAAGAAAAAGCAGGCAGGTCTTTCCATTGTCAGAGTTTCTAATTTTCCATAAAAAGTCAGAAATCCAGATTTTCGTGCAAATATCTTTAATACTGGCTACTAATCCAACTGCGTGTCCTGAGAAGCAGCTGTGCCATGGACCGCTGGCTGATGATAGCTGCCTGAGCTGATGGTGCTGTCGCCATCCCAGGGAGGAGAGCAGAGTAGACCTGTAGGACTCTTTATCCGTAACTGGGAAATTTTAGATCAGAATTAAATCACATTTTTAGAAGGACAAATTTCTCTAGGTATCTAGAAAACGTTGACAAGAGGCAGGCCCCTAAGCTAGCGGTCAGTGTAAGGTAAGGTACCGATGCACAATGGTCAAGGGAGCGAGATTCCACACCCCCATGCCCTGGCAGGCCCACTGTTAGCTTTCTAATAAAATACGAACGTTTCTAGTACACTTGGGGAAGCAGAAGCTTGGTGTTTTAAGGTCTGTGTGCTACTTTTGTTCTGATCCCACAAGGTCTAAAATCCCAAAGAGCCAAAAATAGGCAGGTTTACTTCACAACCTCCCCCTGCAGAGTTCTCCAGGGGAATGCCCCTCAGTCCACCTCACTGATCTTCACGTGCTGATCAACGCACATTCCCCAAGCACATCCACCAACTACACACTTTCTTGGGGTCTATTCCACTTCCTCATGACCTGGCTTAGATTTCACGGCGCACCAATATTATTATGCCCTTGAAAACAAACTCAATCACCTTTCCCCTCTGCCTCTGCATTTTTGTGTTTGGCAAAACCTTACTGTAGAGGCTAAGTCAAATATCTCTCTCTGCATTGCCTGCACCTGAGCTATAAGAAATGCTGGAGAAAAACCACCTCCAGCTGGTCAGTTTCATGGTTTCAACTAATAGACTTTATTTTCAGGACAGTTTTTAGTTTTCAGAATGAAAAACGGTTTCCCTATTACCAACATCTTATATTAGTACCTACGTTGGTTACAAGTAACGTCACTGGTTTCCCACTGCTCTAAGAATAAAATCCAGACTCCTCATGATGATGCACTAAGTTGTGCATAATCAGGCACTGCCCAGTTCACCAGCCTCCCTCTTTCCCGCTTTGCTCCAGCCAGAGAGGCCTCCTCTCTCTCCTTCACACATAACAGAGATCTCCTTGGCTTTGGGTCTCTAGGTTTTTTTTCACTGTGCCTGGAATGCTTTTCCTCTAGTCTTCCCTCAGCTCACTTATTCTCAAGTGCATTCTGGGTTCAATGCACTAGTCACCTCCTTAGAGGGACCTCCTGAACACACTGTCTAAAGTTGGATTCCCTCATCAAATTAACCTGGCATTTACAATTGTCCTGCTGTCCCATGAGGCAAGAAACAGAGTTTCTTCTCTACTGTTTTATCCCAAGGGCCCAGCACGAGACCCAGCACAGACATAGGAACTCAAGAAACACCTGTTGATTGATGGAAGGAAGGAAAGAAAGAGAGGAGGAAGGAGAGAAAAAGGAAGAAATAAAAATTCTGTCTTTCTTCTCTTCCCATCATCGAAAGCCTTGCTCCATTAGTCCATTGGTCTATCCTGGTGCCAATAGCAGTCTTAATTATGCAGCTTTAAACATCTTTTGTCTGTAAATCAAGTAATCCACTTCATTTACTTCAAGAATATCTTGGCCTGCACACTTTCATATTCATTTTAGAATTCGTTTGTCAAGTTACATGCCCATAAAACTCTAATCGTTTTTCCCGTTACGGACTGCTATAATTGATAAGTCAATTTGGGAACACACATCATCTTTACATTATGCAGTCTTCTGATCTATGAAGATAGTATACTCCCTACACTAGTCTTTCAATAAAGTTTAAAAATGTTTCCATAAAGTTTTCATAATTTTCTCCATAGGATCTTGCATATCTTTTTAAACATGCTTTTCTAGCATTTTTGGCTAGCATTTTGGTATTAATCTGAACTTCTGACATTTTATGGAAAATTAGAAACTCTGACAATAATGGACAAGCCATAGTCCCTTCCTCCCTCCCTTCCTCCCTTTCTCTCCTTCCTTCCCTTCCCCTCTCTCTTTTTTTCTTCCTTCTTTCCTTCCCCCCCTCTCTTTTCTTGTTCCCTTCCTCCCTTCCTCCCTCCCTTCCTTCCTTCCTTCCTTCCTTCCTTTCTCTCTTTCTTTCCCCCCCTTTCCTTCCTTCCTTCCTTCCCTTCCCTTTCCTTCTTCCTTTAATTGTCTTTGCCAGGTTTTGGTATCAAGGTACCAAGATTATACCAATTTTTATTTTAAAAAAACTAAGGGGGCTGGGTGTGGTGGCTCAAGCCTGTAGTCCCAAAATTTTGGGAGGCCAAGGTGGGTGGATTGCTTGAGGACAAGAGTTGGAGATCAGCCTGGCCAACAGGAGGAAACCCCATCTCTACTAAAAATACAAAAATTAGCTGGGTGTGGGGGCGCACACCTGTAATCCCAGCTACTTGGGAGGGTGAGGCAAGATAATTGCTTGAATCCCGGAGGCAGAGGTTGCAATGAGCTGAGATCACGCCACTGCACTCCAGCCTGGGTGACAGAGCGAGACTACATCTCATTAAAAAAAAATTAAAAGAAGGCCAGGCACAGTGGCACAATCCTGTAATCCCAGCTACTTGGGAGGCTGAGGCAGGAGAATTGCTCAAACCCAGGAGGAAGAGGTTGCCGTGAGCCGAGATTGTGCCATTGCACTCTAGCCTGGGCAACAAGACCAAAACTCCATCTCAAAAATAAGTAAATAAATCAATGAAAAAGATAAAACAAAGTTAGCTGGGCATGATGGCATGCACCTGTAGTCCTAGTTTGGGAGGCTCAGGTAGGAGGATGACTTGAGCCCAGGAGATGGAGGCTGCAGTGAGCCAAGATCCAGCTGCTACACACCTCGAGTAAAAGTGAAATTATTTGCTCCTTGTAGGTTTGATAGAATTTACTAGTAAAGCCAATTGCAGTTCGAGATTTTTCACTGCCAGTTTAATTTTCTTAATGGCTATGAAACTAGTCAAGTTTGCTATTTTTCAAATTGATTTTAGTAAGTGATGTTTTTCTAAGGACTTCCTTTTTTCTAAATTTTCAAGTTCATTGGCATACATTTGTGCACACCATGCTCTTATCTTGAGAGTCTGCATCACCTGTACTTATGTCACCTTTTTCCTTCATGACTGTGCTTTCCTTCATTCTTCATCAGTCTTGCCAAAGGTCATCAACTTAAGTTTTTCCAAGAACCAACTTTTAACTTGTTGATCCTCTCTGTGTCATTGATATTTTTCTATTTCAATTAATCCTGCGCCTTATCTTCATTACATTATCCATTCTACATATTTTGTTGTGTTTTAACTTCTTAGGATGGAATTTCCCATTTATTTCCTTTTCCATTATTTTCACTTAAGACTTCAATTTCCTTCTGAAAATTGCTTTAATGTGTATAATTTTCTTAGTGTTTGGTTCTAAATATTTCCCAATTTCTACTTTGATGTTTTCTTTGACTCAAGCGTTAACTAGAAGCATAGTTGGTTTTTGTTTGTTTGTTTGAGGCGGAGTCTCTCACTCTCGTTGCCCAGGCTGGAGTGCAGTGGCACAATCTTGGCTCATTGCAACCACCGCTTCCTAGGTTCAGGTGATTCTCCTGCCTCAGCCTCCTGAGTAACTGGGATTACAGGTGCCCACCACCACGTGCAGCTAACTTTTGTATTTTTAGTAGGGACGGTGTTTTGCCATGTTGGCCAGGCTGGTCTCAAACTCCTGAGCTCAGATGATCCACCCACCTCGGCCTCCCAAAGTGCTGGGATTACAGGCATGAACCAGAAGCATCGTTTTTTAAAAATTTCAAAACACATGGTGTTTCTAGTTATCGTCATGGCACTGAGTTCTGGCTTCGTGTATCCTTAAGATTTTTATGTGTCTCTTGCACAGAGCAGACAATCAAATTTTGGAGTCTTATTCAGTTCTGACAATTCAGACCTGTCATTTGCTACACAAAGTACTTTCTTTGACAGAGTTCTCGATTGTTCTTTATTTCTTTGCTTTCCTTTCACCATGCTTTTCTCTTGCAAGAGAAACTGTGGCTACACCATTACTATAAGCTTTGCTAAGAATTGTTTCATTTAATTGGAAAATTTATGAGTGAAAGGCTTTTTCTGTCAGGGATTATGGTTTCTTTTTCTTTTTCTTTTTCTTTTTTGAGACGGAGTTTCGCTCTTGTTACCCAGGTTGGAGTGCAATGGCGCGATCTCGGCTCACCGTAACCTGGGTTCAAGCAATTCTCCTACCTCAGCCTCCCGAGTAGCTGGGATTACAGGCACGCACCACCATGCCCAGCTCATTTTTGTATTTTTAGTAGAGACAAGGCTTCACATTGTTGACAAGGATGGTCTCGATCTCTTGATCTCGAGATCCACCTGCCTCGGCCTCCCAAAGTGCTGGGATTACAGGCGTGAGCCACCGCGCTCAGCCGGTTTATTTGTGTTTCAGCCAAAGCATTTAGTCCACTTATTGTATTGTTATCACTGATCTACTTGGGTGTGTGTCTATCCGTAGATTTGAGGCTGTTTCGCCTGCTCATGCTCTCACACATGATCTCTCTATACATATTTATTTTCAACTGTTTGTTTTTCCTTGTCTCATTTTTTTCTTCTGATTTGGAAACTAAATATTCTGTTTTTACTCTTTGAGTGGTTACCCTATAAATTACAGCATAAATTAACTCTCCATTAGTTAACTTAAAGCCAAAAGTTAGCTAAAATCTCTACCCTTCCTCCAAGACAATTTTTCATTCCAGGTATCCTTTCCCAATTTATTATAATGATAAGTATTTTAATTCTATCTTGTTTGTACATTTTTTATTAATGAGAAATGATGCTATTATGTAAACAATCCCCAAAACTGAGTAACTTACCCCGATAAAAGTTTATTTCTCACTCATATCGTAGCCTAATGCAAGCAGACAGCTCTAGGTGGGACTCCAAGAAGTGACTTTGCCATGCCTGAAGAAGGATAGGATAACCCTCAAAGTTTTCCTCCCACTTGTGGAAATATGCAAAGCCAAGGTTTGTTTTAAGGTTTAAACAGTGAAAGGCTTTTGCAGCCAGGGATTATGGTTTATTTCACGATACAATTACTTCAGAAACTGAGATGGCTTCAGACCTGTCATTTGCTACACGAAGTGCTTTCTTTGACAAAGTCTCAATTCTTCATTTCTTTGCTTTACTGTCCCCACGCTTTTCTCTTGCAAGAGAAACAGTGGCTACACCATTACTATAAGCCTGGCTTGCCAAGGTTGTTTCATTGAATTGGAAAATTTAACTGGTTTTCAACATTTGAAGACTTAATCTCATTGCTCACTGCCTGGAATCTGGAAGCAGTATGGTTCCCTAAATCATCAAGGCTCTAAACTTCTGGATTATGTTTCCTTTTATTTCCTATAAACCAGCTAGGTCTTTCCTGAGCTCATCTCTTTCTTGTACTGTCTTGACCAACATAACCAATTACAACTGATCCGTACTAAGGTTTAACAAACCCTTCCCCTAGGGTTGCTGGGTCATGATCTGCCTCAGAATTTTTGCAAGCAATATTTTTGTTACTGAATAACATAGATTAACCTTCCAAGCCTTCTCCTATCAGTTTCCTTGTTGCCCACCACATAATCATTAAGCCAGTGCCACGTATTTGATGCTTTTGAAAAGGCAATACCCGGGCCGGGCGAGGTGGCTCACGCCTGTAATCCCAGCACTTTGGGAGGCTGAGGCGGGTGGATCACGAGGTCAAGAGATCAAGACCATCCTGGTCAACACGGTGAAACCCCGTCTCTACTAAAGATACAAAAATTAGCTGGGCATGGTGGCGCCTGCCTGTAATCCCAGCTACTCAGGAGGCTGAGGCAGGAGAATTGCCTGAACCCAGGAGGCGGAGGTTGCAGTGAGCCGAGATCGCGCCATTGCACTCCAGCCTGGGTAACAAGAGCGAAACTCCGTCTCAAAAAAAAAAAAAAAAAGAAAAGGCAATACCTTTTTTCAATGAACCAATTTATCCATCATTCAAGATAAGTGCAGCTAGCTGCAGTGATACCCTCTAAATCTACAAGTTAACATAATAGAGATTTGTGTCTCACAGCACATTCAGTGCTTGTTGGGAAGCTGTCCTGGGAGTGTCTGCTTCAAGTAGTGACTCAGGGATCTAGGATTATCCCATATTGGGATGTCACCATCTTCAATTAGTGACACTTACAGTGAACATGGAAAGGAAAGAAAAGGTGCAGGGGGTTTAATGACTATGCCTAGCAGTCATGTATATTACTTCTGTCTCCATCTCCATTCCACCAGCCGGAATCCACTAACATGACCCCAACTATTTGCAAGCAAAACTAGAAAACAGTCGTCCTTTGTGTCTGGAAGGGGAAGGTGAATGGAAACCGTATAACCAGTCTCTTCCACATCTCATAAGACATTGTTCTTGTGTCCACTCAATGTTTAGATTCATTCTCATACTCAGCACTTTCTTGCTCTTTATACCTTTGTTATGGAGCCAGATGGGGTTCACTGCCCAATGCACCAGAAGCCAACACTATGATGCTGGAAGCCAAGACTATGACACCAGGTTTTTGAGAAAAGAAAAGCTTCATATTGCCAGCTCGCAGTAAGGCAGGAGGTCAAGCTCAGCTCTGTCTCCCTGTGCTATCTGCAAGGCAGTGTTTTTATTAGAAGATGTTTAGTGAGTGGATACCGGTATTTCCACATTTGGAGGAAGGGAAGGGGAGATTTGCAGAGTCCCTGGCCATGCACAGTTACCACTTCATGCTAACTCATGGGTTCCATGTGCAAATCTGGGGGAGTTAGTATGTGATATGAAGTGGAAATTCAGACAGTGACATCAGCAAGCTCATTCTGCACAAACTCCAGTCGGCCATCCTGGTTCCAATTGATTTCAGCCCATTTTTCCCTCATCTCACAAGGGGAGGGAGTTTCAGTGTCCCAGCAAGTTGTTTCTTTACCTATCTGCTATCTAAAAACTCAAGAATTTTTGAAAGTTGCTGATTTCTTACTCTTTGGGACACAGTTTGAGTTTCAGATTTTCAGTGAGTTGTTTCTAATCTGCTATCCTGTAAGCCTAAAAATTTAGTCATTGATTTCTTTAACTCTTTGGGGCACAGTTTCACCTCTTGTTTATTACACATTACTTCTGGGATCACTCGCTATGGCAATGACCTCTCTGTTTCATTTATCTGAAATTTGCTCTTCAGTTTGCCGGTGTCTTTGAGAGGTATTTCTTATGAATGTAAATTCTAGTTGATGCTTATTTTAACTTCCTTCAGTGAAGATATTATTTCACAGTGTCCTAGCCTCCGCTGTTGCTAAAGAGCAGTCAGCTTTCAATTTAACTGTTATTCCTTTCTTTCTGGATGCTTTTAAAATCTTCTCTCTGCCTTTGGTGTTCTGCAGTTTCACTGTAATATGTCTAGGTGTGGAATTCTTTTCATTTATAATGGTTAAGCTGCATTGACTTCTTGAATCTTAAGATTTATCACTTTCTTCAATTCTCGAAAGTTCCCAGACATATATGGACAATTATAACTTCCACTCCGTTCTATTTTTTCACCTTCTGGACTTTGATTAGATAGATGTTAAACTCTCTTGCTCTATCTTCTATGTCTCTTACCCTGTTTTGATATTTTTCATCTTATGTCTCTGTGGGTTACATTCTGAATAATTTATCTTGATATATCCTCAGTTCACACTCTCCCAAACTATGTCAAATCTGATGCAAACCTTCTCCAGAGTATTTTTAATTTTAAGTATTATATTTTTCATTTCTAAGAGTGTATTTATTTTTCACAGCTTCTTATTGTTATCTACAGTTTTTTATTCTCTGCACACAGTTTCAAGTTATTTTATTTCTTTAACATATTATACCTAATTATGCTGTTATCTCTCACTAACAATTATATCATCTGAAGAAATGGAATGACTATTTCCACCTCTGTGGTTTCTTCTGGATCTCATTCACTCCTGGTGACTCATTCCTTCTGTTTTTATTTGTTTTTTACTGCAACTCTTAAATGATTTTGAGGGAATGCTTTGAAATCTGGGATAAAGGCAAGTTCCTCCAGAGAGTATTTGCACTTAATTCTGCAGAGCACTTTGCAGAATTGCTCTAACTTAAATTCTCGACTTAATATACCTAGGTAGCGTGAATTCCAGCTAAAATCCTGTACGAGCACCAGTGCGCTGTTCCAGATTCTCAGTCAACTTGCCTCTTGTAGCTGGTACCTAGCACCAGCCATCCTTGCATTCTCCTGGGCTTGTTTGTGGTTCTTCCTTACACGAAGGGTGTAGCTCTTTGGGATCTAGTCTTAAGGCAGGGAGAAATTCCTGCTAGGCTTACTTCCTTAGGCAGGCCATGCACTATGCTTCCTGCTACCAGTTACTAATGCTCAGGTTTTATTTGTGTCTATCAGCTGCCTCTGTGACCAGTCCACAGAGTTGTTAGAAGTCCTGCTTCCCATATTTGGAGAGTAATTTCCAGATTAGGTCAAAGGTGAACGTGGACTCCCTCTCCTCCATCACCTAAAGAAGCATATATAGCACTTGCTGTATAAGAGGATTAAACCTCCTCCCATGGGATTTACTCACTGATATGTGGCTGATAAAATTGTTGCTGCACTGTCCCGTTCAGCATTGCATCCTGGCACCTAAGCCACAGCCTGGCTCTTAGTAGGTGCTCCATAAACACACCCTGATTGATAGACTGACAGTTGAGCTCAGATTTTTTTCTTCTAACAAATTAGAGAACCATACAAATGTATTTTAAAACATTCATACATTTTTATGCTTGATGCTTTTGCTGTTTTGTGAGATTTAGCATATTTGAGTTTACAATGAAGACTTTTTGGATCTTCATCTTTTCTCAGTAATGAAACCATTAGTTCTATGGCAGCAAGAACCCACATACCTCTCTGCATATGCATACACCTCACAGGCCAGCACAGTACCACGCACGTGCACGGCTGGTGTTCCGGGGGTTAGGTAGGTTGGTCAATCAGATGAACATATGAATGCTGGGTCCATGAAATCATGGACACTTGCAGTTTCAAAGCTGGTGGGACCAACAGTTGTTGGCCACCGCCCCAAGATGAGAAATGCCCTAAGAGATGTTTGCCAAATCAAATGCAGAGGGTCATCCTCTACCCGAAGGAGGCTGGTCTCTCTTCAGGTCAAAAATAAGCTTGTTGTTACTTATTTGTAAGCCCCATCACGCCCACCCCACCTCCGCGGAAGAGGCCCACATTCAGGAGGGATCAGGCTTGTGGCTGTGAAACAGAGTACAGATGGCAAGGCCACCACCCCAGTGTAAGACCCCGAGTCAGCCACAGTCAATGAAGCACATTGATACTTAGGAACCACAGAAGGCTGATCATATTTTTGAGTAATCGATAGCCTAGGGAGAAAGGTCTCCGAAAACAGCTCCCAGAAAACGCCCTCGTTTAATGGGATGAGATGCCTTGTATTTTTCCCGGGTCTTTGGTTTCCAGCCAAAACTTCAGATGAAAGGTGATGAGCACAGCTACCAAAACCTGACAGTCCCTGTGTCTCTGCAGCTGCGGGTCTTCAAGCTGGCCAAGTCCTGGCCCACCTTAAACACACTCATCAAGATCATCGGAAACTCGGTGGGGGCACTGGGGAACCTCACCATCATCCTGGCCATCATTGTCTTTGTCTTCGCTCTGGTTGGCAAGCAGCTCCTCGGGGAAAACTACCGTAGCAAGCGGAAAACTATCTCTGCGCCCCACGAAGAGTGGCCCCGCTGGCACATGTGCGACTTTTTCCACTCTTTCCTCATCGTCTTCCGCATCCTCTGCGGAGAGTGGATCGAGAACATGTGGGCCTGCATGGAAGTCGGCCAGAAATCCATATGCCTCGTCCTTTTCCTGACAGTGATGGTGCTGGGAAACCTGGTGGTGAGTGGTGAGCCCTGCTGGGGGCACTGCCTCCTGGGGAAAGGAGGCCTCTGGGTTATCGGAAAAGCTCTGGTGTGCATCTTTATGCCAGATTGTACTTCTCTGGTTGAAAAGTCTTCAAACTTTTCAAATTCATGTGGGATTCATTACAAGAAGCGTGCCTTGGGAGGTGGCCTGATTTGCAGGAATGAGAACGTATGATCAAAAAGGAAAGTCCTAGGTAGTGACACCAGGCAAGAGACTTAATCTCAAGCTCTGATTTCCTTAAAATCAAGAAAATAGTGCTTACTCGTGGGTTTACTAGGAGAATTAAGTGGCAGGAGATGACATATGCAAATTGCCTAATGCAATGTCCAGGCCAGGCAGGAACTCAGTAAATGGTAGCTATTAGTTATCGAGAGAAAAATGTCCTTCCCCACACAAGGGGGGCTCAGAAAACACTTTTATTCAGGGAAGTGAGAGCTGACTGATTTCTCCAAACTGCACAGGTCCTAGCTAGGAGCAGGGGAGAGGCTGCAGTAAGTAAGGGGTACAGTGGGATGAGACAACAGAGAGAAGCTGGTCACAGACAACATCCAAGGCCATGGGGCTAAGAACAAAATCTACTTCCAGGTTTGGAGGGAGCCGCTCTGGAGACTTACTTGCCAATTAGCCCCAGTACCCCTTCTCTGCCCCAGCCTGGCCTTGCCTCTGTTTGTCTCACCCTCTCTGGTCATGGGGATTCTTGCCCTCCTGGGACTGGCTGGCTGTATGGGAAGATTCGGTCTTCCAGAAGCCCCTTTCTTATTGCCCTGGACATCAACCAACTTGGATTCTTTCCTCATGAGAGTTTTTTTTTTTTTTTTTGAGACGGAGTTTTGCTCTTGTTACCCAGGCTGGAGTGCAATGGCCTGATCACAGAAGAAAGCTAAACCAAGAGCAGGGAAGAAACAACAAATTCAGACTCTTTAGTCTTTTTCACCCTGGCCCCTGAGCCAGAGATGCCTCTGCTGGCATCCCAGAAACTCTGTTCCTCCAGGCTGAGCCCACCACCGCTGCAGAGCCACAGGTGCCCCTTACCCCAGGCAGGGGAGTCTGCCCCTCTGAGCAAACTTGTATCACTTCTTGTATCATTTTGTCCTCACAACCACTCTTCACCTGCTCTCAAGTGAACAGCGGGAAACAGTGACACATGCCCAGGATTCCAGAGTCAGGAACAGAACCCAGGGCTTTGGCACATGAGGGTGGTCACAGGAAGGGCCAGTGCCTTCTCTCTGTTGTCCCTAAATGTCCCTCTGCTCAGCAGGGGGCTCCTCCATTATGGTGGAAAATGTGCTTCCAAGCCCCGCCCACTGAAGCAGCTCGGTCTGGGATGTCCCCAAAGCTCCCCTCTACTGCTCTCAGAATGTCTATGCCCCAAAAGGGGCAGCATCCCGGGTAGGCAGGGAGAACCCAGGCCATGGCTATCCTGCCAGCCAGCTGCTAACCTGGTGGGCCATTGTGGGACTCAGCTTAGTGATTGATCAATCTTCCCTTCCACTCCTTCTCCTCAGGTGCTCAACCTGTTCATCGCTCTGCTACTGAACTCTTTCAGTGCAGACAACCTCACAGCCTCAGAAGATGATGGGGAGGTGAACAACCTACAGGTGGCCCTGGCACGGATTCAGGTCTTTGGCCGTCAAACCAAGCAGGCCCTTTGCAACTTCTTCAGCAGGCCCTGCCCGCTCCCCCGGCCCAAGGCAGAGCCCGAGCTGGTGGTGAAACTCCCACTCTCCAGCTCCAAAGCGGAGAACCACATTGCTGCCAATGCTGCCGGAAGGCTCCCCGCTCCCAGAGGTCCCAGGGATGAGCACAGTGACTTCGTCGCTAATCCTACTGTGTGGGTCTCTGTGCCCATTGCTGAGGGCGAATCCGATCTTGATGACTTGGAGGATGATGGTGAGGAAGATGCTCAGAGCTCCCAGCAGGAAGTGATCCCCGAAGGTCAGGTAAGAGTTCTCCCCACGGGACAGCCACAGGCAGTGGGGAGGGGCCTCAGGGCTTGAGTAACACAGGGCAAAAGGGAAATGCACAGGAGACTTTGATGTAAAGAAGCTTAAGCCATGCCAAGCTTTCCAGAGGAGATGGTGTTTGAGAAGGGCCTGGACAAAAAGGTCAGAATTCCCCAGGCAGGCAAACAGGGAGTCGGGGGCTCAGGGCAGCAGGTGAGCAGTAGGCCATCTTAAGGTGTTCGGGAATTGTCTTTCACACGGCTGCCCCTTTCATTCCACCCAGCCTAGGCTCTGTGCATGAGATGCTGATGAGATTTCTCTAAGAACAAGATGTCCAAGAGCAAGGTTCAGCTAATCTTCACCAGCAACCTAAGAAGTCCTGATTCTTATGTGACTCATTTGGCCAGCTTTTCCCCACAAGTGACATCGTAGGGAAATGACACATTCCTTTTGGCACCAACAAATTTAAAGCACATTTAAGCCATTTGACAAAACATATTTTTAAGTACTTGGCACCATTCCTTACTACCTTAAGCTGGTATATCAACCCTCCTTAACCTCTTCTCAGTAACTGAGGGCATGCGCCTCTGCCCAACGTGGGAAGGCAAGGATCCCTGTGGGGCCTCAGGAACACAGGGCTGCTGGCCAGGTCACTAAGTGGTCTAGAAATGCTTTGGGTCTGGAGCTCTCCCATAGCCTTCTTCCCTGCAGGTGTCACTTGTGTTCCAGCAGCTACCGTTATCAGCTGCCATATTTTACATGCCTTTGTCTGGGTGACAGCAGAGGGCAGGGCATCACCATCCCCGGAGTAAAGGACATGAACTCTATGACAGCTGTCTGCCACTCAGAAACATTTTCAGTTACTTTGGGGCTCTGAGGGAGCTCCAGGTGGCCAAGTTCCCTGCGATTCTGACCTCTGGACAAATAACAATGGTCATGGCTAACATCTATTGAGCCAAGCACTTCATGCAGAGTGTTTCGCAAGCACCAACATGTCTAGTCAGTAAAACAGCTGAGTGATGCAGACCTAGCCTTCTCAGTTTTGAAGATGAGAAAAATGAAGATCAGAGAGGTTAAACCTGCCTGAGGTCACACATCTTATAACTAACGGAGCCAAGGATAAAACACAGATCTTTGGGCCGGGCGTGGTGGCTCAAGCCTGTAATCCCAGCACTTTGGGAGGCCGAGGTGGGTGGATCACGAGGTCAAGAGATGGAGACCATCCAGGTCAACAAGGCGAAACCCCGTCTCTACTAAAAATACAAAAAATTAGCTGGGCACGGTGGCGTGTGCCTGTAGTCCCGGCTACTCAGGAGGCTGAGGCAGGAGAATTGCCTGAACGCAGGAGGCGGAGGTTGCGGTGAGCCAAGATCTCGCCATTGCACTCCAGCCTGGGTAACAAGAGTGAGACTCCGTCTCTAAAAAAAAAAAAACACACACACACACACAGATCTTCGTAGCTACAGTCTTCATGCTCACTTCATGCACATGTATGTCTGTCTGTCTGTATGTGAGTTGCATATCCTTCAAATTTAGAACTGGTCGTCTAAGGGTGGGACCAGGCTCCCAGCTGGAACCCTCTGTCACTAGCAGGAGCAACTGCCGCAAGTTGAGAGGTGTGAGGACCTCCTGACACCCAGGAGCCCACGCTCTGGAACATCATCTGAGGACCTGGCCCCATACCTGGGTGAGACGTGGAAAAACGAGGCTGTCCCTCAGGCCCCTGCAGAGGTAGGTATGTGCGCTTCCTAGAGAGGTTGGATAGCCAGCCGGGCACTGAGCAGTGGGCTGGTAGAGGGTGGAGGGTGGTGGTGAGGGTCGGGTCCAGACTGCACTCAACCACATAACCTCATTTTTCATCCTGGGAATTTTTAAAGCCACCCTCCCCGCAACCTCCTGCCAATCCGCACAGTTTCCACTTTCACCATGCCATCGCCACAGTCTCACTCCAGGACAGTCGTAGGGAGAGGAAGAAAGAGTGAGACTCCACAAGCTGTGGGACCTAAGACCAGTTCCTAACCCTCTCTGAGCCTCCATTTCTTCATCCATGAAAATGAATGGTAATGCCTATTTGGTAGGATTCTTTTGAGGCTTAAATGAGATGCTGCTTGTCAAATGTTTAGCTCCTGCCTGAAACAAAGTGCTCAGAAAATGACAGCCAAGAAGAAAGAGAACAAAAGGCGATGCACAAAGAACGTCACATATTTTTCAGAGCCAGCGAATAAGCGCTGGAGGTGCTCATGGAGGAGGAAGTCTTCCGTGGTGATTCTTCCTTGCTTTATTTTGCCCACGACATTTTCTCTAGGCAAAAACAGCCTGGGGCTGAGGAGAGGCTCTCTACAGGTGAGTCGTCAAGTGACAGCCCCTAGACTCTGAGCGGTACGATCTGAGGTTTAGGGTTGTCTCATAACAGGTGAAAAGAAATGCTGTGGCTTCACTTATAAATATTGAAGAAAACAGGGAAGCTACAGGGAAAGAGGCGTCTACAGAAGTTTAGCGTCTTTAATAGCACTGCCTTGGATTCAGGAGTTTAATTTGACACCTAGCCGCTGAGTACTGACTGTGTGACAGGCACGGGCTCAACAGAGATAAGGAAGACATAATTCATCCCCAAAGTTATCAAGCCCTTCAGCTTGAAGAATGTCAGCTGCTGGCTGTGTTCCCTAGGCAAGGCTGGCCACAGCAGGGTAAGATAAGAGGGAGGGCTGAGACGGGCTCTGGGGGCTGTGGGCGAGCATAAGCCGCTTGGTTCCCACTGGGCGGAGGCTGCCGCATTCTGCATGCGGATGTCGTGCTTCTTCCGAAATGCTCCGAGGACTCCCCCGGCTAGTTGTCCCTACTCGATGTTTTCAGTACACAGCTTCTGGGTGTTGGTTTTGTTTTTGTCTTCTTGCCCATGACCCTGGCTAGGCAGGAGGGGCCTGACAGCGACAGATGGGGACCCGCCCCACCATTTGGGTCCATTAGCCAAGCTATCAGGTTTACTAATATGAGAGCAGCTTCAACTCCTAATTGAATTCATCTGGAGACATTACAGGGCTGGAGCTGCCAGGAGGGCAGCAGGCCCCTGCAGCAGCACTCCGTGATTAAATATTCAAGCCCAGTGAATGCTGAGAGTCGTTATGGTGTAATTACGGTGTCTCGGGCCATTGCCAGCACTCCATCAGGGGCCCAAAGGTTTACAGCCTCACACAGCTAAGCCTCTGGGGCTCCAGGGAGAACAGCAGTGTTCCAGGCCTCAGCTGGCCAGGCACCAAACACGGGTGCAGTTGGACCGGCCGTGACCGCATGAGATTCCCCAGGCCGGGCGGAGAGACGAGTTCAATGCCCTGGGCTTCTCCCCTGCAGGGAGTGGACGACACAAGCTCCTCTGAGGGCAGCACAGTGGACTGCCCAGATCCTGAGGAGATCCTGAGGAAGATCCCCGAGCTGGCACATGACCTAGAAGAACCAGAGGACTGCTTCACAGAAGGTAAAGGGACAGCCACAGGCCCCTCACACGGATGTTAATTAGGGCCAGAATCCAGTTGAGCAAACACTCACCTGGGCACCTCTGGGTCCAGGGCGCTGGCCTGGGGTCCACAGGAGACAAACAAGCCATGCCTACTTGCTGCCTCACTGCCAGGCTTGAGGGCGCCAGCATCAGACACACATGCCCCAGCTGGCAGCAGCCTGGCTGTGGTATCTGCATCCCATGCCCTGTTGGACACCACGGAGAGACGTGTGCTTTCCTAGTTACCCTCGAAACCCCTCCCTGAGTTCTAAACCAGACCTCTTGGTCACCACCATAAACACCACCGTGAAGGACCCAGAGGAGGGCCGTGATGTTCCTGCTTCCCTCAGTCTTTGGTTTAGCTCTCAAACGAAGAACCTGTGTCTTAGTCATCTTTCTTCTGTGTTTAGAGCAGTGAGGGACATTATATTCTCAATAACTACTTGTGCAGTGAATGAATCGAGAGTCTGTTCTACGAAGGGAATGGTGGCCTCAATGGTTTCTAAAAACACGTAGACAAAACACTTTAAACACTTGAGTTTCTATTAATAGCTGTATTTGATCCTGGGATGGGCTGGACCCAATCCCCATCCCAGCCATGCCATGGCCCCTCAGTTCAGCTTGGGCTCGGAGCCCCCTCAGACACTCCCAGGCTCATAACCCGTAGCTTGTCTGTTTTCCAGGTATAGGTAGGCAGAAGGACAGGGACTGCTGGTACCATCTGTAAGAAGGACAGGGCTAGGAGAACATCAGAGTGGGCAAGACTGCTGATGGAGAGGAACACCTGCAGGCCTGGATTAAGGGACTGCCTGGAAGGGACCCCTCTTCTCCAATACTCCAGGAAAGAATCCTTTTCCAAGGGGATGATGAGTGGGTTTCCTAGCAGAGTGGTTTCTCTGCAGCAGGAGCAGAAATTATCCCCTCTGCCCAGTGGGCATCACCCACCATCAGCCACCTCTCCCCACAGGATGCATTCGCCGCTGTCCCTGCTGCAAAGTGGATGCCACCAGGAGGCCATGGGACGTGGGCTGGCAGGTGCGCAAGACTTGCTACCGTATCGTGGAGCACAGCTGGTTTGAGAGCTTCATCATCTTCATGATCCTGCTCAGCAGTGGATCTCTGGTAAGGGAAGGCACAGTCCTTGACCCCAAATCCTCCAGATAGGAATCTCCTGCAATCCAAAGACCCTGGAGCTGCATTGGTAGGTTCTCCTGACTCCTGAGCAGAAAGTCCCCTACCTGTCACTAGAAGAAGAGCTGCAGACCAGGGTAGGGCCCCTCTTAGCAGCAGGGCACGGGCGGTGTTCAAGATGCCCGTGCCACGGCCTGCCAAACCTGGCTGCAAGCCTTTGAGTGAGAGAGTGTAAGCATCCCCCATAGAGATAGGGAAACTGACACTCAAAATGTTTAAAAGACTTGTCCAAGGTCCAGCTTGTCAGTAGCAAAACCCAGCTTTGCCTTTATTTAATCCCAAAGCCCCTGGCTTCCCATCCTCTGACTGCCCCATACACAGCCTTCTCTGAAGGCCTGTAGCACAAAGAGGACTAACTTTCCTTATGAAACCACTTCCAAATGCTCCTAATTACTCCTTTAAAGCTCACAGAAAATCATTACAGTAGCACTTCTCAACATTTAATCCCCCCAGGAGCTTGTTCAGATGCAGATTCTCATTCCATAGATCTGTGGCAGAGCCTGAGAATTTGCATTTCCAACAGGCTCCCAGGTGATGCTGGCGCTGCTGCCCTCAGTGACCCACACTTTGAGTAACAAGCCTTATGGGAATAGAGATTCCCAGTTAGGAGACACCTCTAAGGCCCTGGCTGATACTGGGCTTTGTAGAACAAAGAAGGAAGTTTCTCTCTGTACTATGGCTTAGCCTTCCTATACAATCTCAACTACTCCCCCAATAGACCAAGGTGGACATAGACACAGGCAGAGGCTTACCATCCCCAGTTGTCTGCATTTTCTGGAGGAGGAAGTCGAAGCCCAAAGGCATGAGGGGCTTCAGCTGATTAGTTGAAGGACTGGGACTACAGTCCAGAGTCACAGGTAATTAGTAGAAGGGCCAGAACTACAGTCCCACTCTTCTGATTCACGGCTCCCAGTGATTTCACTCATCTTAAGTCTCATGTGTCATTTACTGTCTAAAAGCCACCTACTAGGCCGGGCGTGCTGGCCCATGCCTGTAATCCCAGAACTCTGGGAGGCCGAGGAAAGCGATCACAAGATCAGGAGATCGAGGCCATCCTCGTCAACATGGTGAAACCTCATCTCTACTAAAAATACAAAAATTAGCTGGGCGTGGTGGCGCGCCCCTGTAGTCCCAGCTACTCAGGTGGCTAAGGCAGGAGAATCGCTTGAACCCGGGAGGCAGAAGTTGCAGTGAGTTGAGATCATGCTACTGAACTCCTGCCTGGCAACAGAGCAAGACTCCATCTCAAAAAACAAAAAACAAACAAACAAAAAAAAACACCTACGAAATATCTAGGCCTCCACCTAAATGCCAGATTGCCAGGAAGGGTGACAAAACTGCTTGGCATGTGGCCTCAGCCTTAGGGAGGAGCACAGGTGCAGGAGAAGGCAGGATCTGAGAGCTGGGAGGGAAACCAGGGCGGCCATGGTGCAGAGCCAACGGAGAAGAGAGTTTCAGGGCAGGAACTGGTCTGCCATCTTGGGTTCAATGGGGAAGGTGAGGCAGAGGCTACAGGTGCCCAGTGACCTGGCACAGGGCGGTCATTGTCCTCACAGACCTCAGCACAGTGCAGAGGCGGAGTTGCAGGGCAAGAGGGGGCTGGGCGGTGCTTTCTCCACATCTACACTCCTGTCCTTCCCAACCTCCTGGATTAAAATAATAACCGCATGTGCTGTGGGCCAGATGCTGTCCTCACTGCCTCACTGGCTTGTGGGCTTTCTCTCCTCACTTCTCTTCTCCGCTCTCCCTTGCTCCCTCTCTTCTCTCTCTAACCCCCTTCTCCTCACACCCCGGCCCGCCCCCCACATTCCCAGGAGGAAGCTCAGACCAGCAGCACTGTTCCAGCCCAGCCCGCCTCCCTGCAGCCCTCCCTTCCCTCCCATCTCCTTCCCCATGGGACTGAACAGGCTGGCACCAAATTTAGTCTTCTTTAGGCTTTCACTTTGAGTACCTTTTAAAAATAACATGCATTTTCATCTGACAAAGTAAAGTACCAAAAAAATACTTGGAAATTATAGAAAAAGGTAAAGAAGAAAAAAGTCATCCATTTCCCTATCACTCAGAGAGCTCACTTTGAAAGCATTCTGGTATACCTCCTTCTCATCTTTCTTATGCATAAAATATACACACATTATAAAAATAAAACCACATTCATGCATTCTATAGCCTCAGTAAATTTTCTCATATTATGTCATTTAATGGCTATAACATATTCCTTTATAATTTATTCAGCCAATGGTATGTTTACTTCTAATACACCTGGAATATTCCCTATGTGTGCTCCCCCAGAGACGCTGGATAATCTCCTGCCTTAGTCCCGATCCTAGACGCATAACTGGAAGCTAAGAAAAGATGCGGATTCAGTTGAAATCCGACTTCGGCTGATCCCATGGAAAGCACTGAAGCAGAGAGGGCACCACAGAGCTGTTCCACATTGAGAGAATGGAGACAGCCTTGTACACCCCGCCGCCAGTGTCCCTGGCTGAGGGCAGCCCTAGGGGGATAAGCATTTCCCAAGGTGGACACAGTTCCCTCCAGCCCTGCAAAGCCATTAGGTAAAGGGGGTGTCTGCATCGATGAACTCTTAGCAGGCGACACTCCCAGCAGATGAAGGATGGGGCACTGGCCCCTTAGAGGGGACCTGAGTGGGCACCAACGGCCTCCAGTGTCCTTAGGATAAGTGCTTGAAGGAGGACTTGCTGGGTTCCCGAAACCCTCGAGTCACACTGACAATTTGGCTTCACACAGGACTGGCCCGTGTGAAGAGTGGCAGCTCCCCACAGCCACAGCATCCCGGGGCTTCCCCCACTCTTTTCCATCTCCACCCGTCTGATAAAACACACACGGCTTCGTCTTTTAATTAGAATTTCCTTGATTACCACTGAGATAGAACATTCTTTTTCAGAGGTGTGTTGGCAATTCTTACTTTCATTTTTGTAAACTGCCTGTGAACATCCGTTGATGGTTTTATTTTTAAACAAAGTCACTGTTAGCATCCCTTTGGTTCACTTCCAAAATCCAATTTGAGAAGGTTTTCTTTCTCCCTTGCATCCAGCATCCCTGCAAGTATCAGCAGGGCTGCGTGTCCCTGTTGGCCCTGAAGAAGCCTTGCTTTGTAGCTCACAGTATCTCCTCCGCTATCCTCCCCACAGCAAACAAAATGCTACCGGCAAGCTGGCTACCAACTCCTCTTCCAGGGACTGTGGACAGGGCTTGCTGGGTTTTTATTGGTCTGGGCCCGAGTGCTGCGGGTCCAGGCACCTTGCCATTCTGCATCCTTTCTTCCTTCCAGGCCTTTGAAGACTATTACCTGGACCAGAAGCCCACGGTGAAAGCTCTGCTGGAGTACACGGACAGGGTCTTCACCTTTATCTTTGTGTTCGAGATGCTGCTTAAGTGGGTGGCCTATGGCTTCAAGAAGTACTTCACCAATGCCTGGTGCTGGCTGGACTTCCTCATTGTGAATGTGAGTGGCTCAGTGGGAACATGTGGGGTTTGGGGTCCTCCCCTCTGATTCCTGGCTACAGCTAGTGCAAAAGAAGCTCAGAGACCTGGCCGCCCTCATGGGCTACTACAAAGAAAAGCCTTGAGCCTTTAGTAAGAGTCTGAGAATAACCCTGCACACACCCCTAAGTGGTAAAGTCCAGGCAGCACATGATTGTGACACAATAGTCACCATCAGGTGACTTGTTAGGTCTCCATTCAGAAAGACCACTGCAATCCTCTGCATTTCACATCCAACGTGAGATGACGCGTGCCGCTCTCAGAAGTCTTCTGGTCCTGCATCCACAGATGGGGCTTCCGGACCTCAGGGAGCCGTGAACTGTGAGCGCAGAGCATCTTCCCACCTGCTGCTCTGTGGTCCTCACATCTGGCTACACTTTAGAATCGCCTGGGGAGCTCCAAAATATGCAGCGAACGAACACCACTACCCTAGAGATTCTGATCTTATTGGTCTTGGGTGGGGCCCAGGCATCTGTATTTTATAAATGCTCCAGGCATTTCCAAAGTGCAGCCGTGGTGAGAACCACTGGGCTCATACTGCTGCCTCCTCCCCAGTGGCACTGAAAGGAACAGAGGGCCCATTTGGAGAGGTAATGAGCTGGAGTTCATGTGTTCAGCTGCGACCAGCAACCCCTGCAGGAAGGAATGTACTGTGTGCTCCTCACATCAGACATGTGATTCCTCAGCATCATCTCTTCCTTGTCTTAACTACGACATTGCTCAGTCACTGTCTAGGCCCTACCTTCCTCAGTTTGCAACGTGGTTACCTGAGTTATTCGTTCACTGCCGCATAACCGAGGGTTCCTGCAAGCAGGGTGAGGCATGTGCTGTGTTTGTCTCTGCCTGCTCAACTCCAGCAGCTGCCAGCAGCAAGGTCTGCACGGCAGAGGTGTCAGGAAATGTGTCTGTATTTGGTGCTTGCCTCCTGAAGCTGGACGAGGTCCAGCACAGAACATCCTGTCCAGCCTCCTGTGCTGGCAGGTCCTCCACAGCAGGCCTGTGCATTCACTTCTCTTCTTCCCTGATGCCAATGCTCTAGCAGATTTAGGCCACGGTACCACAGGGATTAGCTGTGAGGCCTGAAACCTGAGTCACGAGCCATAATTCTGTGCATATAAAATAATTATCCATAAATGAAAGGAAAATTACTTATTCTGGTGCCGCACCCCTGTTAGGGGCACTGTCACTCCTGTCTGTCAGTCTCAGCAGTCTCAGTCCGCGTCACCTTCAACAGTCACGCACTCATTCCATCCATCCTCCTGTGATTCTTCCTTCCAACCATCCTTCCTTCCATACATTTCTCCTTCTGTCTGCCCGACCACTCAGTCTTCCTTTTTCCTCCCTCCCAAACATCCATCCATCTTTATTTCTTCCAGCTGTACGCCTCCATCAGTCTCTCTTTCCATCCATCCGTCCACTCCCATGCTTCTTTCCCTCTTCTCTTCTGCCCAGTCATTTACCCTACACTTCCTGCCATCTATTCATCATCCTTAACCGTTCTATCTTTCTTTCTTTGGTTCATTCTTCTATCCAGCTGTCCAGTCATCTAATGTCCGTCCACCCATTCGTGCATCTTCCATCAAGCATCCTTCTGCTGACTCATCCTTCCGTCCACTCATGCTTCCATCTTTCCGTTTTGCTTCAGCCATTCGTCTATCCTTCCTGTCTTCCACTTACCTGTTCATCATTCCTTTTGCTTTCATTCATCATCCATTCATCCATCCTATCAACCTTCCAATCATTCACTCATCTCTTCCATTCATCTGTTCTATCCAACTCCCCATCTTTCCATTCATGCATCAGCCATGTCACCCAGACGTCCATCCTTTCCCGTCCCCCCATCTCATCTATCCATCCACTATTCCCTTTCATACTATTTTCTTTCTTCATTTCTTCCATCCTTCCATTCAACTGTCTATCCTAAGGGTGATAAGGTACCAGTGAAGTTTGGGAGTAAGAGAAAGACATGATCATAATCAGATTTTCAGTGAAGAATAGATGCCTGGATGCAGTACTGGGGCCTGAAGATCACTTGGGAGGCTGGTGGGCTGAGCAGTAGGAATGGAAGGGGGCTTGGGTGGATGGACTTTGCTGGAGAGGCACCAGCACCTGTCTGCCGCAGCTGCAGATTATCCATGTGAGGCAGACTTCCCAGGGGGCTGAGCAGAAGACTGAATAGGATTCAGTGTGGCACTGACCCCAAACCTTGCCCTCAGGCAGCAAGGCAGCTGGGTTTCACCTGCTGGTGTCTGGAGCCTTGCATGAATGAAAGAAGGGGGTTTTTTGTATTCCAGTTATTTGTCCTGGTGGAATAAGACACTCATCCAAAGAACAGGCATTGCTTGGGGCTCCAGCACTCAATTTTAAAGCCCTTCTTTTCAGAAGCTCCTGTGTACATCCCACCTAGCTGCCAGGATACACTGAGCCTGAATTCAGCCCACCATCCATGGCGTGGCTAAGATCTCACAGGACGGGGTCATAGCGTCCATCAGACTCAAGCCCGTGTACATGACATCTCCCTGGCACCTTCATAGTTCCTAGCAAGGATGACCTTTTTTTTCCATATCAGTTTTTGTCCTTTGCCATCTTTGGACCACCACTTAGCTGACAGACCAACAAGGGCTTACAAGCTAATCAGCGTATCTCAGATATCTACCGAAGCTAGATAAAATCTCATGGACACATACCAGAAACGTCTGAAGAACTACAGAGCTATCAGAACTTTGGAATTCTCTTAGTCTGATTTTTTCATTTTACAAGGGACTACCCTGGACTAGGAGGGCATTAACCCAAGGTCACAAAAATATCAAGGCTCAAGAGGGAATTAGACCCCACACAAACCACTGTTCTTTCCACCCCACTTCTCTGAGCAAATATAATTGAGGCTGCTGTATTCCTCAGAACAGACCCTCAGCATAGCCCCTATGAGGGACCTCATGTCTCCAAGCCTCTAATAGTCAGTTTCAAGGTTCCTGAGGCCTGACTGCTGCCCCTAGAGAGGAAAGGATGAGTTGATTTAATACACCAGGAGCATGGTCACCTACAGACTAGGGGTTGGTGATGTTTGAGACTGAGTTTTTCTTGCTCAGATTGTTAGGAGAGTGATAAATAAAAAGTTTTAATAGAAGGGAAAAGACTGAACTCTTTCTAGACCTATCACTGGAGTTCAGAATAAGGTGGGAGCTAGGAAAACGGCTTAGCCGTGTAGGGATGGGAGGCCGGCAGGGAGTTCTCGTCTCCTTCCACCAGAACTGCCCTTCAGGAACCTAGAATGGTGTGTCTGCTCTGTCCTGCACTCAGATCTCACTGACAAGTCTCACAGCGAAGATCCTGGAATATTCTGAAGTGGCTCCCATCAAAGCCCTTCGAACCCTTCGCGCTCTGAGGCCACTGCGGGCTCTGTCTCGGTTTGAAGGCATGCGGGTAAGTCTGATCTTAAAACCTCTCTCATCTGGCTCATGCCTGTCATCCTGGCATTTTGGGAGGCTGAGTCCGGCAGCTCACCTGAGGTTAGGAGTTCAAAACCAACCTGGCCAACATGGGGAAGCCCTGTCTCTACTAAAAGTACAAAAATTAGCCAGCCGTGGTGGCATGCACCTGTAATCCCAGCTACTCGAGAGGCTGAGGCAGGAGAATCTCATGAACCCAGGAGGTGGAGGTGGCAGTGAGCTGAGATTATGGCATTGCCCTCCAGCCTGGGTGACAGAACAAGACTTCGTCTCAAAAAACAAAAGCCTTATCTGATCTGCAGATAACCCTTCCCCATTTTTGCCCTCCAACCCACCAACCCTGAGCTCCAGGCCCCACCTCCAAAGGTCAGTTCTGAGTCTTTACTTCCTGCTCTGACTTTGATGGCGCTGCAAGTCCTAACTCTCTTAGTTCTTTTTCAAGTCCTTTCGTGGCCCCCTTTTCCCTTGTCACCCATAAACTTCACAGCCACCAGGACTCAGACGTCACTCCCTTTGCTCTTAGTGAATGATCCTGAATCACGGCTCCACAGCTTCTATTATCTCAATCCCCCAACTCTGTCTCTTATTGCCAACATCTCCAGAACATCTCAAGTTCTCTGTCTTTCCATGGCAAATGAGTCTTTCATCCAATACTTCATTTAAAAGTAGTGACATCATCAGCTCAGTGCCTCAGCTGCCACCCACTGGAATGCCTCTTCTCTCCAACCTAATGCAATCAAGAGTTTTCAGATTTTTCTCTTCCATCCGCCTTATCTACCACCGTCAGCCTCCACCTTGCCCTCACTGTCAGGACAGAATGCTCACAGCCTGAGCTTTGTCTTAGAGACTGCTGATTGACACCCACCTCTTCTTCATGAGTACAAAGGGCTCCCCAGCAGAAAGTAAGGTTTTGCTTTGCTCCACTACCATTGGCTGTAAGCAGTCATCATGGCTTCAGAAACGAAAGTGGGCTTTTGAAATTAACTTGTGCCTTTACAAGCACTAGGAGCCGAAGACTAAAATCGTTTGAAATTTACCTTATTTTGTATCTAATAGCTTCTCATTTGCTTATTTACAAATAAGCTATTTTGTGAATATGGATTTAGGTTTCACTAGTTCTTGACCAATTCATACGTATATTGTATTTAAATTGCATTTGTGCTTCATGTGTGGTATTTACGAAGAGCAAGTCAAGGTTCTAGAAGGCTGTATGTGCAAGTACAACACGCACACACTCACACCTCTAAATGAGTGGGGTATGCTTGTAAACCCATCCATCTCCTCACTGCAACCCGCCCTGAATGAGGGTTAGGGAAGAAGGCCTAAATCCATCTCCAGCTGCTCAGTGTCTCTCAGTCTGCTGAGTCTGAATTACTGCACTAATTAACCCACTTCTCTTGCTGCTTCCAAAGGCCACTGGCTCATGAAGCAGCCTGAATGAGTATAGAAAGAGCTAGAATCCAGCAGAGGGAGTGGGGCATGGGGAGATTCCAGGTCCTTCTCTGTCTCCCACCAGGTGGTGGTGGATGCCCTGGTGGGCGCCATCCCGTCCATCATGAACGTCCTCCTCGTCTGCCTCATCTTCTGGCTCATCTTCAGCATCATGGGCGTGAACCTCTTCGCAGGGAAGTTTTGGAGGTGCATCAACTATACCGATGGAGAGTTTTCTCTTGTACCTTTGTCAATTGTGAACAACAAGACTGAGTGTGAGATTCAAAACTCCACCCGCAGTTTCTTCTGGGTCAACGTGAAGGTCAACTTTGACAATGTTGCCATGGGTTACCTTGCACTTCTGCAGGTGGTGAGTCAACCATGACATCGACCGTATCTCTTGCTTTGGCTGCTCAATAAGATGGAGAGTCTGGGTGGCCAGAGATGCTATGTGGGGACCTTGCAAGGAGTAGCAGTCTGTGTGAACTAAGGTCATTCTCTGTTCTTCCAGCCCACACCACGAGCCTAGAGGGCCTTCCTAGTGACTGTGATCTCATGGTGGTGCAATTACACAAGTGTGGGCTAGTAGAATAGCATAAAGGTGGTGACTTAAAACACAGTGCCTGTACAAAATAGACAAGGCATAGCCCCGTGTTCAGTCTTCAACTTCATATCATTTTCTTTTTTTTTTTTTTTTTTGAGACGGAGTTTCGCTCTTGGTACCCAGGCTGGAGTGCAATGGCGCCATCTTGGCTCATCGCAACCTCCGCCTCCTGGGTTCAGGCAATTCTCCTGCCTCAGCCTCCTGAGTAGCTGGGATTACAGGCACGCACCACCGTGCCCAGCTAATTTTTGTATTTTTAGTAGAGACGGGGTTTCACCAGGTTGACCAGGATGGTCTCGATCTCTTGACCTCGTGATCCACCCGCCTCGGCCTCCCAAAGTGCTGGGATTACAGGCTTGAGCCACCGCGCCCGGCCTCTTCACATCACTTTCTAAATGGTAATAAATCATATCTAATTAGATCTGTTGTAATAGGTTAGTGATAATGACAGTCAAACACATCCGTACCATCTTTCTTTCCTCATCCAATCGTTATTCCTTGCCTTCATCCACCTGTTCCCTCAGTCCTCTGTTTATTCAAGGGTTAGTACAATTACTTATACATCCGTCATGCAGTTAACGCTTCAGTTTCTACATTCCACCGATTGTTCTTGCATATATTCAACAAATAACCTCTGAGTGGCTCTGGTATGCCAAGCATGGTAACCCAGCCCTGGGAGACACAGCCCAGAACTGGCCTTGGACACTGATGCTGCGTGAGAGAAACAGACTAATAAGTGAATCAAAACAGCTCATCAAGTCCTGGAACAGGCCTAGGAGTGCAAGACCTGAGATGTCTTTCATGCACTGAACATGCTGGAAGGCACACCCAGGTTCCCGACCTCAATAATGCTAAAGCTGAAGGCAGGAATGTGGAGGTCTTCTATTCTCAACTGCTCCATCTGGAAGATGTGCCATTCTTACATCACGTGCATGAGGTGGGAAAGTGGCTGAGAAAATGGCAGCCCTGAGGGGGAAAACAGGCAAGTGCACAGAGCAGCCTGGTAGCCGTTGGCACTAGAACCAGACACCTAGACACTCAGTCCTCAGTCCGCACTACATTCTGGAAGGCTCTGTGTCTTTAATTCCACCCTATTCTTCACCATATGTGGAATTACTTTAGATCATCATATGGGATTGGTCAAGTAATGCAAGGGAACCTTCCCTTTTATTCTTTCTGCCCAAGCCTTTTCCGACTCAGGACTCTGCCCTCTCTCACTGGTTACCATGGCTTGGGAAGGGTCCAGTGTAGACGAATGGGCAGACACTGAGTGGCCTCTGTTCCTTGTCTCCAGGCAACCTTTAAAGGCTGGATGGACATTATGTATGCAGCTGTCGATTCCCGGGAGGTGAGTCTCAGCCCGCTGTGCCTGCAGCCCAACCCTCCGTCCGTGCATCCCACCCATATCGGTCTGCATTTGAAATGAAATGGAGGTGACCCTGGTGCTGGGAGAGGTGATCACCCCCAGCTTCACATTCTGCCTGCCTGCAGCACTGTCCAGCTGGCTCTCTATGGGTGTTTCAGCCACTGAGCCTATTCCCTTTCATGCACACTCCCCAGGCTTCTCAAGGCCTTCCTCTGCTCACCGTTGAGGAAAGCATCAGATAACCTCTAAGAGGCAGTTCACGTGAGCCACTCCCTGGACAGGGGTGGGAGCCCAGCGAGGGTAGTGGCTGGAATCAAGGGACTTCGGAAGGAATGAGGCAGAATCTCAGGAACTATCAAAAAAGCCAGGCTGGGGAGACACTGGTGGGGAATGGCCCCTTCCTCCTGTGGCAGGCACTGTCGATTTCCTGCCGCCTCTTCCCTTAGCCCATGCCTGATTTCACCTGCAGGCTGCACTTCTGATTCTGCTTGAAGACTTCAGGGCTTAGGAGCATGTTCAGCAGCTCCTCCCCCAAGGAATGGGGATGTAATGTCCCCAGAGGCAACCCTTACCGATAAGTTTTGGAGTCTGTAGACAAGTGCTCCAGCGTCCCTGTCCCTTGGTGATCCAATCCTGCATGTGCTCTGCACAGTCACTCAGAGGACCCAGCAGGATTGCGCTCCAGTTGCCCACAATGACGTCCTACTTAACCAACAGCCTCTTCATGGGCTCTTCTCCCGTTCCCGCTTTTTCTCCCTCACTCCCTCATTCCTGCTTCCTTGGATCACCTCCCGAGTAAATCACTGCGCCCAGGTCCCTGTCTCAGGCTTGGCTTTGACAGTGCGCCTGAGTGGAGACACCCACCTCCTTCCCACTGTAGCTTGTCTGGTCACAGGTCAACATGCAGCCTAAGTGGGAGGACAACGTGTACATGTATTTGTACTTCGTCATCTTCATCATCTTCGGAGGCTTCTTCACACTGAATCTCTTTGTTGGGGTCATAATTGACAACTTCAATCAACAGAAAAAAAAGATAAGTGGGGCCCAGGGGTTTCTGGTTTCCGCTGTAGTGGTAAGCCATCTATTTCCCGTTCCTCAGCCAGGTCTGGCCTCCCGACAAAAGCCAACACTCCTCACAGCCCTTCACTTTAATATCAGTGCTAACCCTTGCTCCCTAATTGCTGCTGCTGGGAGAGTTGCATTCTCTCTGCCAGCAATGCCCCCTCACATCCTCACCCAGGGTTCCCATCCCAAAGGGACCTTGGTCCTCCCAGCTGGAACCAGTTGTGTTAGATGTGTTCCAGGTAAGCCCTGGGAGAATACAAACAATGAAAGAAGGGGATCCAGAACTTGCTGCTCTGCTGGAGGCTCTGATCCCCACAAAGGACTGAGTCAGGACACCTCAGGAAAGGCGATGGCCCAGCACTGGCAAAATCCCAACCCTCCTTGGGATGGGGAGGAATGCTTGTGGCTCCAAGGGTGCCGATTCTGATGAATAGGAATTGAATTCCAGATAACCTCTTATGTTTACAAGAAAATAGCAAGGCAATAAAGGTATAAAGCACTTTCATACGATCCTTTCATTTCATGCCCTCCATACCCCTGAAGCAGATAGGCGCTGTTTTGGATTTGTGTCGCTGAGATCCAGAGGGAAAAGGAGCTATATGGATCAGTCACGGAGCACATGCAAAGCTGGGTTTGCATTTGTGACTCAGCTACTTGTGGATGGCTCATACTGGCAATATTTTAAGCCTCTCTGAGTCTCAGTTTTCTCATTCATTCAATGGGGGCTAATAATACCTACTCTCTGGATTGTAGTGAGAGGTAAACAAAACCCTGAACCAAGAGCACTGAGGTTAGGACTGAGCACATAGTGAGCACCAGACGCTGTTACTATTAACAATTTTAAATACACACCTAGTGGGGCAGGCATCCCACTCACAGGAAATCCTTGCCCAGGGTTCTGGGCATAAGAAGAGGGCAGGATAGGTCTGCGACAAGACAGTGCTGATCAGTGTGACCAGTACCCTGGGGAAGTTTGAGATTATTCAAGCAATCGTTTCTCCCATTTTACAGGATGAGGAAACTGAGGCCTAGAGACAGATTTCAGAGAGAGAGATTAGTCATGGAGGGAGATGAGCCAAAGACCAGGCTGGGGTCACCGATAAACTGCTGAATCCTTGGTCAGAATTCTCAGCATGACCTCACCCGGAGCTCACCTACACCCTGCCCTTGCTCTTTCCTTCTCTGCCCCACAAAGATGGTCCTCCCAGGAAGCGCTTTGTGTCCACAGATCTCAGGACTCCTCTCAGATTCCACAGATCTCAGCCCATTTCCCAGCATTTGCAGGGACTAACTTACGCAAGCATGCTGTTGAAATGGGTGGCTTTCAAATCGTGTCAGGAAGTTAAAGGTGAGAATTCGAATGAAGGAAATCCAAAGAGTCCCTAAAGAAAAACTCATACCCAACCCCAAGGGAGGAAGACATTTTTGGTGGTGCAGTTTCTGGCACCGTACAGCAGAGGGCAGTGTGACTGGCAGGGCCTCAAGTGAACCAAAGGTCCCTCCGAGACCAACGACCCAAGGATAAGGCAGTCATTGTCCTCAGCGCCTCCTCTCCAGAAAGGATTTGAGGACTTCTATCCTAGAGTCTTTGCTTCAAGGTCCTCAGGAAGTCCCTTGCTCCCTGGAAGGGACTGTGACTCTAGAAGCCCAAAGAACGTCACTGGAATGAACAGGCCAGATCTGAGGCTCAGACTTCAGCCAACACGTACCTTCTCGTTGAGTCCGGTTTCCCAACCCTCCCCACCCTCTATTTCTGGGTAGCATTTCTGGCTCCCCGGAGAACAGAAACTGGCTTTGCTTTAGAGACCCAGGCGGGGAGTCAGCAACGGAACTGAGTCCCACGGTTCTAATGCTGGTTGTGGCAAGACGCTGCTTGATGCTGGGCTTGGTGTGTCTATCTGCAGAGGAGGGGAGTAGGCTGATGTGATCCTTTCTCTCCTGCCTGTTCTGATTTTGGTATCCCTGGTGGGTTCTTCTTGCTTTAATAACAGTGTGGCCCTCTCTGCACTTAGGGGGCCAGGACATCTTCATGACAGAGGAACAGAAGAAGTACTACAATGCCATGAAGAAGCTGGGCTCCAAGAAGCCCCAGAAGCCCATCCCACGGCCCCTGGTGAGCCCCAGAGCTTTGCTGTAGCACAGCTTGTTTGTGAATCAAGCATGACAGTCTATGCCTATGCCAGACAGGGGCTTGAGGGAGTGCTGCTCGTGGAGGGGAAGATGTGCACTGACTTTGGGATGAGGGCGATGAGGGTTCCCACACCCAAGGAATGAGAAGTTCAAAAGAATCAACGCTGGTCTTTTGGTGTAAACATACCTTCTAAGGTGTTTGGAATGAATCTGTTTGGGGAAGCACTGAGTTTCTCCAACAGTTTTAGGGTTCGAGCCCAGGATTGGAGGCAGATGAAGCTTAGTGACAGTAAGGGTGGTCAGAGCCCAGAGATGAAACTTGTGTGGTTGTGCATCATGGTCTAGGTCACAGTTTGATCTCCAGTATATTCTACCCCACGCCTAGACGTACAGAGAGAAAATGGCAGAACCCAAGACGCAGTCACGGTCACGGTCAAGTGGCCCAATAGGAACCAAAAGTTATCCCACTCTGGAGTTTAAAGATTGGCCAAAAATTAGGAGCAGACCCTAGTTTCACTCCCTTTTTCATAAAAACCTCAGAGACACGGCTTCGTGTTCCTCCATTAAACGCATTACCACACACAATATCCCCTAAGCTCTCAGCCCTCTGCCAGAAGATAGAAAACATCAAGCCTCTGAGAGGCCTCCAAATAGTGCTTTTTTGGGGGAATGAATGAACAGGTTTGGGGGTGAAGATGTTGATGTGTCAGAAATTATTGCTGATCTTCTTCAAATAATTTCTGAACCATCCACTCCAGTGAATGGAATTGGCACTGTGTCCCTTTGCATAAGCTTTTTGTGGGTAAGAGGCAGCATTTGTGATGAAAACCACAGGTACTGCTCGTGGTACAGCTTCGTTAGCCCTTCCCCACACAAGGGCAAGTCCAGAGACCTTTAACAAAGGAACAACCTTTCCCTAATGAATTCTGGAGACATGCATTCCGTTGGCCAACGTATTAGAATTTTTAAATCAGGGTACAGGATTTGCATAATTTACTTCAAACTTTGTCAGAACAAAAGTTTGTTTTTTGTTTTACAAAGAGAAAAGAAGGGATGACTTTTGATACTTTATTTTGAAATAGGGTCATGAATTTATTACTAGTCTAGATTCTGATAAGAAGTGTTACAAGGGGGAGTGGGGAGTGATAGGAGCTTCAGACCTCTGTAGGGACAGAGCTTTCCTCCGAAACCTCCCATATGACCAAGATAACTGGATAGGAGTGGACCTGAAAAAAGGTCCTTAGGCTCATTGGGTATCCCTTCATCAACAAGTTCAATGCGCAGGAGCAGGCTCAAAATTATATGACGTAAGTGAAAGACTGAGTCCCAACCATATTTAAGTCACAGGCAATGGGAAGAGGATCCTAAGACTTACTGAGAAGCAAGCAGCGGAGTCTACACTGGCCTTTGCTGGTGGCTGGAGTAAATGTGAATCCACATTTGAACCAGTTGCCCAAGGAGGTGTGTGCTAGGGGCAACCCTTGGCAACATCATGAGGTCTTTAGCACCTTCCCCCGCACACCACTCAATCTCTCTTTGACACCCCAGCTTCTTTCTTCTCATGGCCCAACCCCAAAGGCTGCCAAAGAAAGCTTCCTCCTCTCAAGGAATACAACACTCTTAGGACAAGATAAGTCATATTTCAAAAAAAAGACCCTGGAGAGGGCATCTACCTACAAAGGCATGACCCTAATGTTAAAATTCCAGGCAGTAAGTAGGAATGGGAGATGGAGCCAATGGTCGGGCAGGAAGGCCTGCAGCAAAATCACCATTTCTCCTAATTAAGCAACGACCAAGATCCTCTGAGGATGGCGCTGGGGGAGACGCCCCCTTTCACAGTGTGGAGCGGGGAAGTGAAACCTCAGAACCAAGTCTGTTCCTGAGATTCTCCTTCCTTTGAATGAAGGGGGAGTGGATTACTAATTAACTATCAACCTTATGCTAACCTTCACGGAGGAGCATAGTTCCCCCCTTAATATTCTGGCCGAAGCAAGGTAAACACTCTCTGCTTTGGTCCCTAATTTAGCACAGCTGAGGCAAGGCTGGAACATTTAAACAAAACTTTGAAGTCACGAGATGCCAACAGAGAAACCAGCACAAAGCAGAGTCCAAGCAGCAACTGCAGACGGCTGCTCTCCAGGCCCATCCTAGCTCCTCACCAGCACCCACACAGCAGGCAACATCTTTGGCACCCACATACCCAGTGGCACAAGCCTGATCATCTTCCGTCTTCAAAGTCCAGAACCAAGAAAGAAACCCAAGGAAAAAAGAAATTCCCCCTCCCAACTATGACCCTTCTTCCCGAGCCCAGCTTGCTCTTGGCCAGATTATTGGCCCCGGAATGTCCACCTTCTCCCCTGAGGAGCCCCAGAGGTCAAGCTGGTCATACCAGCAAAGCACTGACACAGGACTTCTGCCCCATCCGTGCACGGTGCCATTTCATGACAGAGCTTACCTGGAGCACATAGGGGCCCCACATGCCTCCTCTCACCTCTGATGATGCTCAGTCTCTAAATCTTGTTTCTTCCATAGCAAAGGCTAGGGATCCCATAAGACTGGGAAATTTTATTCTCTCACATTCCCTGCTACATCAGTAAAAGCAGGTTTCACATCCTCTACTTCATGGAAACATAATAGGCTTTAGAGGCTATCATATCACCAATCACCCACTTCATCATCTCTGAGAACACTAAGAGCTGCAAAGGTATGATCCCTGACCATGGGCTAAGCCAAGAGCAGCCAGCAAGCTGCTCCATTCTCTAAAGTCAGAATACCCAGGACAGACCTGACACCCAGCCACTTAGCGATGCTGTTGCCTGCTCTGTTTAATCAGAATTCACATGACCATGGATGGGCCTGTAGTCTTTCACCATTTTCAGTGATGAAATGGAAGGGATTAGTGCCTCAGCAATCCCCTTCCCACCCCAGGAAAGATGTGAGCCAGCAGTTCTGCCTTGAGCCAAGGCCACCTGGGTCTGATTCTTTGCGCTAACCTAACAGGTTCCATCCCCACATTGAAGCAGAAGGCAGGGATCAGCCTCATCACAGCACTTCCCCCTCTGCCTGCTGTGCCGCTCCTGTGGGCTCCCTGGCAGGGATCTGACAGGTTCTTCTCTTCCTCCCTCATAGCCACTCACGCAGAGGCCTGTACATCTCATACATTCAGTATGTACCCTTTGTACAGAATTGAATTTAATCAAATATGGTAGGGTGACTTTAAATTTTTATTTGAGCTATGGTTAAGTCAGAGCTGCCCATTCGGTCTTCCATTCATTTACCAATTTTCAGAGCGTGTATTGCAGCCGGGCACTATGCGGTTGCTAGAGTTAGAGCAATGAGCAAGATAGACAGAGTTCCTACTCCCACGTGGATTACAGTCCAGTGACAGAGGCAAACAGCCAAAAGTTGCACATATATATTAATTCCTGGCTGCAGAAATTGTCAAGGGACAAAAAACTGAGGTGAAAAGCAAAGGATGCTCAAGACTGAGCCTTGAAGAGCTCTGATGTCTACAAGTTGGATAAAGAAGACTGAATATAAAACAGCATCACAAATGGCAAGAAAAGAAGTTGGTGGAAACCAGGCAAACAGTTCAAGGTGGAGGGGGTACTACGCAGTGTCAGGCAAATGTCCTTGGCTCTAATACTATGGGAAGTCATTCATGATCTTAGTGAGAACCGTCTCAACGTCAGGATACGGGCAAAAGCTCTGTTGACATGGGCTGAGGAGTGAATGAGGGACAGTAATTGTGCACAACTCTTTCAAGAAATTGTGCTTTGAGGGTGGGATGAGATCTAAGGTGGTAGTTGGAGGGAGATGTAAGTTTCTGGAAGATTCTGCTTTAAGTTAGGAGTAACTAGGTCATTAGAGATTTATGCAATCAACCAAGAGACTAAGGGTAATGCACATGGACATTAATGTTGCCTAGGATGATAGCCAAGAGTGGGCAAATGTGGCCAAGAGCCTCGCCCATCAGTAATGAGGCAGAGGGACCAGGGCGTTGGCAAGCAGCAGTAATGAGGAGGTGGCAAAGCTTCAAAGCAGGAAAGGATTTTACAAGACACAGGAAGAGCAATGGTGCTGAAGGGTCAGTGATGAACAAGGAGGACCCCAGGCCTTACCCCAGAGGTACATGGGGTATAGGAGAATGGCAGTCTTTGAAAAGGGGGAGATCGGTGCTAACCAAGGCAGGTGAGCTCCATAGAGGTCAGGAGAAGGTCTGGAGAAGGTCAAAGCGTGGGGAATGGGAGAAAGAGTTGGGATCAAGGACTCACAGAGCAGTAAGATGTTCACAGCACTAAAAGAATAGAGGATCACACTAGAAACTTTTTTAAGACACCATAAAAATAACCAGACATAAATGATCTCTTGGTTATCCAGACCACTCTGCCTCCTTCCAAGATGTAAACAACCAAGATCTGACCCCACACCCTATGCCTGCATTTGCTTAGGCATTTGCACAGCACCAGAAATAGAGAACATTTACAAGAATAAATTTCCCCTTTGCACTTGACTTCACTCTCAGCAAAGTAGCTCAAATTAATATTTCAAGCAGCTCTTGAACTCTTGCAATGTGCAGGGCACTACAGGAAAACAAAGTTGAGGAAGGTACAGCCCTTGCCCTCAAAGAGCTCATTGTCTAGTAGAGAAGAAATGTGTACATGAAATGCTAGAACTCGAGGCTGACAAAAGGCTGTGGGAGCCCAGAAGGAACAGGTGTGGTGTCACGTGACTACGCAGTAGGTGGGGCTTAAGAGAGGTGTATTACTCAAGTACTGGAATTTAGACAGCTGAGAGAGAATTGAGAGGGCATTGCAAATAGAGGTAAGGGCACAGACCAGGACAAAGGAAGGGCCTGGTGACATCAAGGGGCCAGGAGAGGTATTAAGGACTTGAACTGGGGCAGTGAGGTAGAGTCAACGGAAAGTGAAATTTTGGAAGCGGTAAGGATAGTATTTGGCTTCTGTTCGGATGTGGAGTGTGATGGAGACAAAACTCGTCTACGGATAACACAGGTGCCTGGTTTGTGTTGGCCCAAAGGCCCTGATGCCACTCTCTCCTGTTTTCTCAGAACAAGTTCCAGGGTTTTGTCTTTGACATCGTGACCAGACAAGCTTTTGACATCACCATCATGGTCCTCATCTGCCTCAACATGATCACCATGATGGTGGAGACCGATGAGCAGAGTGAAGAAAAGACAAAAATTCTGGGCAAAATCAACCAGTTCTTTGTGGCCGTCTTCACAGGCGAGTGTGTGATGAAGATGTTCGCCTTGAGGCAGTACTACTTCACCAACGGCTGGAACGTGTTTGACTTCATTGTCGTGGTCCTCTCCATTGCGAGTAAGTGGGCAGCCACATGGTGGGGAAGCCCCACCTCTGCTTGGGGGTCTTTTGGAGACTCCTTTAAAACCAAGGAAGTAACCAACCAACTTTCTGAAATACATGTTATATGTTAGAAGAACCCTGTATTTGCAGCTTTCCAAGAGCAGCAGGTTTTAAATGCCTTAGGCTACGCTCTCAGTGAAATGAAGAGGTTCTGTTGGCCTTCTCCATGCTCACATGAAGTGTTTTCAGGTGCCTACTGTGTGCAGCTCACGGCCAGAACCTCAGGGGCTGACAGGGAATAATCACTCCTCCTGAGAACCTCAGAGTGTGAGTTGATGGAGTTTCCAGCAGACCTCACTTTGATGGTCTTGAAAGTAGCGGGGCACGTGGTGTAATGTGAGGTGTCTTAAAATATGTTCTGGAGAAGGAGGTGGGTTGCCATCACAATGAAGAAAGACCAGGAGGAGAGTGTTCAAAGGAGATTCTCAAGTCCAGAGTCTGGAATTAAATCTCTACACAACCTTTCTATTAGGGAATGTGAGTGACAGAAAAGTCAAGATATCAATGCCAAGAAGTTAATACTGTTAAGGCCCAATCTGGGTGCTGTTGAATGACAGACCCAGTATTTTGGGCCCAGTGGTGTTCAGAGAGAATTACTAGACTTAGAGGCTAACATAGGGAATGGAGCTGCCATGATTGAATACTTACTAAGTTCTGAGCACTGAGCTGGGTTCCGTGATTGTTCACAGCAGCCCTGTGAAGCAGGTGTTACTATCCTCATTTATACACTTAAAATTGAGACTCAGAGATCAAGAATATTATGCAAGGTCACAGAGTTTCCAAGGGGTGAAGCTGAATTTAGACCAGGCTCTGTTCTTCTTTTTTGTTGTTGTTGTTGTTGTTGTTTTTTGTTTGTTTCTTTTTTTTTTGAGACGGAGTTTCGCTCTTGTTACCCAGGCTGGAGTGCAATGGCGCGATCTCGGCTCACCGCAACCTCCGCCTCCTGGGTTCGGGAATTCTCCTGCCTCAGCCTCCTGAGTAGCTGGGATTACAGGCACGCGCCACCATGCCCAGCTAATTTTTGTATTTTTAGTAGAGACAGGGTTTCACCATGTTGACCAGGATGGTCTCGATCTCTTGACCTCGTGATCCACCCACCTCGGCCTTCCAAAGTGCTGGGATTAGTTAGCTCAGTTGGTGAGCTCCTGGTGCTCAACTGCCCAAGGCCGCACGCAGGCTCTGTTCTTCTAATGAACTTGCTGCCTGTCACCAACAGCCAAGAGACTGTCCCTAGACTTCTTCTGGTTTAGCTGAAGTTTGACTCTATAAAGGCCCAATCAAAGCTCACCAGCTTCACCTGGAATTAGAAATGTGTCTTGATGGGTTATATCCTGACCTGCTTACTTTTCATGTCAGGGCATAGCCTGGGTTTAATTTCCCACTGATTTACTATCAAGAGCTGACGGTATCTAAATGCAACTTGCCAACATGTCACCAACCTTCCCTCCTTGGTGCTGAAACACAGCCTTGGGTTGTATGTATTTCTGGGGATTTCAGTTTGTTTCTGTTCTTGTTTTGTTTTGATATTGCTGCTCTATTTTTTGACACTTTATTGAGGTATGATCGACATGTAAAGAGCTGTGCATGTTTAATATA